>PVJI01000654.1:0-237198 GCA_004026765.1 Micronycteris hirsuta
AATTAGCATAATAATCTCTTGGCTCCGGCAGGGGGAAGGGTGTCAGCAAGGTAGCAGTTTCCTGTGAGTAATTCAATAATTCAATTTCCCCTCAAAGAACCCTCTTCTCAAGAGCATGATTTTACGCTGGCCCTCACGGGAGTGCCTTCCCACGGAGCAAGCTCAGACATGGGAATTCTCTTCCCGGGACCCACGGTCATGCAGATGAGTGGGATTCCTGTCACAGTGGGCGGTCCCATATTTGCATGCAGATAAACTGGGAGGAACAACTGGGGAGTGAGACAGACCGTGCAACCCAGGGCTCCATCGCAGGGAAATAAAGCCTCAAACATCTTACTGAAAACACCTGTGGGGTTTGAGGCAGCAGGAGAAACTCCCAGCCTCACAGGAGAGTTGGTTGGAGAGACCCACAGGGTCCTAGAACATACACAAACCCACCCACCTGGGAATCAGCACCTGAAGGGCACAATTTACTTGTGGGTAGTGGCAGGACTGACTCAAAGCTGGTCTAGGGCTGAGCAAGCAGCATTGTTCCCTCTTGGACCCCTCCCCCACACATAGCACCACAATGCAGTGATGTCATTGCCCTGCCCTGGTGAACACCTAAGGCTCCGCCCATTACTACATAACAGGTGCACTGAAACAGAAAAAAAATGGTCCAAATGAAAGAACAGATCAAAGCTCCAGAGAAAAATATAACTATGCAATCAAGAGATATCCAACCTATCAGATGCACAGTTCAAAACACTGGTAATCAGGATGCTTACAGAATTGGTTGAGTATGGTTGCAAAATAGAGGAAAAAGTGAAGGCTATGAAAAGTGAAATAAAGGAAAATGTACAGGGAACCAACAGTGACAGGAAGAAAATAGGGACTCAAATCAATAGTTTGGATCAAAAGGAAGAAAGAAACATTCAACCAGAATAGAACGAAGAAATGAGAATTTTAAAAAATGAGGAGAGGCTTAGGAACCTCTGGGACAACTTTAAACGTTCCAACATCCGAATCATAGTGGTGCCGGAAAGAGAATAGGAAGAGAAAGAAACTGAAAACTAATTTGAAAACATAATGAAGGAAAACTTCCCCAATCTGGCAAAGAAAATAGACTTTCAGGAAGTCCAGAAAACCCAGAAAGTCCCAAAGAAGTTGGACCCAAGGAAGCACACACCAAGGCACATTATAATTACATTACCCAAGATGAAAGAGAAGGAGAAAATCTTAAAAGCAGCAAGAGGAAAGGAGAGAGTTACTTACAAAAGAGTTCCCCTAAGACTATCAGCTGATTTCTCAAAAGAAACCTTACAAGCAAGAAGGGGCTGGAAAGAAGTATTCAATGTCATGAAAGGCAAGGACCCACATCCAAGATTACTCTATCCAAGCAAAGCTATCATTTAGAATGGAAGGGCAGATAAAGTACTTCCCAGATAAGGTCAAGTTAAAGGAGTTCATCACCACCAAGCCCTTATTCTTTGAAATGTTAAGGGACTGACCTAAGAAAAAGAAGATGATCAAAAATATGCACAGTAAAATGACAACAAAATCATAATCATCAACAACTGAACCTAAAAAAACAAAAACAAACTAAGCAGACAACTAGAACAGGAACAGAATCACAGAAATAGAGATCACATGGAGGATTCTCAGCACGGAGGGAGAGGATGGAGAATGGGGGAAAGGTACAGGGAATAAGAAGCATAAATGGTAGGTAGAAAACAGACGGGGGGAGGTTAAGAATAGTATAGGAAATGCAGAAGTCAGAGAACTTACATGTGTGACCCACGGACATGAACTAGGAGAGGGGAGTGCAGGTGGAAGGGGTGCAGGGCAGAGGGGAATAAAGGGGAGAAAGCGGGACAACTGCGATAGCATAATCAATAAAACATATTTTAAAAACTCAGTCCAGTCCTTGGCCCCGCAGCCTGAGAGGTCTAGCTACAGGGGCATCTGTGTTTCTTCTCGGTCTGTTGTGAAGCCACCATTACTTCTCTCTATTCATTTATGAAAAACATCTACTATGTCCCACCAGATGTTCAAGAACAAAAACAAATAACACCAAGTCCCTGCCCTCTGGGAGCTCTCATCATAGAGGGGAAGACAAATGCAGAAACAGGTGATTGAAACCAGGGTCACATGCGGTGATTGGCATCCACCTGGCTATAACATAAGCTCTAAAGATGCTCACTTAATCCACATGAGGGTTGGGTGGCGTGGAGTGCTTTGCTAGGCTTCTGGGGGAAGGATCTCCAGGCTGTCTTAAAGATGAGTAGTGTTTAATCAGGTGACGAGGAGAGAAAATAAACTCCAGAGGGAGCAGGATGAACAAAAACCTAAAATTCTTCTCTATAAATGACATGACAACTAAGGAGGACAGGTATGCTTCTTCCTTTTGGGCGCCAAACAGCCTGTGATGGTTCTGCCAACATCCTAGATAAGGAATGATTCAAATACTGTCTGAAATTTCATCACCTTTGCTGCAGCGATAAGCACACAAAGTTTGATTCGTCTCATCAATGCAAAGAAATACGTAAATCCGTCTCTGCTTCAAACTTCATTATTGGGGAATAAATATTAGCCTGCTTATTGGTAAAAGAAACATTAGGGCTTTAACGTGATGAGAACAAAAGCATGAACTTCCTCTGTTCTAAGTCACCAGCTTCTGTCCTTTGTCTTCCAAGGATTTGTAGAAATCTTTGTCCCCTAAGGATTTGTCTCCAGGTCTCTGCCTTCGTGCATTAATGACATTTTTATTTCATTAGCTCAGTTTTAGTGCCATTGTCCAGGTAAAGAAAATAAACATACTTGCTCATTTTGTTTTTAATTGGAAGCCCCAAGTTAATCTCTGTCACCCTTAAAATGGGGGGGCGGGGGGGGGGCAGTTAAGTTGTCCAATGAAGAAAATCACTCAATAGGGCTACGTCTTTTTTCACCACTAGATGGCTATGCCACATCTGAAGATAAAACAGATCTGGTCACCTCCGCTGCAGAGGGAGTTTGATGGATTTGTCCCCTAAAGACTTCGCTCATTCGAACAAAAAAACACGGTCTTAAATAAAGCCATAGTTTTTTTTTTTTAAACCAGTGTTTCTTTATATTTTAGGAAAACATCCTCCATATTAGAACACTTTTTTTTAACCATTGTCTTTGAAGCCTGAAAAATAAATGAATATTTTTATTATTATTTCCTAAGTGTGAAATCTTAGATGAGTTATCTAACTTTTCCAAGCCCCAGCTAAAGTAATAAAAAATAATAACTACATCTCATATTTTGTAGAAAATAAATATTTATTACACATCTCACAGGGGCATGTAATGAATGCGCAAAACAATGCTAAGAATGATGTTAGAATAAATAGGCTTTTTAGATGATCACTTCAAAGGTCAATATAATTGCCAGCACTATTAGTTTAAAATGAATTTTAATGAATTCTTCTCACTCCCAACCATATCTCACTTGAATGGTAATGGAGTAGGAGTGTGGGTTTGTTTGTATTTTTTTAAAGATTTTTAATTTATTTATTTTTAGACAGAGGGGAGAGGAGAGAGAGAGGGAGAGAAACATTAATGTGTGGGCCACCCCCCACAAGCTTCCCACTGGGGACCTGGCCTGCAACCCAGGCATGTGCCCTGACTGGGAATCGAACCAGCGACCCTTTGGTTTGCAGGCCGGTGCTCAACCCACTAAGCCACACTAGCCAAGGGTTTTTTGTTTTTTTAAGTGAAGCAATGACTTTTTTAAAATTTGAAAATGGTTATGTGTGAAAGCTCCGCATACTCTGAAGTGTTCTCTGTCTGCGACCCACTTGAACTATCACCTCTTTGAAGAAATGGCCCCCGATTGTGGGCACGCAGCAGGGCATGTCACAGACATTGCTGGGGGTGTCTGGACAGCTCACAGGGATTACTCCTTCTGTGGAAATTGTCTGGGATCCTCACAGGCGAGGGGTGTTCACTGTGAGCCGCTGCCCCAAGGCCCGATTACTCAGCTCTTCCACGAGTCCCTTTAGAAACCACACCATCCCTCTAGTAAACCCCTTTACCTGCTTCCCTAGCTTTCCCGTCGGATCTACTACTCATAACCAAGTGTACTTCAACATACGCAGCAAGGTGAAATAACTATTTTCACAGCACCAGCATTTCTCTTAGGGATGGAGCTGTTTTGGACTTGAGAAAAACACCTTGAAAAGTAGCTTTGAATTCGTGGTAAAATTCCTAACCCCTAACTGGGCGCAAGAGAGCTAAACAGCTGCAGAAGCAACGAGCATCGTTTGGGAGCCCCGGGCCCTGGGTGCGTGTTGCCACTCTCGGGAAAGGACACGGGGCTTCTGCAGTCCAGACACCCGCGAGCTAACCTGCCTGTAGAGTTTCTTTCAAAGGCTACTTCTGGCCTTGGGAGTACACAGATGTGAATAAATGAGTTTTCTGGTTTAAACTCATCAGTTGTTATTCTATTATCATGCCTTAATTCCATCTTGTTACGTTTTTCCCGCCTAAAGGGTCCACTTAAACCGAACTTCTTCGTAATGATCTCAGTTATCCACCTAACAGACCGACCCGAATGCGCTCCTTTGGCACAGACGCAGCACACGGGCTGCGCGCGCTGAGCGTCTGTCTTCCTGGCGCTCGGGGTTTGAGCTGGACGTGGTCTCCGTTCGTGGATCTTAAAGTCTAGCTGGAGAGAGAGAATAGTTACTGCAGCAAACAAATAAGTAATTTAAAATTGTGATCAGCTCTATCAAATAATTGACTAGGAGGTAGACATCAAGAATAGGCTGGGTGTTCTATTTTAGATACCGTCGTCAAGGAAAACGTTCTTCGCGAGCCTGGGAAGCAGCCGGGTATGAGAGGAGAGTTGCGGGGTGGGGAGGGGGGAAGATAGAGGTGAGAAGGCTCTGGGAGGGGGGCGGGGGCGGGGAGGGGAGACTGTCATATTTGAGAGCCAGGAGGGGCGTTTCGGAAACGCAGTTCCTCCGAGTCAAGAGGAGAGAGAGGGTCGTCCAGGAGAGGAAGTCCTTTCCAGAACTGTTTCTGTTCTGATGATCAAAGGGGACACCCCTTCTTCAGGCGTGGTGATGGACCTATTTCCTGTCTTTAAGTCACTTCCTCCCTGTATTTCCCGTAACTCAGGGCCAGGCTTGGGGAGCTGCCTCCACGCACAACGTGGTACCCAGGCTTTGCACGAAGTAGGCTCCTCTTGGCTGCACTGGGACATGCCCAGGACAGCGGCGGCCACTAAGCCACGCGCACGCGCACACTCCGCTGAGGCTGCTGCAGGTGGCGCACTAGACGCTCCTCGCTCCTCTCTGCTTCCAGAGGCCACGGAGACAACCGACCTCACTGTGTGGCAGCCACACCTCCTAGCTCAGGGCGGCTCTGAACAGAAGAAAGATCACAGGGGGCAGGACAGCTGTCACCGGACTCGTCGTTTCCCATGAGAAAGGGAGAAATGACCGAGAGACGAAACCCAAGTCAGCTACAAAGGGGAAATTAAAGGGACCCTCTGGCTATAACAATAAGTCATTGATGGAGAGGATGTTATTTAACTTTTATCGCAATTCCACAACAGTTGGCTTGCAGAAAAGTAATGATATTAAAATTCTCAAGTTACCAAAAAAGAAACCCTATTCTTCGTGTCGGGAATGTTATCACCACTTCCTCAGTGCTTACTGGAACGTCTAGTATCTGGTGAATGGTAATGGCAAGAGGATTTTAGATGGTAATCAAGAAATGCGGGTCTTCTCCACAGTGCTACGTGATCTTGGGCAAATCTTCATGGGGGGGGCTCATTTTTCCCAGCCATATAATTAAGGGCTCAGACTAATGTTTTTTGAGGTCTCCTCCGGTTCTAAACTCAACGAGGCTGGAGGATGGCAGAGTGAAATAGTAAGTAAGTAGGGAAGACTGAACTCCACAGAGCTCGATTGCGTTTTGGCTTTATCACTTCAGAGTCGTTTGATTTTGAAAAAAAATTCTTAACCTTTCTAATTTCAGATTTCTCATCCCTAAAATGGAATTATAAACCTAACACACGACTTTATTACTTGCAGGTAAGGTCAAATGAGATGACTCATGTGAAAACTTTCTGAACTCAGAAGCTCAACATAAATGTGAGTTTTATTACTGTAATTATGATGATGAAAATAAAAATAAACAGTACCAACCAATACTTATTTTTTAAAAAGCCTATGGATATGTGGTCTCTTCATCTCCACAACAACCCTATGGGACAGTACAATTATGATCACCACTTACCAGAGGCGGAAACTGAGGCAGGGACATGAATTGGCACAGCTGACTGAGAGGCTGGGTTGGTGGCAGAAGGCAGATGTCTCCAGGCCACAGCTTGGCTCTGGATCAGTTCTAACTCTTAAAACTTGATGTGAAAGGGCGTTATAGACCTAATGTGACCAAAAACGATGAGTAGTTCTACTCTTAAAACTTTGTTAGTCACTTCTAAATTGAAAAACCTTTTTGAGGAGGTAAAATTATCCCAGATGATTCATGTGTTCATAACCATGCATCAAAATGCGTGGTTTTAGCCCCGGCTGGTATGGATCAGTTGGTTGGGCCATCGTCCCTTACACCAGAAGGTTGGGGGTTCAATTCCCGGTCACAGCAAATATGGAAAGCAGCTAACTGATGTTTCTCCCTCACATCAATGTCTGTCTTTCTTTCTCCTTCTCTCTCTTTCTCTCTCTTCCTCCCCCTTCTCTCTCTCTCTAAAATCAACAAACACATTTTTTAAAAAATCATGGTATTAGAATTTTCCCTAAAACCAATATGGTAAAAGAAATCAGGATGACCACCAAATAACTCTCCTAGTCAGAGAGAGATTCTGGAAGGAAAATGCAGCCAGTTTAAACATGTAGTTCGATACCTCAGAAACCCCCCAAAATAAAACCACCAAACTAACAAAGAAACAATCAAAAAACACCAGCGCTTATGTTTAAGTTTGTGTGTGTGACAACCTCACCCTCCGCAAGGCCATGCCACATCCCCACGCCCACCCCCAGCAAACACGGAGGAAACAAGTATGTGTCCCGATCCAGCTCAGGCCTCCCCGAACAAGGCTGAGCAAATAACAGGCGTGTTTCTGTGGTGGGATTTCAAAAGCACAGGCAACAATTTAATTAACTCTAAGTCAATAAAGCACCATGAACCCCAGCAGATCAGTAAACCATAAGCTCACTAACCATTATCAGCAGCAGATTACTCATGTTCAGCCACGATGCCTACCCTTTGGCAATCCCCACCGTGAAATAGTCCTCATTTTCTGAGGACAACTAACAATGGAGAATGGCATGAAGATGCATCAGACTTAATTCTGCTGGAATCCTTAATTTAGAAAGAATTCACACAAAAGGACATAACACACAGGAATACCCCAAATGATAAATGGTCGAAGGGGAGACAAATCACAGGATGATTTCATGGGCATTTTGTAAAGTTTTTCTTTTAAAAAGTGGCTGCATGAATATGTTTAGTAGGAAAATGTTAATCCTGGTGGGGGTGGATAACACACTGTATTACTTACATATGAGTTATATATAACTACCCATCACATTATAGTTCTCTCACTTGAATAATTCCCTACATTAAGCAGTCCCTAAAATCTGCCTCAGATCTCATTTCTGATGCTAAACACTGTGTTAGGTTAAGAGGTGATTTTGGCTTTGATATAATTTGAGAATTTGTGATGGTTTTGATCAAAGAATCTACTAAAATAAGACAGACAAGCATGTTTAGTAGGCACCCAGAACAACTCAAATCCAGCAGATATACCGGAGTTCTTTAGGGCTGACCTCCTGATGATCTATGGAAAATAGAATATAAGATTTCTCTCTACAAAGTCATGCAAGTAGATCTAAGTACTGAAGAGTGGTAGCCTAGTGGAATGCTATTTTTCCTGCATTTCACCAGCCTACCTCATTCTCATAGGATTGCTCTTACTGTCTGATCTTTTTAGGGTTTTCACTGCCTAGTCCTGCTGACCTTGCTAATTGCTGTGGATTAGGTTGGGCTGTGAGTAATGGAAAACTCAAAATATGATTCTCTTAAACAAGAGAGAAGCATCCAAGGAGGTGGAAAGGGCTGGTGCGACAGTCAGTTGTGACTCGGAACCCTTCTGTTCGGTTGCTCTGTGGCACCCGCTTTGACCTCGTGGTCCAGGGTGGAAAGGGCTGTTTTCCAGGCAGCAGGACAGAGGAAAGCTGAGGAAGAGAACAGGGATTCCTGCACACTCACTACTGCTAGAGGGAGGTCTTTGCGACAGTTCCAAACATACCCATAACCCCCCACCACTCACATCAAGTGGGGCTTCACATGTCCCCTCCCCTTGAACTTGGACAGGCCTTTAGAAAATGGCTGAAGTGATTCTGTGTGATTTCCCAAATAGGAAGCATGGTTATGAAATGAAGGCCAATTTCTCCTGGGATATTTATTCTGAGAGCCTTCAGGCGTCATGGAAGAAGTCTGACTACCACGAGGGCTTCCTGGGGGAGGGAAAAGGGGTGGGTGGTAAAGAAGCAGGGGAGGGGCTGAGAGCTCCTTCACCTTGAGTAGGTAAAGGAAGCATTTGTTTCCTTAAGTAGCTCCTGCACTAAGCAAATGAATGAAGGAAACCAGATTGGGAGCATCTTCATCACTGAACTTGGGTGTGGAAGTAGCTATTTCTGGAGAGAGGCACCTGACCAGGAACTCCACTGTCACACATTCAGGAAGTATTCATCCAGCACCTACCATGTCCTGGGTGTTTTGCTTTGCCTTGGGGCAAAGTCTCTGAACTTGAGTTCCTCTCAGTCTACTTCTAGGTTAAATGGAATTTTCTAGATATAGTGCATTCCAAACAAAATATAGAAATGAAGAGGGTAGTGAGGATAAAAATAGAGCTGATGATATGCTTAGTTTGTCTAAATTAAAATGCATTTATTGACCTCATGGATGATCTTTTTAACAAGTGAAAGTAATGCCTTAAACTTAAAAATAATTCACCAATAAAAGAGTATCTTATCAGCCTTGTATATTGGGGTTCCATTGCAAAATAGTTTGGAAACCACAACATATGGCAATCCCCTTCCAACAACCCATATCAGGGATCACCTGTCTTGTCCCTCCAATGACAATGTAACCCATTCCGTTTTCACCAGTTCTACCAGGAAAGTTTTCTTTTTGCCTTTGTTACTTCGCATTTGGATTTTTGCTGACCTGCCACTCACATGGATCTCCATGAAATCTCAGCGAGGCACCGGTTTTTGTTTTCGCTCTCACGTACCTGTTAGCGGAAGCCCCTCCACTTTTATGGTCTGGTGAGGCTTTGTACAACCAACAACCCCAAAACTCAGGGGCTTAAAACAAAAGCAGTTTAGTGATCTCATGATCCTGTGGGTCCACTGGGTGGATTACCTGCTGGTCTCACCTAGGGTGGCCTGAGGGCCTGCATTCATTGGCTTGTCGGCAGCCAGCTGCGTGTTTGGCTGCTTCGCCACGTGTTGATCTCGGTGTAGCTGGAGTTTTTATTGCCACGACTGGCTTCCAAGAGGGAGAAAGAAGTTGTCTCTTAACTCCCAGGCTCAGAAGTCCCAGGACGTCATTTCTGTTGCATTCTGGCAGGGACAGAAGTTAAAGCAAGAAAAACAAGTGACAAGGCCAAGCCAGATTCGGAGGAAGTGGACTCAAATTTTTAGTAGGAGAAGAAGCGAAGAGGGAATTTTTGAGGTACTATTTGCGTACAACCAACCACATCCTGAAAAGCTGTAATAAGACATTTTCCTCTCATAGATTCTAATGGCCAAGAGAGGTTTATACCTGGTTGTCCAAGGTGTTTTCATCTAGTAGGAGAACGACATGTTCTTCTAAGAGCTTTAAAATCAAGTAACCTTTTCCTCCTGGCTAGTGTAAGAGAGATAAAACTTTGCCTCCATTTTTTTGAGGTCTCCAGCTTGGCTTGAGAATTAAATAGACATAAGTTAGAGTATAAAAACATGAAAATAACAGAAATTTTATTTTTAAATGTGCATGAAAGTCTCCGCAACACAATGAAAATTCAAAAGAGTGGCCAAACCCAAATGCTTTTATACTCCCTGGAACAATGAGAGGCCCTGGGGGAAGAGGAACTGAAGGAGAAGAAACTTACTTGAACACAGTCTGTGCATAGAATTCTCTAGTCCTCAATTCCTGGTCTCTGGTGATAAGCACGTGTCTTTCCTCATGGGACGGGGGTGGGGGGGGGGGACATTTTTCACATGGGAGCTCTGTCGCCTGCTTTCAGGAAAAAAAGGGGAGGTCAGAATATACTTCGTACACCTTCTGTTTATCAAGAGTCTTTAGTTCCATATGATTCTTATGCCAAAGTGGCATATTTGGGGGTGCCATATTCAGCCACCCTTAAATGGTACAAATTCTTATACCTGTTTCTAAGTCGGATTGGTTTTAACTAACTATAAGGAAAATCTGGTGGGCAGGTATCCCCTCTCTAAGGGACTATCACACGTGTTGTGGGATGTTATCTAGCAGTCAGATTTGTGTACGCAGGTTGGTCACCCACTGAGGCGATGCATGGGAGCCGAATTCCTATGCTTGTTCCATTCCCCGAGCCCCATTCCCCGGTGTTACATTGAGAGTCCTGCAGAAATTGATAGCGGCTCCGTGTGCTTTGGACACAGCATCGCTGACTTGCGCATGTGCAGATCTGAAGAAGCCTGGGCATCTACTGCTTGTCATCAAGCCGCAGTGGCTTCCTACTTCAGCCATGCTAAGATTTTGGATAACCTAGCCTTTTTCTTAAACGTGCCGAGCTCACTTTCTTTTTCAGTTTGCTAGTTATTCTTTCTAATCTTTTGCTAAACATTACTGTTATTATTGTATAATTTGTAAAATTATTTATTGATTTGAGAGGCAGGAAGAGGGGGAGAGAAAAAGAGAAACATTGATGTGAAAGAGAAACATCGATTGGTTGCCTCTGGTACGTGCCAACCGGGATCGAACCCAAATACTTTTGGTGCACGGGACGATCCTCTAACCAACCGAGTCACCCGGCCAGGGCGACAGCTGCCCTTGTTACACATCGCCTTGGCACCCTAAATTTCTCCAACGGGCCAATGAGTCATGTCTATAATATGCCTAAAAATGTACAATTTTAAGATAACTTTTCTATTATTTCTACTGTTGTTTTCCATTATAATTGTGTGCTTCTTCACACTAGCACGTTTAACAGCCTTATTGTTTTTGTACTTATTGGAGATAGTGGAGCAAAGCCTGCTTGTCAAAGTGCCTCAGTGCTAAATGTAAACAGCAGATACACGCTAGGCTAATGGCTAAAGCCACCAGCAAAATTATATTCAAATAAAAATGATGGTGCGTAACTGTTACTGCCCTTTGTTGGTAGTAGGCAGAGTCAATTTTGTTCTGGAAAATAGTTTTGCTCCTGTGTATGCTGGCTTACGAGTTATGTTTGTAAGTACGATAGTCCCCCTTATCCACAGTTTTGCTTTCTGAGGTATAGTTACCTACGGTCAACTACGGTCCAAAAATATTAAGTGGAGAATTCCAGAAGTAAACAATTCATACGTTTTATGTTTTGAGCCATTCTGAGTAGCATGAAGAAATCTCCACGTCTCGATGTGTCCTGCCTGGGACGTCACTCGTCCCTTTGTCTGGCGTATACACGCTGCAGACCCCCTGCCTGTTAGTACCCCTCTCAGTTATCGGATAGATTGTCACAGTGTTGCGGTGCTTGTGTTCAAGTCACCCTTATTCTACTTCATGATGTCCCCAAAGCACAAGAATAGGGATGCTGGCAACTTGGATCTGCCACAGAGAGGCTGCAAAGTGCTCCCTTTAAGTGAAAAGGTGAGTACAGTACAATAAGATATTTTGAGAGAGAAGAGAGACCACTTTCACACAACTTTTATTGTGGTTTATTGTTATAATTGTTTTATTATATTGTTAGTTATTGTGATATCTTATTGTGCCTAATTTATAAATTAAACTTTAGCAAAGGTATGTATGTATAGGGAAAGCATAGTTTAGATGTGGTGCGGCACTGTCCGTGATTTCAGGCATCCACTGGGGTTTGGGAACTACGCCCTGTAGCCGAGGGGACCACTGTGTAAGAGTTTCCATAACAACCATGAAGCTTTGGAACAGTCAGTCTTTAGGAGACACTGTGGATATGATTCACTATTTTATAAGTACTAATTGTCTGCATTGAGAGTGCTTAAGTAGTCACGCTTGCAGTCAATTTTTAAAGTAATTGTGTTTTTGTAAAAATAGCATTTTATGAGTTAAATGAGTCTTGAACACATTAATTAACAGTTACATCATCTCAGTGAGATAATAAAATGCATTTTTTATTTTTTGTTGAAAGAAGATTGTACACCATTTACAGCAAATAATTTCTGGATGACCTTCCAATATAAAGACACCTACCTCATTGGTGTCACAGTGTAAGGTCATTCTCTCTCCTCCTTTTGAGTGTAACTAGGTCTGTATTTGTTCTGAAAGAGCCACTCCTTGGCCACACAGACTTCTGCTTTCACAATGACTGCTGAGAGTCTCTCTCCCCTGGGAGACTTTGCTCTTTCTTCCCTAGGGCCCTATTGGGCCCCAAACCTATTTCTCTCGCACCTCTCGAGTCAGTGAATGTGTTTGGGGCGTGTCTGCCTCCTCTTACCAGCCTGTAAGTTCCGTTGAGGTCTGCCATTTTTGAATTTCCACAGCACCAACCTCAGCGCCTAGTATACTGAAGACAATAATCGCGTAATTAACAGTCACTGAAGAAGTGTGTCCTTAACTTTTCCTCAGAGCTTTATATTCCACCACTTACTCCTCAGTTTTGGGGCTGCCTTTTAAGTCCTGCCAACTCTCCAACAGCTCTTTAGGAGGGGAGCAGATGACATTCTTTATTTCGATGATGACAGCTACTTCTAGTTCGATCGGTGTGGCTTCATAATGACAACCCAGTCTAGGGGATTCGGGAAGGTCTTCCGAGTAAGTGAAGTTTGACCTGACCTCTGAAGGATGAGTGGGCATTCACTGGGTAAAGGGAGTGGGGGCCACCGCAAGCAGATAGAACTGTGTATGGGCAGGAGAATTAGGCATTGAAAGGATGGAAAGTAGGGTGTTTTTTCCGATAGCCACTGTGTATCATACCTCTGTATGCACACTTCGTGGTTCCTAGCTCAGTACTATGAGCATTGTGCTGGCTATTAATGATGAAGGATGGAAGGAAGAAACAGCAGGCCCTAAGCTGGCCATGGGCACACAGCATTCTAACACCTTCTCTTTGCTTCTAGCAACCTTGAGGTTCTCTAAGCTATTTTTTTCTCCTTAGCCATTATTGTTGAAGGGAATTCCACTCCATTCCAATGCATTCCATTGCATTACTAAGGCAGCAATGAGCTTGGTAATGTACACTCTGTGCTAAAATAAGCTCATTTCTGTTTATTTTCTGCATAGAAATAAAGTATAACCAATGGTCAACGTTATTTCCCTTATTCAACAATTGTTTACTGAACACCTACATTTACTAGTTTCCACGTAAATGCACTTGGCTTTAGAAGGAGCCAAAATTACACCCCCTTCAAAAACCCACTTCAATACAAAGCAATAATTGTACTTTACCAAAAGTATGTATAAAGTGCATACTTTTGGGTACTCTCAAAGTATTTTTAAATAAGAATTAAATTACAAATGACAGTTAAGTTTTCAAAGCAGTCCAACAAACCTTATGTAACTTGATGGTAGCAATGAAGGAACTAGTTCAAGTCCCTTTGAACTAGTTCCCTTTGTGTGTGTGTGTGTGTGTGTGTGTGTGTGTATCTGTCTTGTTGGTAAATAGGTTGTACAGTGCTTCTCCTTTTCTACGTGTGGAATTTCCAGCCAAACTTCAGAATGGATGAGGTTCACCGTTAGTTTCCTTCTATCTCCTGCCTACATGCTGGTCTAGTGACGTGCGCTCCCCAGACCCCCAGGTGTGCAGCACCCACCTGCAGCCCGACCTTGGAACCCACTGCCCTGCCCCCATGCAGCACTGTGCTCAGATTGGTGCTGGTCCCCACAGATGTCCTAGCTCTTTGACAGAACAGTGAGGTGTGAAAACCAAATAGATGGCTGGGCCGGAAGTGGGCTAGAGAAAAGGGCTCAGAAAGGTAGGGAATTTATAGTCTACAGGGAAGACAGATATTAAACTTCTCCTAATTATAATTGGGAGAAATTCAAGAAGTCAAGGGTCTCATGAGAGCGTACAGTCCAATGACAGACCAAGCCTGGGGTGCAGGAGAAAACCTTCACTGAGAAAATGGCATTGAAGGGGACTCAGGAAGGATGGATAGGAGTCTTCCTATAACATGGAGAGATTGCTACTTTTTGGCAGGACCTTCTCTTGTTCTCTTGTAAATCCCTGGTTCAAGGTGTCCTGAGCCTCTAAAAACACCATCCTCACCAGGCCACTCCCAGGACAAGTGCCCTGGATTAGGAGCCCCTGGGATAATCAAAGCCCCTGCACTTCTGTCCATGACCTTTGACCTTTTGATCAGCGTCAGATTAATCATGTCAAATAGAGGCTCTGAGTTTGAAAACAGGCTTAGAAGTTGGGCCACATTGGGTTCAAACCCTGACTTTACCTAAGGAGCTGCCTAACCTTGGAAACGTTGCTTAATGTTAAGCCTTAATTTCCTCATCTGTAGAAGAGGAAGGAAAAAAAATCTGCCTTAAGTTGTCATATCAATAGGATGATCTGATGGCAATAAGCAGGAAGCCCGGATGAAACTGGCTTAAACAATGAGATTTATTATCTCCTGGTAAAAGCAGTCTGCTCCTCAGACGTGCTATCAGAAATCTAGTTTCAGTTCTCGATGGTTATCTTGACCTACCCACCTCCCCGTGTGTAGGCTTCAACCTCTGGCAAGTAGATTCCAGCAAGTAGGTTAAAGTTCAACCTGGAATAGAGACAAAACAGAAACTCCTTCTCCTGGCTGCCTCAGGAGTGAGGGAGCACTTCCCAGAAACTTGGCATGCTTCCTCCCTCAAGTCTTGTCAGCCAAAATTTGGTCATAGGTTCTTTCCTGCAGTAGAAATTGGGGAAAGGAATGGGCGGGCCCTTTGACAAATCAGGGCCACCCTAGTGCTGAGCTCTCCTGGGGAGAGGGTAGGTCATGGAACAGAGTTGGGGCTCTGGGGGAAAAAGAAAGGGGCCATGAATGCGGGGGAGGGTCTGTGAGAATCGCATGTTAAACACTTATCACTGTGCTTGACATATAAATAATTAATCCCCATTATTTGGTAAAAGGGCAACACAGGAAGCATCTGCAGTCCTACAGAAACCAAAATAACTAGTGCAGTCACCTCAGCCAAGGGGCACTTGCTATAACAATCCACCGTACCCCTCCCTCAAGAATATCCCATTCTAGAACAGCAGGCCTGGCTGTCAACAGGCCTGGGGTGGGAGGAACTGTAACACCTATAGAAGTCTCCAGAAAACCCTGTAATATGTGCAGGGTCAAAACAAGTCATACAATGCCAGCTGTCCATCCCTAAAGGAGGGCATCCCAGTGGAAGATGCCTGGACCTCCTCCGGAATCTTACAGACCTGACACCTCAGAAGCCACGTGTAGCCTCCGAGCTGTCAGAGGCCATCATTCCCGTGACCTCCTGTCCCTGGTTTTCCTCTTCGGCGAACATCCCCACCATGCTCCATCAATTCCTGCTACAGCCAACCCACCCTCCAAAAACTGACCCTTGAGCATTAGATCCCAGTAAGAGCTCTGGTTGCTTATCCACTATGACAATGGAAAACTCTCTCATCTTAGAAATCCAAGCTCCAGCCCTGGCTGGTGTAGCTCAGTGGATTGAGCGCAGGCTGCGAATCAAAGGGTCACCAGTTCGATTCCTGGTCAGGGAACATGCCTGGGTTGCAGGCCAAGTCCCCAGTGGGGGCCACGTGAGAGGCAACCACACACTGATGTTTCTCTCCCTCTCTTTCTCCCTCCCTTCCCCTCTCTCTAAAAAATAAATAAATAAAATCTTTAAAAAAAAAAAGAAAGAAAGAAAGAAAGAAAAGAAATACAAGCTCCAGATTTCTCTAGTGCCTGGTGGGCAAGTCGAGGGAAATCCTACGGGAGAAAGGCTGGTGGTGGTGGTGGTGGTGGGGTGGGGTCTCAGCTCTGAACTACTTCCGTTCTAAACACGGTCAGCTGACCTCAGAAAGCTGCCTCCTAGGGTCTCCCCTGCTCCTGCCACTTCTCGGTTCTCTTTTGTTTTGTTTTTCTAACCCATTTAGAGTCTTATCTCAGTTGCCACTCACAGTTTGGCCTCTGGGGCTGCTGACCCGGTTTAGACTGTTTGCTTTGGCTCTGACTTTGCATTCCTTTGGAGACTTGACTTTCAGAATTACCTGTTTGCACCTTGCACAACTTTTAGCAATAGAGGCCTCATTCCTCTGACCTATTTCAACCCACGGACTGTGGGCGCCCCTTTGCCAGCTCCACTGACCCAGGAGGGCAGTGGAAGAAGAGAATTCTGTGATCAAGAATCACCTGCTTTGCCTCTACCCTCTGGACAAGGCTGTTTTGAACAGATGACAGGAAAGCCACCTGACGGAATTGATTCCTTCTCATGTGTAAATGAATCATGCCCTTTACACTTGAGCTGATATCTTATATGTATTTCTAGTTTTTAGAAATATATAAATGTAACAATACAAAGTGAAATATTCGATGTTTGGGGTCCAAGAAGTTCCCGGGTGATATAAGGTGGAATCTCCCGAGTCTCCCCTGAGCTGCCTGTCACTTCCACTCTCGCCCTTACTTTGCTTCTGAAATCACAGAGCCCAGAGACGTTTCCATTTTTCAAATGACTTCTGTGGTTGTCACAGTGGGTACAAAGATACAGCAGAATCTAGGTATTCTGTTGTTTCTTAATTTTTATGGTTTGATTTCAGTGTTTTGCTACCAAACATATATTTGCTTTAACTGGTGCTGACTCTACTTTCTCCTTCTGGCCGTTGCCAACGGCTGCTGTACAGAACGGCTTGCTTCCGATTCGAGCTGGAACAGGCGCTCCACTTATTTACCTTCGTGTTTTCCGCTGCACCCAACAGAAAAGAGCTCCACAGAATGAAAGACAAGAAGGAGAATAAATTACACTTAACCTAAGAAAGAAAGAAATTAGGTTTTAAAGTGCACAGTAACTGCTGTCTTGAATTTCGTAGCGGCCCATTGAGGTTCTGCTCCTTCCTTAGAGCTACCTTGTCATAATGAAATGCTATGAACTGCAGATAAACAAAACCTGCTGGCTAACATTCCCTTGCTTAACCTCCATGGTGGATATTTTAAAATGTTGTGAAACTATTAAGGTTAGTGTGACACCGTGTTAAAATAATAAATGTGTGTTTTGGTCTTTGTCCCTGGCTCTTGGCCAGAGCTCACAATGTTATTAAAAGGCCAGGAGCATCTTTTGTTCTCATATTTGGTCAAGTTTCTGTCGCAGAGCTCTTAAATCCCTTGGGATTTCCTGGGTGATAGGAGTGTCTTCTTCTTTTCTAAGGTGGGGACTCTTGGTGGGCTCCTGGATCACTTTAGGGTGGGAGCTGGTCACCAGGAAGACCAAGCCGTGGTCGGAACCATGGAACACCCATCTCTACTCCCATCCTCCAGGCAGGGGCGAGGGACCAGAAACTGCGTTGATAATTAACCACACCTATGCGATGAAACCTAGACCTTACACTTACCTGTGAATTCCCTAAACTGCAGTGTGAAAAGGCTTTTAAGTTCGTGAACACATCTACGTGCTGGGAGGGTGGCGTGCCCCAATTTCACGGAGACAGATGCTTCTGTGCTGCGGACCCTTCTGGACCTCACTCCGTGTATGTCTTCACCTGGCTGTTCATCTGTATCTTTCCCCTCTTCTTTATTATACAGTAAACTGGTAAATATAGCGAAGAGTTTCCTTGAGTTCTGTAAAATGTTATAGCAAGTTATTGAACCTGAGGCAAGTGTCTTTGGAACCCCCAGTTTGCAGCCAAGTCAGGCAGCAGCTTGGGTGACCCAGGGGACTGGCAGCTGAAGTGGGGGCAGGCGTATGGGACTGAGCCTTTAACCTGTGGGTTCTGACACCAACTCCAGGTGGACAGTGTCAGAACCGAACTGAACTGTAGGTCACCCTGCTGGTGACCCACAGAGAACTGGTCGATGTGGGGAAAACCACACCCACCTGCTGTCCAAGGGTTGTGAGCAGAGAGCAGAGGGATAGCAAGTTTCCTTCATCAAACAGACGGTCATCAGGGCTTTTCCAGGTGATGTGCGTTCTCTGCAGGAAACTGAAGTCAATCCCTGAGTCAGAGATCCGTGTAAAATGTATAGTTTGGGAGACTCTAAGAATACAGAGGTATCTGTGATAACCACGTACCTGCACTTCCCACCCAGCCTTCACTGAGAAAGCATGACAGGGGCCTGTAAAATGATGTACAGACAGTTCCATCAGGAGCTGCCGAGTCCGGCTCAGTAGTAGTAATAACTCCAGATGGTTTTATAAAGCTGATTCATAAAAGGGTGGAATAAACATACATAACTTCTTACAATATGGAAGACCTGTGTAACTCTTACGAATAAATGAATAGGATGATACTATGGAATCCAGCAAGGAAAACAGACTTGCTTTGGGGGTCCGCATCTAAAGCAAGGACCTTGGGACACAAGTGAACTCAAAAACAATTCCACTAGCCCAGGGGCCGTTTTCCAGTAACTGCACAGGACCAGTGGTAAGTTACTAGTGAGGCAGAGGCTTATATCAATATCGACTTGAAATTGATATCAATTTGCAAGTCTGTCTCAATTAAATGGGCGTCAAGTTTGAGAATAAGCATGTCCTTGGTGTAGGATGTTCCTCTTCCTTCCTAGGGTGTTGCTAACTTTGCTATCTCAAAAAAAAAAGGGATGATTTCTGGAACATTTATCTGTTTACCATGGCAAAGCCAGGAAATATGTCTATTGACATTCAAAATAAGAAACACATTTGTAGCTAGAAAAATAATAATAGAGAAAACAGTTTTCAAAAATAAATATCTTTCCAACATTCATCGCTCTTTTGTTGAATTTGAACTGCTGACAGCAGCCCTGCAAACAGCTACCACTGTGTGTTTTCTGTGGAGAAGCGCAGACCGGGAGGAGCCAGAAGACCGAGAAACTTAAAACTACTATAAAACTGCCGTCATTTTTCCTAATTAAAGAGTAGGCTTGTCTGATTCAGAGAAGGGCCTGAATCCGAGGACATTTTATGAGGAAGGTAATTTATGGCAGCCCTTAACAAGGGTAGGAGAATCAAATTGAAAGCCTTAGAAAATAAAAATAAATTAAATGAAATAGAGACAGATCACTTATAACTCCTTCATTATTGGTATCGAAAGGCTACTGTTAGGTTCATTTTCAGTTTTTTTTTTTTTTTAGAAAAGATGCAACCCCTCTTTGATAATCACTGGCAGTGCGGGCCATCTGAAATGACATCAATGTCCAGAATAAGAGAGTCCAAATTAATAAACTATGTTGGCTTTGCCTATATCATGTCAGTTAGAGATATATCCATTGCTGGCTCTGGGGGCGGGGGATGTTTTATTCGCGTTCCCAGAAAACAGAATTTATAGCTGTGTGATAAAAATGATGGTACATTTCAGCTCTGGCCGCCAGAGGTCTACTTGCCACTACAAATATCCCAAGCCTTGCGGCTGCTGAGCTGTGAGCTGCTGGCCTGCTCTCTGAGAGAGAGACGCTTCCGCATCTGCACTCTCCCAGACCCACTGCCTCCGAACCTGCACTGTCGCACTTCCAGGTGATTTGTACGGACAGTGCGTGTGAGAGGTGTTGTTCCAGGTTATGGGGACACATATTTTGTGCTCCATATATGATCAGGATTTAAAAAATGTAACAGCTCAGTGAAGCTGGCTGCCCAGTTTCAAGCTCAATCTCCTGACTCCAGATTCATTGGTTTTCCCTAAAAGCATTGCAACTCAAAAACTCTTCTTTCCTTTAAAAAGACTTGTCTGAAAGTGTTCCTTTCATGACACACTCTAATCCTATAAATGATCATAATCATGAACTTTTTTGATTTAATATTTGATTTACAGATATATTAGCGTTGGAAAAGCCCTTAAGTGCTAACACTAGTCTAAGATTCCTCATTTTGCAGAAGAGATCCCTGGCAGGGCCTTTTTAGAACTGGACAATCTAAATGAGATTCCGTTCCCCTCTACTTCCAATTCCAAGAGACTTGCCCTTTAAGAGCCAGGACCTACAGTGGGTGTAAATGAGCCCTTGGGCTCTCAGTAAGAATATCCTACACCCCACCCCCAAACCTTTTTCTGCAAAGGAAGTGGTGCTGAGGTGGGAAAGGGACAGGGCTTATCCATCAAGATATGCAGTCCCCTGGGGGTAGCACTCGGCCCTACTTGAATGTGCCAGGATTCCTTAAGAGACATAAGGGATTGGACAAATCTTTTCTGCCGTGGGTTCAGGGAGAGCCCAGGGTGATCCGAGAGCAGGGGTGCCTCCTCGGGGTGCTGCAGATGGGCACCTTCAGCCTCTCCGCCAGGCTCACAGGGAGAGGATCCCTTGGCCTGACAGTTCCCCGATTTTTAGAGTAGCACCCCCTCCCCTAAAAAGGCCTCAATTCCAATTGGCCAACAGAGAAAAATAATCATTTCTTCAAAGGGGCCCAGAAGCCAAAGAAAGCACAAATAAATACAGCAATGGGATCACTCCCCTAGTGGAACAGGCCTGCTGGAGCAGACAAATGGGCTTCTAAATCATCAACTGAGAGGAACACTTAAGGACAAAACTACAAAATGGCAAATAAAATAAAAAGACTTTTTAAAAACCCGACCAATTCAGCAGGTGACCCAGGAGGTGGGTGGCGACAGATGAGAACTGTGTTCATGGCCTGGAAGATGGACGACCATCAGCATCACAAATCACAAAACACGCCAAGAGATGGAAATTGCAAGGGAAGAGGTGAGAGATCTGGAAATGGGTGCAGGGTGCCTGTCATGTGAATAACACATTCAAGAAAAAAGGAAGGACCACATGAAGGAGAGGAACTAATTTTAAATAACTCAAGAGAATGTTCTCTAAGCCAAAGAAAGATGTAAGATTTCAGCGCCCACGTAGGCCTTACAGATCACTTGTAGGGAGGGCAACCTATGGCCGAGTGTTCCCAGAACAATCCCAGCATAACAGGTCATGGCCTTTCACTTTCCAAAGTGTCCTCGTCTGGATGACACATGATACAGTCACTCTTCTTTTAATTGACTGCTTTTAACTTCTGTGATTCTTACTTGCTCGTATCGTTTAAGATGTACGTTTTATGTTGTAAAAAAAAAAAATAGAGGCCATTAATTTTCTATTGACAAAAGCACTTTGTAGCTTAAAAGACAACTGTTGAGAGTTATAACACATTTGATCCTCACAGTCTCTGTAAATGAGTGGAAATTTAATTAGCTCCTGTTGCAAAGGAAGCAACTGTGATTCTTCATAAATGAGGCCCAAGGGCTGCTCTGGCTTACCAGCTGGGTACGATGCAGCATGGGTGACCCAGGCGGCTCTGTTTAGCCCGCACTGCCACCCACAGGCAGTTCCCTCACCAAGACCTCCCGTCCCCCTGCCTCCCAACCCAAATATCTCTGGGACTTTCCAAATACCCAGCCTGCCCACATCAGTTTCCCCACACAACCACTGCATTCACTTCCTCGTCTGCGTCTCCCTTTTCCACGTCTGCTGCCTCACAAAGGTACTAGAAGGAGCCACATTCTTGCTACAGCAGATTGGGTCACAAAGAAGGCCCAATGTCTGTGCAAAGGTGCCTTTGACCAGTGCTCTCCAAGCGGCCGGTCACCAAAGGGGCACAGAAGAGCTGGGCTCCGTGGACAGCTGCAGAGAAAGGCTCGCTGCAGACCACAGTTGGCAGCATGCTTGTGCTTAGAGGCTGCCATTTTTCCAGCCCTTAACCCTTATTTCTATCGGGGCTCCCACCAGGCCAAAGGGCGAGAATGGAAACACTACATGGTCTCTTTCTCTTTGTCTTCCCTCTCTACCTCCTTTGGGTCACACAAAGCTCTTACTCACATTACTTCACACACAGGATACTCGATGAGAGACGTGTGAACTTTTAGCAGTATCCACAACCCAGCCTCCTCCCATCACAGACGACTCTGTAAGAATCGGAACTCTTTGAAAGTAGAGGCCTGGTTAGGTCACAACTTGCCCGTCCTACTGGCAATGTTCAAGAACTCCCTGGGTGTGGGCCAGCCCCCGGGGTGTTAGAGAACGAGTCCTTTTGCTGGGTGAGAACTTCCAGGTCAAGGCCACCAGGATAGCTGCAGTTCTGGATCTGCTATTCCTAAATGAAGTTACTTACTGTGCACTGACACAGAGATGGGGAAAAAAGTTCTTTCCAATCATGGCACATTGATTAGATCATGTGATTTATAAACTGGAAAAAAGACAATGGGACAAAAGATGCATTTTCGAAGCAAAGCTACCCTTTTTGCTTGCATGATTATGCTTCGCCCCTCACTCTTACTAACATTTTGGTTTGGGACAGGGTGCTCATTTTGGACTCTTTACACTATTGGCTTACCCACTTAGACCTGAATGCCAAACCCTTTATACCTCCGTTGTATAACAGAGCAGAGACTGTCGGCTGCAGTTGGGTGATGAATGGACCCAGCCCGGGCCCTGTAGTGTGTGTGGCAGGGCGCCTGGTATGCAATCACTCAGCGCTCCACCTTCCCCGTCAAAGACATGGGGTTGGTAGGTCTTTTATCACTTCCTGGTTTCCCGTCACACACTATTCACCAAGGCATGACAATTGACAGGATGTATACCAAGTTATGAGTAATAGTCTTTCCCCAAAGGCTCCTAATCTTTTATTTGGTGGCTGTTGCCATATCATCAGCATTTCTTCTCAGGGCACGAGGTCTGCCTGGCGGAAGGGCTGACATTTGTGCAGAAATGAAGTTGCAACAAAGGTTACTGCTTGAATTCCGTTTGTAGAAAACTTAGGACTTGGGAGAATCAAAGAAGGCCAAGAGAGTTAAAATAAATAGTTCTGAGTGCTTAGTTACGCCCTCCTGTTTAAAAATATAACTTTACATAAGCTATGCATATGTAAACCATATGTGATATCCGAATCCATTCCCTCCTCTGTAAATGAAGGGGTTGGATACAACAGCTGTGTTCTCCACCCAGAAATTCACTAGGCACTCAAGAGTAATGAACATGAAAATAACTAATTCTGGAAAATGGAACAATCGAGCTCTGTCATTTAAATGTATTTGTGCACAAATGCTTGCATTTGCCCTGCAAAAACAATACAAATATTAAAGTACATTTTTTTTCTCATTTATTTGCAAATAAACTAGGAGAGTGACTTTGCTCTCCTGATGCATTGTGATATGCAAACATTTCTGACTGGGCCAGGTCCAGCCAACCATCATGCCGTGGCTGAGGACCCTCTGCCTTCTGGAACCTCACCGGTTACATCCCTCCATTCCCAACCCTACGTCTAAGCCTGTTTCTCCAGCTTGCAACTTCCTAGTGATACACTTTGGAGAGTTGCAGCTCCTTATATAGTTCTATATAAGGGAAGTTCTATATAGTTCTATATAGTTTTCTATAGGGAAACGGAGACACACACACACACAGATATTGCCCTTCACTGCCTCTGTCTTTATTACCAACTATCTCTTTCTCCTTCCCTGTTTTTCTACACTTGTTATCTCTTAAAACTATCAAAACAATTTTATTAAATCCAAACACATGAAAAAAGTACATATTAGGGTTCACTACTTATGCAAAAATATTTCATCATTAGTCAGCTAGTGGGACTGAGCAATATTTCCCCGCAATTTTTCTCCTCTGTCCTGTGAGTTTCTGCCCCCATTTGGGTCACAGCACAGGTGATGCAAGGTAGCCTAGAATCGGTCTCAGGAGACCCAAGTTGGAATTCCCGCTGAGCTGTTACTAGATTTGACTTCCCCATTTCATTTGTGCTATGCAAATTTAAGATACATGCAAACATATACATATAAGCACCATGTGCAGATACATTTTTATGTGATCCTAGAGTTACTATAACCTTCATTATTTTCTACTGCAGTATAAACTGATAGATACTTGTCTTGCCCCAAATTTTACACAACTGCAGTTGATTTTTTGAGGGTATAGTAACATTATTTTTCATTTTGCTTTCAAACAAACAACCAACAGGAGGAAAAGCAGGTTTATTCTACACAGACGCCCGCGCTCTCTGTGCGGGGACATCAGATGGCTGCTAACTCTCTGTTGTGTAAAGAGATCATCTCTAAATCCCTTGAGTGGCTGTTTAGCTGAAGTTTAGAGTCTCTTAATCTTATATTTGATGCTAAACCAAATAGACCCTTAGGGAAGAATTAAGAACAAGCCAGACAGTATACAATTCTTATTTTGTTAAAGCTAAATAGTATTTGTTGCATTAGGTATAACCAGGGCGACTCCTGTGAGGGTTAGTTGAGTGACTGTTTACACATACACCCTCTAAAATAGTGATTTAGCTACGTGGGTGGACTAATGCAACTAAATACCTTTATTTTTATTTTATTCATTGCCATTCAGAGTATTGCCCTTTGAAAAACCAGAAGGTCATCACCTCCAAGACCACAATAAAAAAACAGAGGTGAGTTGCAAATCTTGACCTAAATGCCATGAACTTTCTTTTTGTATTCTAAGTCTTGAATTTTGTCCACAGAAAGACGAATATTATTCAAACAGTAGGAAAGAGAAAAGATTCATCAGTAATGAGCAAAACTTTGGAAACAAAAGTGAACATGAACTCCCAAGAAGCTGATATTTTAAACACCAACTCTCCTTTGGGTTGATATTGTGATAATTTAAAATATATTATTTTGCTTTAGGAAAATTATTACTGGTGAACATGTTTTTCTGTTGAAATACAGATTTTGCCTAAAATCTAAGTTAAAATAAAAGCAACTCAAATACTTCTTCATATGGCTATTCGAATTTTTTTTTAACTATAGGTTACATTTACAGTAATCACTTGTGTTTATTGCTCTTGCCACAATTTTTTTTCAGGAATTCTTTGGGGTTTGTTCTTGTGTTTATCTGTGCATATTATATCTCCCTTTTCCATTGCTTCTGTTTGGACATTGCTCTGCCTGAGTAATAACTTCCAAGTCCAACCGTCACTTCAGATACTACAGAAGCTTTTATTTGGTACCAGGGTTCTGGTTGGGGCCCGCTGCTTCCCCCAGACACCACTCTGTCTGTACCGGGTACCAGGCCTTGCCACCGAGCACTGCCAGGCAGCTGCGCGCTGCAGTCTCCGCCATCCTGCGGCATCGCTGCCTCCCACTGTTCACTTTTGCCCAACACAACCTGGAGCCCATGCAGCAGAGACCTCCAGCAGCTCTGCAGTTCATACCCAAGTGTTTCATGAAGCAGCTATATCCACTTTCCTTATAATGTGACTCTACTTAGATTCTGTTTAAAATAAGAGTCCAGTAGGCATCTCTGGGGCAGGACCCAGAGACAGATCGGAAAGATAAACAGCCAACCTTTTGCTGGATCGCTGGTCTTCAGTCTTGTAAGAAGCAGGTCTGCCTCCCCTTCTTTCCCTTAGGACCACTTTTATGTATGTTGCGTTTTTCTTCCCCAGGAGTCGTTTTGGTTTTCACGTAAATAGGACGCTACTTGCCCCCACCAGATCTGAGTCCCACAGCTGGAGGTACTTCAGGCTTAGGCTGACATGAAGCCCCATACAGTGCAACACTCCCTGGTGAGAACAGAGAGGAGGATGTTCCCTTATGTAAACTTATTTTTTGTGAATTCCTGTTATAATATACACAGACTATTAATTCTTATATTGCATATAGCCATTTTTTACTTCTTTATGTTCTTCTCTGTGCCTCAGTCTTCCCGTCTATAAAGTGGGGGCCACAATAGTGTCGAACTCACGGGGCTTCCATAAAGCTTCAATGAGTTAATAAATGTTTCATGCTTAGAAATGGGCTTTTAGAATGACTGCTATTTTAGTGTTAGCTATTATCATTTTCCCTCGCTTTTTCTAACTCATTTGGTCATATCCTATATTTTATTCACTCGCTCAGTGATTTTTTACAGGTGATTTGAGTATGTTTTTCCCTTTCTCTTTTTTATTTTTGTCGCTCTACTTCCTGTCCAAGACTTTTCCTCTGAAACATCCTTCCTGCTTTTGTTGCATTCATTTACTTGCTAATCTCATTCAGCCTTTTCTTTCTAGCCTAGGCAAAACAACCAAGTGGGTGGTGCTTACCAGTCAAATCAGGGCCCAGCAGGATTTACGACAAGTGAGGCCGGATCCAGATGAGAGGGATGTAATGATAAATCATCCCAGAGGCAGAGAGGAGGTGGGGGCTGAGAGGAAAGTGTTCTGTGAGGACCACAGGCTCCTCCAAGGCCAGGGCTTGTGCGAGCCTTGATGGACAGCCAGGAAACGGAAGTCCCAGCCCCGCCCCTGCCCCTACTCAACCCACAGCACTGTGCCTTCAGCAGGCGCTGGGCATCCTCAGCTGCCATCACTCTCTAAATGCAACGTGCTTCTCAGATCCTGGGCCTGTGTGTGTGTCTCCCTCCTTCCTGCAATGAAGACCTCGTCTCTCTCTAAGAGAACCATACTCCACCGTTCAAGACCTGCCCCCAGTCCCCCTCTCCCTGACAGGACCCTGTCCTTTCTCCCCGCGGTCCCTTCCTCTGGTCGCCAGCACAGAACTTACCAGAGGTCCTTTGTGATGATATGGACTTTGTACCCTCGGGCCTACTGAAGGTTTTAGCCCATGCTAACTGCTCAGTGATGGTTACGTGCTGGCTGAATGACAAAGAGGCAGGATAAATGAGATGAGGTGATGGCAGGTGATGTGGCTCCTGTGTAAAGAATGAGGGAAGCAGGACTCTCTGTAAGGCCAGGTTAGTGAAGTAAGATGTCTCTCTCCGAGTCGGGAGAAGAGAGCAGGAGCAGCGGGATGAGTGGGTTGATAGGAAGAAGTCAGTGCGCCCCCTCCTATGAATGGGGACTTGGCTGGGCCTTACCCCTGACAGCATCCATTTACCTGGCTCGTTCATCTGGGGCTCCTGCACCTAACTCCCATGACTCCACATGGCTGAGGTCAAGTTCATGGCTCTCCCTTCACCCCTTCCTGACCATGCAATGGACCTCTACTAGGAGGGTGAGAGCCACTGAGAATGGAGCAGAGGCCAAGCATGTGAAACATGCTTTGTGAGCATCCAGGTCCAGCCAAACCAGCCGTCTGCACCTGTGCAGGGCGTCTTTCCCAGCCCCCGGGCCTGTCCTTCATGCTCTGCCCTGCTCACAGGAGACCCCGAAACACCAGCTCAGGGCTCTGAGCGGCTCACTTGCCCCAACTCCAGGTTTTGTGCCCGAGTCCTCAAGTCCATGCCAGTTGTCCTGTCTCAGTAAGACCCATGACACTCTTTTTAAAAAAATCACAGGTTGTGTCCCACATGGACAGTCACTACCATCTTCTCCCAGCTGCCAGGTCCCACCGCGGAAGTGCTGAGCCCCTCCACGCCATTTGTGAGCCAGTGACTTGATCCAAACTCCAATCCTTTCTGCAGGGAGAACGTGACTCTGCACAAGTCTGGGGGACACAGCTCTGCAAGATGGTGTCTGTGCGGAACCCCCATTTCTCCGCTCCGTGAGGAGATGTTTGCTGATTCCCTACCACGTGCCAGGACAAGACACTGCCTCACTTTGTCCTCCACTGAATGGACTCTTCCCTCCTCATCGAGGTGCCTGGTGAAGGTGAGGCCCATCCGCCCTCAGCCCAACTCAATCCCAAGAGCCCGGAAAGCCCACCCATCTGAGGAGCAACCAAAAGTTGAATTTGCTGGAAAAAGCGAATGTGTGGGACGCGACAGATGGAGCCTCTGCCCAGGCAGAGGAGAGTGACTAACCGCCTGCTCCCTGTGGGGGTGGAAACTCTGCTCTCCCCGCTCCGTGAGCCCTTGGTGTACAGTTTGGCTCCTGTCTCCATGGGGCTCCTCTCACACCGTGACTCACAGGCCTGGACCGGGCGCGGGTGTTACCTAGGAGCATTCCATCCAGCCTACCTCAGCAGTCAGCCCTGACCTCGCCCTCATCCGCAAGGACGTTCAGGGCACTAGTTCATGACCACAGCAGTTTCCTGCCTTCCCTCACCCTCTCTTTCTGCGAGTAGGCCAATTTCCTGGGAACTTGGCAAGCAACCTCTATCAGAGAACTTTGTTCTTCCACACTGAGGGAGGCTTGTGCAGAGCAGCAAGAGAAACCATTTCTCAGGAAGAGGGGTCAGCAGGCCAGGGCTTTGAGGGTTCTGCTCCACAGTTGGGGTCATTTGTGGGACAGTAGGACATATTTTTAGTCACAGACCTGTGTAGTAAACCTGGGCTGCTGAGGGACCCGCCCTTCCCCAGGCTGGAAAGAACACCAGAGAGGCCAAGGGTGTCTGTGGGGAAGGGGTGGATTGTGGAGGAGGGGTGGATCTTTTCTCCTTTATCACAAGTCCATGCGGACAATCCCAGTACAGGTATGAAAACAGCAGTGGAAAAGATTAGCTTGGTTCAAAAGATATTATGAGCCCTGGCTGGTGTAGCTCAGCGGATTGAGCGCGGGCTGGGAACCAAAGGGTTGCTAGTTCAATTCCCAGTCAGGGCACATGCCTGGATTGCAGGCCAGGTCCCCAGTGAGGGCCATGTGAGAGGCAACCATACATTATTACTGTTTCTCTCCCTCTCTGTCTCCCTCCCTTCCCCTCTCTCTTAAAAAAAAAAAAAGTAAAAAAAAAAAAGATATTATGATGTCTACTGATTCAGATAAAACTTGGAAAGAAAGCAGAAAATTTAGGCCTTCACACGGCTTTTGAGTCATTGTGTAACCAGTCAGTGTGGTGACTTGGATGACCTACAGTTTCCTTCTTTTTAAAGATGGAGCTGATGGTATCTCCTGCTATCTCCCAAAAAGACAGATAAAGAACAGAAACACTTTGACAGTGGCGGCATTGTGGTAGGAAGTCACCAGTGTTCAATTGCGCCAAAGCAGGACCAGGAGCGCCCTGGAAGATGACGAGGGAAGAGCAGGTGTGGCTGGGACTTCAGGTCTGAGGCTCTGCCTGGGGAGGCGGACAGATCCAGAAGGGAGACATGTGGTGTGCCCCCAGGGCTGGCCCCCTAGACGGGGTGGATGGGTTGCTGGGCAATTCCCACAGTGAGGGAAACTCTCGGGGCCATGTTTTAACAAGGGGAATGTCTTTGCACAGATGGAAGGTGGAAATCAAGAGAAAGCCAAAGAGGGTGAGAGAAAGATAATGTGAGAAGAGGAAAGGAAGAAGAATCCATGTCTAGTGTGCAGAGACTCGTTGCCAGGAGAAAACTAATATTAAAATTCGAGAAGGTGTCCTACAGTGAGCCGTTCGGCCATCTTGAGGAAGCCTTCCCTTCTTGGAGGAAGGCTTCAGCTAAACACAAAGGCGACGAGAGATGTGCCAGAGGAATGGCGGTGAGAAAGAGGACCCCACAGACGCCCTTCCTTAGTGACCCGATTGCTAACAGTGGCTGTGGAGGGCCTTTATCATTCATGTATTTGAGTAACTTTAACCTTAAGTTAAAAGATCAGTTGCATCTGGTCATTAAGAGTTTATCTGGCACCTCCCCATTTGCCCCCAGACAAGGCGCTCAGAATACCCACAAAGCACAAAAAAGGGCCAATGTCTGATGCTCCCAGGACCACCAACCACGTGGAGGGCTCCGGTCAAAAGGAAGGGGCAGAAACTAAGTCTAACTCTAATCAGTTTCCCTCTGATTAGAGTCCTTTCTGAGCCAGGAAACCCGTCCTTTGTACGTACAGGGTTTTCAGCTCATTTTGGCTAGTGTTTAAAAACAATTGTGCTATCCAGTCCCTTTTTAGGTTGGCATGAGTCAGTTGTCTAAGGAGACAAACCCCAACATGCCTCCAGACGGCCCCTCTGAAGCATCACAGTGGGTTAAAACGTGACAGGAAAAATAAATGCCTGAATTGCCAAGTGAAAGGTCAAGGTAAGGTGCCGGGGTTGCATGAACGATAAAGCTCTCTAACATCTGTGAAAGGGCGGAAACCTTCACTGCTTAAAAAGACAGAAACAGTAGTGATTTGTTTTTCTAAAAGGAAATAGCCTCCAGAGAACCACAAAACTGGAAAAGACATTATAGGTTATCCTCTAATGTCACCCCTGGACTACATTTTTCCAAAAACACTTCAGATGGATGGATGATAAAAAAAAATAAACACATTTATAAGTGATATAAATAGTGAAGTGGTGCTTGAGAGACAGAAAAACAAAAGGAGTTTTAATCAAGTTCAAAGACACTCCAAGTCAGTCCTTATACTTGAGCGAAAACTGAGTTTGCAACCTGGACACTCATTACAATACCTTCCAGAGCTGCTCCGGTCTGTGCGTCCTGGCTCTCAACCTTAGCAATGCCTCCTACCTTGTGCCCTGGAGTCCTTACCTCCAGAGAGATACCCCAAAATGCAGGGGCCAAAGAAGGCCCATGATTGAAAAACATACAAACAAAACAACCCCCAAAACCCCTCTCCACACGCACAGCCCCTCCCCCCTGCCCTGAAAAAATGGGATATTGGGCCTCTCTGTACAGGAATTCAACAGAAATGAAAGAGGATTTTAAGAGGTAAAGGTCAATACGATAAAATCTTTGTTAAGAGGGTGGATAAATAAAGAATTTTATGGAAAACAGCTGGCAATGTAAAACAAGAGATTTAAATGTTTGTATCACCTCGATGATTTTCTTCCAAAGGACTCATGGGAAGTGTGCCCTCCCACACACAAAACCCTGTGTGAAAAAGTGAAAAAACCCTGCCAGGCCAAGTCACGCAGAGGAACTAGAACTCGAGCACGGCAGGAGGCTATGTATAATAGCACAAAAAGCACAGAAAACTATTTGGCAGGTCCTAAAAAGGTAACCTAGTACCTACCCTATGACTCAGTCCTGGGTGTCTAGCCACACCTAGATGTTTACCCAAGAGAAAAGAAGGTGTAAGTCCACACAAAGACTTGTACGTGAATGTTCTTAGCAGTGGTTTTATAAAACTAGAAGCAACTCAAATATGCATTAAGAGGTGATGATTACCATGTGGTATACCCACACAGTGAAAATTGCTCAACAATAAAAAGGAACACATTACTGATATCATAACAATGTAGATGAATCTCAAAATAATTAATGCTGAGTGAAAAGGATGCACGTCCTATGATTCCATTCATATACAATTCTAGGAAAATGCAAATGAATGTGGCCAGAAAGCATTTCAGTGGTTACTTGGGGATGGGCTGAGCGTGGAATGGGTGGGCCCAGGGAAACTTTGGGGAGTGATGAGCACATACGTTCATTATCTTGATTGTGACGTAATTTCATGGGTGAGTACATATGTCAAAACTTACCAAATCTGAAATGTAAATGTGTGCAGCTTATTATATATATCAATTACACCTCAAAGTAGCTGCTACAAAATAAAATGTCCATTCCCCTCCTGTCTATCTTACACACTTCTAATTATTCTTTAAGACTTGCCTTTAATATCACTTCCTCTGTGATCTTTCCTGGTTTCTCCCCTCTTCTACTTCGTAAGGAAAAAAAAATCAGGCTTTTTCTTCCTCTGCACTCTCCTTGTACCTTAGCTGCTATCTCCACTGAAGTTCACGTATATGTGTATAGCTCATATTTCTGTCACACAAATAATTTCTTTTTGCCTTTTTCCTTTACCTACACTGGGAACCGTTCCTACTAATAATCTAATCAACATTCAGATGCTTAGAATTGCCCCCTAAAGATTACCCCCTAAAGATTACATGACCAATACCGTGAGCTCTTATGTGGAAAGGTACTAAAGAACCTTAAGAAATAAATCATAAAGAAATGCAAGCCACTCACCATGATAAATTCTCAACATCTGGCAAAAGCAGAGGGAGCCACACATTTTAATTAGCATTGCAAGTCACAATAGAGGGAAAACTGGAAATAGAGAGCTTGCCTTGCACTTGGCTTTTGTGTAAATATCTTTAAAAATGTCTCCCCTTCAGACTTCCTTTGCACGAGTAAAACACTGATTAGACGAAAAGTTATGAAACAGCCCATTTTTAAATTTGAGTTTGGTCCAAGTGGTAGAGAAACGGACTTAGGCTCCCAGTTACGACTAGGCCTTAGAGAAAGAATATTGTCGATCCAAGTTCACAACTTTCCTTCATTAAACTCAATCTTTTGGGTGATCTTAGAAAAACCAATTAACCCGTTCTCTGTTAATTATACCATTTACCAATCTAATCAACGTAAAGTCAAAAGACAGAACCGAACAACTCCATGGGCCCCTGGGAAACCCACCTCTTGGACCTTGGTTTCTTCCTCTTTTGAATGGGGACAGCAGACTCGCTTTCTCTGAAACACAGGCAAGTGCTTTCAAAACTCAAAGCACGACCAGCGACAGTACTCCCAGTCCTACAACTAAAAGAGATGGAAGCCTGTGTCCGCACTCACACTCGCACACGAACGTTCACAGAAGCTTTATTCAGGAGAGCCAAAGAGTAGCCACAACCCAAATGTCCATCCACTGACGAAGGGACAAATACAAGGTACTCCCCACACAATGGAATGTTATTTGGAAATACAAAGAAGTGAAGGGCTGATACCTGCTATGGCACGGATGAACACTGAAAATACGCCGAGGGAAGACGACAGTCACAAAGAGCATATGTTGGATGGTTTCATTTATGATGTCTACAGGAGGCAGCACTATAAAGACAGAAAGCAAACTAGGATGTGCCGGGGTCTAGGGGAAAGGCAGGGTTGGGAGGGGATGGTGCAAAACTCTGCGTCTGTATTAAAAGCCATGGAATGATACATTACACGTGGTTGAGTTGTATGGTTTGCAAATTGTATCTCAATGAAGTTCAAAATGAGGCATTTATATCATAATTGAATATTATGTGTAAAGATTGGTGGTGTGGACATAGAAACGGTAAGCAGCAGCACTTCTCAAACTTTAAATACACATCCTCTGGACATCTTTTAAAGTGCAGGTTCTGATTCAGCAGGTCCTGCTTGGGGCCTGACATTCTGCATTTTCCGCAAGCTTCCAGTGCATGCAGATGCTGCTGGCTTGTGGATCACGTTTTGAAGGATGTAAAGTTTATAGGAATAAAGTCTTTATCCTTGAAGAAATTGTTTGACGATCGGTGAGACAGAGTGCCCATAAAATATGATTAAAGAAGATACGTTTGAGAAAGGTGTGTGTTCAAATATGGTGTTATACAATTTTATTATTCAAGTTCCAGCACTTCGAACTCTCTGAGAAAATGACGGTAACTTTTTGCAAGACCTGACTCAATACTAACTTACTTTGGCCACTGTTTCCTGACTATCCCTATCTTAAGCTAAGAATCTCTGCTTCTGTTACAGTCGTGTATGTAAGTCACAGGATGTGATCGTGACTTTGTTCTCCAGTGTTTTCCCCACATGGCCAGCCCGTGCCTTACTAAGGATGCTGGACCGGTAGTGGACAACTGAGAGGGAGAGTCTCACCTGAGTGTAAAAGCGACTTAGGGAAGCTTTCTGAGATTGTCTTAGCTCTTAGTAGCTGAACGATGCTACAAATGTCTATCAATCAGAAAAGCAATGACTGGATAAATTGGTTAGGGCCCAGGACATCCGAGGGGGACCGCATTACTGCTCAGCGATCGACCGCGAGAAAACACGCTTTCTCTCTGCAGGATGCCAGTATGCCACTTGTTTCACTGACTTTTGAAAGCAGACAACTTTCCTAAGATCTGTGGACGCATGACTGACTTAAATAGGAAGACTTCCATGTTTCTATCTATGTTATGATTTTACCACGGCCTGGATGTTATCAACTCAGAAGCTGAAGGAGAGCTGTTATAGCCTCTGGGGCTCACCCAGCAGCCTCAGCCGGAGATCTTCCGTTCTCGTTCTCGTATTGTCTAACCTTCCTCCAACCTTTCCGGATGAGAAGGGCTGGGAAAGGCCTGGCACCCGCCAATCCACCCTGCTGCAGCCAGAAAGTGTCCGTAGCAGTCAGCCCCTGGCTCCGGATGCAGAGAATACACTCGGTCTCCGCCAAAGCAAACACTTCCCCATCTGGGAGGCCCACTGAGTGACAAGCAGCTTCTGATGTAGACATCACTCCCCCAGAGAGCCATTTGTTTGGAGGTGGAGGGGGAGCGGGAAGGAGCTTGTCTGCCAAGATGCCATGCTCTCATATTTTTGCTTCCTGCCATGAGATCCTCAGGGGTTTGGGTAGGAGCGATTACACTGGCCCTTTAAAAGAATGTGGCTTCTGAAACCAGATTCTTTCTGGCAGAGCCCTGACATGCCTTTATTGGGGCTGATGAAATAATCTGCAGAGGATTTAGCTCACTTTCACAGACCTTTCTACCAGAAACAGAGAGAAACCACCAAGAGTCACTGCCAGGGATGCTGGGATAGGCTCTTGAGGTTGACGATCCTCTATCTCAGAAAGACTGGGGAATTATTTTAGAAAACTGAATGCCTGTTATAAAAACACAACCCTGAGAAGCAACTCATAAACAAGCCCCCCTTGGGCCACGCCTCTGATGTAGAAGTGTATCTTCAAGCCGACCCACATTTGGGGAACCTCAGAGAGCAGAACCTACCACATAAGGAAGTTTTCAATCAACTGTCTTTCTTTAAAATCATGGACAAACATTTCAATGATTTGTAAACTTATTTATGTACACTTAGGGGTCTAGGGGCTTCTCATCAAGTTGCATCTTACGTTTCACCTAGGCATCGGAGAAAGAATGCGCCTCCTGAGTAAGGAGTCTCATGAGGACCTTGAGTCAGCGCACTGCCTGTAGACCTGCAGAGTTAGCAGTGTGTCCAGGGTGCCTTTCAGCACCGAGCCCCACTCTGCGGAGCCCTGTTTCAAAGGTGCCGTTGCTGGGAATATTGGGACAGTCTCATTATACACCTGAGGTGTCTCACCAGGCTGGCATCTTAATCTCACAACACAGAGTGAAAACCTTGGGAAGCTGAAGGTTCTTGCTCCCTTTCTGCCCCAGTAGCCTCGGTTGGGTGCAGAGAATGGAAATTGGTGTTTTATAGCAGGCTGCCAGAGAAACCGCTCCTCTCTCAGTCCAGCTTTCCCGCTTGGGGTTGAGCCCCAGGCAGACAAATGGAGTCACAGCAGCTTTGCTGCAGGTATGCTGCCTGGCGGGGCCAGAAGCAGAGCCTGGTGCAGGGCCTGGCAGGGGCTGAACTGGGCAGGCACCTTGGACATGTCCCACACGCCCGTGGGATAAGTCTCTCGAAGCCTCAGCACAGTGGGGCTGGCAGCTTGGAAGAGAACTGGCCTGGGTTGACCAGATGATCCAAGAGAGAATGTTCTTCCTCTGGGGTACTGCAGGGTGTTCTGTTGCTGTGGGAGTGCATTTAAGGTAGTCAAATTGAACATTGAACATAGTTCTAAGGAAATGTGTGTGCATCTGTTACTACCCGCCTCGTCACTACGCATTTCAGAGAAACAGAGTATTTGCATGACATGCCTAAGACAATATAAAATGTTCCTTTGATTTTAATTTTTGATACAAATGGAGCACAATGCAGTCCCTATTCTGCTGGAAGCACTGAATAGAACAGAAAAAATACACAGCAGCTCTGATTTACAAACCCGAGGCCCTGGGGGCCTCAGAGTGAAGGCAAGGGCGGCGCCCTTCAGAAACGCGGGTGGTGGCTGTGCTGTGCGTTCGGAGGGAGACGGCTTGTCTCCAGTCTGAGTCCTGTCACTCACCAGTCCCGGTCTCTGACGCTCCTTGTCATGCTCTGCACTTGGGGATGTTCTGCGACCTCACGGGCTGGTGAGAGATACAGCCTGCGGCAGTGTTGTTTGTGGGGCATCATTTTCCCTAAGCAGTGGCCGTTGTCACCAACCGTAAACCATGTATCATCATAAATGGCATCAACACTTTTATTAAGCACCGACTGTATACAACACAAGGGGTGAAGGAACAGGGAAACAGAGTGGTTTCAGACGTGGCCATTGGCCTCAGGGGGCTCGGTCTACTTAGTGAGAGAGGACGTGTTACATCACCAGTCTTCCTACTAAAATAAAGAACAGCACCTGCATTCCTAAGACAGACCCAATTTTTAGTGAGTCAGCAGTACTGGCTCAAGGATGATCCAGGAGTGAGTGAGTGCATGCCAAGGAGAAAGGGACACTAGCTTTTATGGGCAGGGTAAAATGGCCTGAATGCTGGAGGACAGCCAGGCTGTTGCCAGGTCCCCAGGAAACCCTGACCGCACGTGGCACGGGGCTGCGTGGTGGAGAACAGAGGGTGTGGTACCCAGACACGAGTCTGGGGCTTACAGTTCACCTATCTGTTAACCTCTCCAGACCTTATTTTCTCTCGAAATGTAGGCCACCCCTCCTGGTCCCTCCATAGATCAGAAGAATATTGTAAGACGGTAAAATAATATTTTAAATACCAGGACTTTAAGTCTTTTGGAACAGAGAAGCCAGATAAACAAAGAGACTATTATTATGTCATTCACAATTTTTCAATGTTTTTATTAGACACCAAACTAAAAACTTCTGTTTATGCAACCCAGGGAGCCTGTGAATGAAAGGTTTGCTCTTATTAAGGAATTCCTTTCACGGCGCTCAGAACACAGGGGTATGTGAGTGCAAACTAGACAAAGGGCTTGGATTATGTGGCCGGTTTCTGTTTGCTCAATGTCGCACAGACACCCAAGAGAGCCCAGCTGTAGCCATTCCCAGGGCCTGTGGCTTATGCCCCAACAATATCACTCCAGGAATACGGCGTCTCCCCTACATCCTTTCTTCTCTTCGTGGAAACATTAGAGGAACCACAAAGGAGAAATTCCAGACCTTCCAGGGTCTGCACCCTGGGAAGTGATAACCCCACTGCTCCAGCCCGCAGCCCTGGAGCGCCACTCCCGGAGGCCTGCGTGCGCCCTAAGGATAGTCCTTCTTTGGGAGCACTGTGAGCCCGGTTGTTCAGAAATGGTCATCCCAGCCAAAGGACAGCGTAGCCACAACCCCCTGGTGACAACGCTCTTGGTTTTATTTTTCTTGAAGCTTTCTCCAATGAGCTGTTGCCTTTTCAGAGTTGAAACAAAGAGCGTTGTCCAGTGATAACCAAAGGCGCGGGGGCTGGTGCAAGCCGGGCCTGCCTGCAGGATGAGGGCTACGATCGCATGTGTGACTCATAGCTGGGAGGGGGCTGCCAGCCCCAGCTGCTCTGTGCCCTGTGTCCTTTCTGCACTGGGAGCACCACTTCCACCCCCTCCTCTCTCCCCGACCCTTGTCTTTGCACAGAGCTGTTCAACTGGACAGAGCACCCAGTGAGCCCCTTCGTTCTGTCCATACTCAGTCGGGTACTTGGAACAGCAGATGACTCATGCTGGACTCAGCCAAGACCAACAGCATCAGGCTTCTTTTGTTGAAGAGTTAACTGTAAGTTCCATCAACGATTCCAATGAGCGGAGTCCTTGTTGCTTACAGGGCAGCTCTTTAATGTCTGTTAAAGAAATGACCACACTGGAGCCACAGAAGAGCCAAACCACAGAGTAGCACAATCTCTTTCTCTCTTAAACACGCTTTCTGGAAGATCATCCCAAAGTATTTTCCTCCGAGATCTGGCCATAGTCACCAGAATGAGTTTGCTGCAAGGGATGAGTGTACAGTCTATCAAAGAAGTATTGGGTTTCAAGTTCAAGAGCTAGCAACATCACTCCAGAAATGAATAAGGGCCCGAGGATGAATTTCCTTGTTTAACTGAGGGGTCTGCTGCCAATGCCGGCTGTGGTTTGGGGGCCAGCCTCGTTCATGGTTTCCATCTGAGAGGGAAAACGTCCATATCTCCCAATGGAAATAAAATATGTTGTCCAAAGAACCAAGAAACACCACCAGTGAGAGATCATTAAAAGTTGCGTCGATTAATGAATTATGGGTGAGAGCAGAGTGGGAAGGATGGAGGAATGAGGACAGGGTATGGAAGAGTGATATTTCTCTGAGTATTTTTTTAATGGTGTTGGCATTTAGTGTCACGTTATTTTACATACTCATTATAAAACCGGCAAGGCTGAGGGGCAAGGGAGAAGAAATCTCTGTTACTCCTTTAGGAAAAGTGAATAGTCTTTATCATCATGATGAAGGGGATGGTTTGTGAATAAAGGACGTACACAAAGAGCACAAGTTTTAAAGTCTTTCTGACTTTCAAAGGATCCGATATAAGCTCTGAAATTGAGATCAACACAATCTAGAGTTCTAGAGCTTCCTCATCCCTGGAAAGCTTTGAGAATAGAATAGATATAGAAGCATTTGTGTGATCCCAGGAAAGGGCTGACAAGTGTGACTATTGACTTAATGTTTGCGATCCCCCCAAAATTTGTATGTTGGAACATAATCCCCACTGTGATGGTATTAGGTGGTGAGGTCTTTGAGTGGTAACTAGGTCAGGAAGGTTGAGTCCTCATGAATGGAATTAGTGCCCGGATAAAAGAGAGCCTTGAGAGATTGCTTGCCCTTCTGCCAAGTGAGGAAACAGCAAGAATACAGCCGTCCATGAACGAGGAAGTGGGCTCTCACCAGAACTGAATTATTGGCACCTTGATCTTGGACTTCCCAGCTTCCAGAACTGTGAGAAATAAGGTTCTGTTGTTTATAAGCCACTAGTCAACAGTATTTTGTTACCGCAGCATGGCTGGACTAAGACCCGTGCATAACCTTTGGGAGGTTGTGGGGAGTTATCAGGGCTGGATCAGGCAAGTGGCCACACAGGTGGTTTGTCTCTGAATCTTGCCTTCTCATGTCCTGTCTTCTCTTCTCTCCTTAAACCTCCATGCTGAGTTCTCTCAACCTGTCTCCATACCTGATTGACCCAGTAATGCATTGTCTGGAGTCTGCAGGATAAGCTTTAAATCCTATTACCACACATAAAAGTTTTGATAGTCTAAGCATATCCACTGTTCAGTACAGTGTTCTTAGGAAATCGCTATTACCACATCTGGTATAAGACCCCAAAGGATTTGAATCCAGAATTCAGAATGTGTGATGCGTGTATGTTCAAGTCCCCATTGAGATAGCCCAATACCAAGTTGGCTTGTTGGCATGCAGAAAAATCCTGAGTAAACTTGACTTTGCTTCCTCCACTCCAGAAACTGAGACTGGATATAGTCAAGTTCTAGGAGAAAAGATGCAGATCAGAGAAGACTGAGTATCCAGGATCCAGTGAGGATCAAATTGCTTATGGAAGCCCTGATCCAACCTCGGTTCCCCCTAAGTCAATGAAACGTATTTGAGTTAATTTGGACTCCTTTCCTCAATCCTGCCAGGCCACCTCATAACCTTCTCCCCAGGCCACGAGTCCTCCTAGGACATTTCTTGCCAGGAATAGTTATCCTTGGTTGTCCTTTACCCTAATTAGCATTAGAACAGAGAAAGAAAGAGTAATTTGTCAAGATATTCACCCCATGGAACTTGCCCCAAACATTTTATTCTTGTCTTTTATTTTTAGCAATGACATCAGTTGGTTTTGATTTGGGTTTCTAATGAGTCAATTCCATTCACATCACCCTCTATTAAATATGCCAAGCAGATTTTACAATACAAAGCTACTTTTTAATAAGATTTAGTAAGTTTATCCTTAGATCTTCAAGGATTTATAGATATTCAACAGAGTGGGACAGGGCTGCCTCATTTATTGGCTATATATTTAAAGAACAAATTTTGGAGAAGTCATTCAAGTAACATGTGTTTTCCCTCTTCAAAACTCTCCTGAATGTACATGCGGACATCACAAAAGAGCTTTCTCCAGCCCTAAGTTCTTGAAAACCAGGAAGCGTTACACAGAGCAGTAACTACAGCTCCCCAGGGCCCTGTCTTCTTAGATCTGAGCCATGTGTTATGATAAATAAATAATCTCTGAAGTGCTTATCTTGCTTCTGGCAAGGATATAACAATTCAGATGTACAGCTTCATAACGCCTACAGGAAAGAATTTAGGAGAAGAAAAAAAGAACCCACATCTTGGCATAAAAAGGGAAAGGCACATCAACAACAGAAATTATAAACACGAAGAGGGTATGGGGGCGACTTGACTGAGCAGGAGAGGGAAAAAACCTGGAGATTTCAATACCAGTAGTTGGGTCTAAAGCCAAGAAAAAGGAAGATGAACTCACAGATACCAGGAGTATTAAATAACCAGATGTTATGAGACTGTCATCATCCAAAAGTCCCTGCTTATTTCTGGACCTCAGTCCTGAGGAATAAGCTGTGGTTTCTGGACTTAATCTATTTCGTGCTGAGCTTTCTGTGAGAGAAAGCCAAGCATCCCGGGTGTCCTTTGGGGTCACAACAAAAGCTCTAGTGAGCCCCTGAATTTAGTGTGACTGAAGTTGCTCGCCAAACCCAGAATTTGTAGCCACGTGACCCACATGGCTTATCATTTATGGAAAACGCCAACCCATGGACAGGAAGGGGTGGGGATCACCCTATAGAACTTCTTTGAGGGTCTGGGCTTGAATGCTACCCACTTGGATTTCACCAGTGACGGGCATGAGAAATTGCCCCACCTAGAAAAACGTCTTCAAACGAGAAACTCCTTGGCAAATTCCCTTCAGAACCAAGCTCTGGGAAGAGGTTTCTTCCTCCTGATGAACTGAACTGTTGCTTAAAATTACACTCAGAACTCTGCAACCAGCTGTTCTCCACTTTTTCTAGGTTGGCGGAAAGCTCAGAAGTATATTTGATATCTGATTGCTATCATTGTTCTCCATCAGATTTTACTGCTACAGTTTCTTTTTTTCCCCCACGTTTGCTTTTTGGTTCATTTTGGTTCTTAAAAACTGTTTTACAATCTCTCTCTCTCTCTCTTTTTTTTTTTTTTTTGCCTGAAGTGGGTGGTATATAAAAAAGATGTGATTAATTCAAAGATTAAAAATGTGCCTCTTGAGACAAGTGTTTCCAAATGGCACCACATTCCCCTGGCAGAACATGGCTCCTCCCTCTCCAGTGTTTACTTACCCAAAGCGAGAAAGGACAAGAAAGCAAGACAGCAAACCCAAGGTGGAAGGTTGGATTGGCCTGGAAAGTTCTCAGGAACAAACAACTGACAAAATAATACCCTCTGAAACTACAAGGGGTCTTATGGAGAGTTATGATTTCAATGTTCAAAGGCTCTTTCTCTTGTACAAAAACATAGTTGAAAGCTGGTTTTAGCCAGTCCTTTCCTGAATGCTCAAGTAACAATTGAAATAAGAAATGTGCCCCACAGGTGCTGTCTCTACCCCAGATGCATGGGAATGTGGGTGTTTACCTACAGTCCCTGGCAGGAAGGTGGAGCTTGCAAAAACAGACCTCAATAGGCACAGGGTGACCTGGGAGATTTCCCCGCCCTGGTTGCTAGCCACATTCCCAGATTTTTAGGACATCCATTAAAATCTTTGCATGTGTTTTAAATTACCCATCCTTATTCTTGAGGCTTTAGAAATTCATTCATAAATTGGAAGATTATCCTTTAGATAAGAGTACAAGGGTCTTGGGGCTTTTAGGGCTTTTACCCTTCAAATGAGCAATTATTTACTTTTTTGAGTAGTTTGGAAGAGGAAAGCTCTGGAGCTTCCTAACTCTCTCTGTGCACTCTAAAAGCATGGTAACAAACATTGACGACAGCAGACAGTAGGTGCCACTAAGTGTGTTAAATGTACAAGTTTTTACAACCGGAAATCTGAAGAAGCTTAGAACAGTAGGCAGCACCCGACTTCTGCTCCTGAGCTGCTGTTATCTGGTACAGCAGGAGCAGTGAGCTGTTTGCCCACTGGCGCCCCATCCACCCATCCCTTTTCCCTGCTTGGGGAGGTGGCCTGGTGCGTCCCTCAACCCCTCCCGCCTGGTGTCCCATTGGTCTTGGCCTGGAGGTGACAGCTGGAAAACAGAGTGAATAGGTGATGCTTCCATGCCAGTCCTGCCTTTTGCCTATCATTGCTTTTTCTCTGAACCCTGCCCACTCCTTTCTAAGTGGTCCCCTGGTGCGGTTTTTACACATGACCCTTCTGGAGTGGATTTTGTTTTCAGCCAGGCCTCTGACTGATACAAATGGTAACCAGTGTTAGCAAAGCAGAAATGGTCTGGAGCAGTGGGACTGAGTTCCCGAACTGCGGGATCACACCCGCAGCGTTTGGATTCTTCCTGAGAGCACGAGATGAACTGTTGGCCTGCCCAGGGCCCTAGGGGCCCATGGCTCTGTCTCTTGGGAAATGCAAGGCCAAGGACACTTCAAGTGGCCGAGCCACTGCCTCAGAGGTTTGTAGTCAACTTTACCCGCAACAAATGCTACTGTACTTGGGCATTTGGGGATAAAAAAGAACTTGGCTCCTGACTCAATCAAAAAATTTTTAATGACATTTTTTGTTTTCTTGTATATAACCACTTGACAGGAAGGGGAAAGATCCCATGACGGGGCAGCGAAGCCAGAGGGAGGCCGGGCTCCATTCTTCGGGCACGACTGCCTTAGGGACTTCGCACTGAGCTGAACGGCGGGAAACAACAGGGCAACTCGGGCATCCGAGGAGGCCCAAGCAGGCAATGAGATCCTCAGTCTTTTATATTTATATATTATTTATATGTATATATACATATATATTACATCTGAGTGTAGCAGTCATTTGTACCATTTCCCAGGGAGACACGAATGTTTCCGAGGCGGCAGGGCACGGGGCTGGGGCAGCACAGAGGGGTCCGCTGAAGTGCAGGGCTGGGGGCTCACAGAAGCTGCAGGAGCCGGAGGGACTGCAAGAGGGCTCTGGGCTCTGCAGCCGCCAGGTACTGGCAGCAAAGCCAGTCCTCCAGCTCCACCCCGCGCCTGCGGTCCACGGCCTTCTCGGCAAACTTCATCATCATCAGGGCACGCTTCATGTCGATCCAGTTATGCAGCGTGCTGCACAGTGCCTCCTCCGAGGTGCCCCGCTGCTCCACCAGCTCTCGCCGTGGCCCCCACAGCAGGCACTGCAGCACCCGCCTGGCCTCGCTGATGCGGATGCGCTTGCTGGGGTCGGCCTCCAGCAGCAGGTGGGCGAGCTGCTGTAGGCCACGCGAGTAGAGGGACAGGGTGGGCAGGGGCGGCAGGTCTTCCCGCCGGTAGCCCTGCTCCCGCTGCTGGGCCCGCAGCTGGGCCCGCACCTCGAACGGGTTGGGCTGGTGCAGCAGCTCGTAGATGAGAATGCCTGCCTGGAACTCATCGGACTTGCTGTACTGGGAGGCAGACACGATCTCGGGGGCCAGCCGGGCCTGGCTCTTTACCTGCTGCAGGTTGGTGGTGGCCTTCAGGAAGTTGCTGATAATGAGCCGGGGCAGGTGCTTCTCGCTGGGCAGCCCCTGACAGGTGGGGGCAGTTTGGGGGCTGGGGGTGACACTGGCTGGGAGGGTGGCAGAGGGGCAAGGGAAGGAAGTAGCAGCAGGGGCAGCGGATGTGGTGGAGGGAGGGGCACCAGAGGGGGCAGAGGAGACGGGGGGCCTGGCGGCGGCAGCGGAGGGGCTGGGGGAGGCCTGGGGGGTGCAGTGCACCAGCAGCAGGTTCTCCAGGCACAGGTCTCCGTGGATGACCCCGTGCTCCTTCAGATGCTCCAGCCCGTTGCAGAGCTGCAGGAGCAGGAAGCACACGCGCCGCTCGTAGGCCTCGGGCTCGGACTGATGGCTGCTGGCTGAGTCCCGCATGAAGTCGGAGGCTGTCTGGTGGGGCACCTCTCGGGTGATGACGACCACGCAGTCCTGCTCCTGCACAGGCAGGGGGTCCTTGGGCACGTCGGGAGAGGCAAGCATGCTGGAGGGCACAGAGGCCACGAAGTGGCCGCAGTCCTGCTGGATGTTGAAGTGCACGGGCACGGAGGGGCTGCAGTATGAGGCCACCTTGGGCTCGGGGGTTTTGCAGATCTGTGGGGAGAAGGAGAAGCCAGGTCAAGAGTGGGATTCACCGTTCTGTTCAACAGTGGGGTTGGGACGCATGGAAATCCCCACGTGGAAGGTGACTAGAACCCTTACCTCACACCGTCCACACAAATGAAGGTAAAATGCACCACTCAGACTTAAGTAGAAGAGCCCAAACCAATTTTAGAAGAAAACACAGGAGAGAATTTCTGAGACCTTAATTTGAGCAAAGATTTCTGATACCACAGCAAAAGCACAGCCCATAAAAGAAAGAACTGAAAAACTTGACCCCATCAAAATTCAAAACTTCTGTGCTCCCAAATATGCTTTTATTAAGAAAATGGAGAGGCAAGTAACAGACTGGAAGAAAATATGTGCAAAACACATATCTGATAAATGATTTGTATCCAGAGTTCCCCCTCCGCAAAAAAAGGACTTATAAGTCAGGACTTAATAAAACTCAGTAGTAAGATAAACTTCTTAATCAAAACAGTGGGGCAAAGATATTAACAGGCATGTCACCAGAGATATATGTAAATGACCGCAGGCGCATGGAAAGATGTTTAACATCATGAGTCACTAGGGAAATGCAAATCAGACCCGCAATGACACACTAGCCACCGCCCACTGGAAGGGCCATGACACACGACAGACAATGACCAGCGTGTATGACATGTGGAGAAATGGAAACACTCCTGTATGGCAGGTGGTTTGTAAAGTCATGCAGTCACTTCGGGACACAGTTTGGCAATTTCTTAAAAAGTTAGATGTAAAGTTATCACACAACCCAGCAAGAGTGGGGTCCCTGGACAACGGCACACAGTGTGGCCTCCTGGTATCGGTAGACAGACCGCCCGCTGCCCACGGTGTGGGCCAGACAGATTCCCAGGAAGCCCGATCAGAGCTGACACAGGCAGTCAGACTTGCTGCCCACCCTCGCACCTGCATCGGTGGCTACCTGGAGGGATGTGCTTGACCGCTGCGGTGCATGCTTGTTGGGGAACCTCACAGGCAGGTGCAGCCCCTAAGTCTCTAGGGCAGGAGTGTCCGACCTGCCGTCCAATGCAAAATCATAAATGTACTTAAAACACGATGAGATTGTTTTGTGATTACATATCGCAATGTATTTAACATGTGGCCCAAGACAACTCTTCTTCTTCCTGTGTGGCCCAGAGACGCCAAAAGGTTGGACTCCCCTGCTCTAGGGCTTGGCCACGGTCTCTGAGGCTGCCGTGGTTTCTAGATCCAGGTAAACATGCCTACTAGCTGGTATGACCAGCAGGGCTGCTTTTAACGAAACTGCTATGTGCAAACTACTACGTGAGTCAGAGCAGCTGAAAGAAGGCAGAAAGCTCTCCAGGGCCAGGGGACCCAAGGGGCCCAAGGGGGCCTCTGGAATAAACCAACAGGTGACCTCACGCTCCTTTGGAGCACCCCCACAACCATCTCTCCTCGGCCTCTTCAACATCTCCGTGTACTAACGACAGCGCCAGTCACCCAAGGACCCTTAGCACGCCAATGCTCATTAGGCCGCCCCACGACTGGAGAGGCTTGACCCAGACACCGTGGGCCTCAACTTCCCTGTAATTACCCCGAAAGGGATGGAACGTGGTCTGCGGTCTCCTCTCTCAAAGGCTGCTGTGCAGCCTCAGCCATGCTTTACAGAAAGGCAAGGATCAGCACGTAATCCCGAGAAGAAAGACACCTTGCATCCACTGAGAAAACATCATCCTGCAAACAATCCCCAAACAACCCTTCGGGCTGCTGCGGTGCCACACTCCGAATACTACAGCAGTGGCCACGACACGCCACAGTGCTCCCAGGTGTCGTTTGTGGGAGCTGCATGAAAAGCAGCTTTTCACAGACATTTATTTGCATTGCGGCTGTACAAACCGCCTCAGCACAACACCTGAGATCAAAGAGTTCAGCTGCTTAGGGAACTACTATCGAGGTAGCTGGGAGGCGGGGGAGGTAACACATTAATCTAGCAATCTCTCTATGATGGAACTGGAATAGAAATAAAAGGGAGGTGCATTTATCCTAGTTAGTGGTTCCAATTACACCGCAAACACGACTTTGGAATACATATCTGAAGGTGCCTTCTTATTGTAGCCCACCCACTGTCTTTAGGTTTTCAATGGCCAGCTTCTGGAACACTCTGACACTAAAGGAAGAGCGGGGGTCCCTACAAATAGCCTTGCATGGAAACACCAACTGCCACACAAGGACCTGTCCACTGTGCCGTGTGTGGATCTGCTGGGGTCACTCCCCTCCGGCAAGGGCTTCTCAGCTGCACAGCACCTCCGGAAGTCCTGCTCAGCATTGCACACTAGGTGTCTCATTCAGTTTCAAACCACCGGAGGAGGTGGGTGGTGTCACAGACGGGGAAACAGAGGGTCCAAGAGGTTATATTGTTTGCTCAAGATCATACAACCGAGAAGTATCTGAGAGGTCAAGGAATGGGCTTTGGAGTGCACAAGACCTTGGTTTAAACAGTCTGCAAGTTACAGTGGAGTCCGGTTGCTCGCAGTGGCTCTGTTCTGTGAGGTGGCCACCAACAGTGAGTGAGTGAGTGACTGCCGAACCACTGCTCCTGCGGGAAATGCAAGCCTCGGCCGCAGCATTTTCATCAACCGGCCAATACGGAACCTTGTTTTATCTGGGTTTCTGTTTAAAGATGCCTTATTAATAGATTCTGTTGATTCATTAACACTGAATTCGTGGCCAATAGCATTATTCCTCCTATTTTTTAAAGATTTTATTTTTTATTTTTTTAGAGAGGGGAAGGGAGGGAGAAAGAGAGGAAGAGAAACAGCAATATATGGTTGCCTCTCACATGGCCCTCACTGGGGACCTGGCCAGCAACCCAGGAATGTGCCCTGACTGGGAATTGAACTGGCAACCCTCTGGTTCCTAGCCCATGCTCAATCCATTGAGCTACACCAGCCAGGGCTCAGCCTGGCCATTTAAAACAACAAAGTCACCACCAATAAGCACAAAATTGTGAAGAATGGAGAATGAAGCACTAAACAGACCACGGAGGGGGCACTGTTGGCCATGTGAGGGCTGAAACAACGCAGAGCGCTCCCTGGTGCCCCCTTAGCTGGGAATTTGCATGTCGGGCGACTCAAATTCCCCTACCCCATGCATGTCCAGAAATGACCACAAAAATACCACAAATATTGATTTGGGTTCCAAATAAATTCTAGCAGTGAATTCGCAACACAGAATCCACGAACAAGGAGGACTGGCCGTCTTTATCTCGAAGCTGACTTCTCCTCTGTGTATCAGAGGCAGTGACAGCTCCTTCCTCACGGGGCCACTGGGCCAGCATTCAATAACACAACACGGGTGTGGCTTCCAGCACAGCGCCTAGCGCCTGGCGCAGGTGAGCAGCCACCAGGAAAGGTTGCCATGGTGATTACTCTGGCAGGTTTGGCTGCAGCCAAGCTTAGTACACAATCCAGAGCTGGCGGGGAGGTTATTTTACCAACCCAGAGGGCAGCTGCCCAGGGCCTAAGAAGTGTTTCCAAGGATCCCTGTTCTCTAGGGTATCAAAGGCCTGGGCCCAGCAAACGAGAGCAGAGCTGCTAACAGTTTGCAGAGACGTAAATGAGAGTGCAGAGTGAATGGCAACGGGGCTGGATGTGGTTCAAAATCAGTGAGCTGGTCTTCTGGCTGCCTGGAGAGAGGGGAGGAGATACTGGGGACAGGAAGTGGGGCAGGAGGCTTCCTTTCCACCCCGTCTCCCTGCCTCCCCCCAACCCCCTTGTTTCATTTTCAGGGGTTATGCACTTGTGTTTTGGCTCAAGACCTTCACACAAACCTTTGATTCAGCTCAAATTTCAAACGTTTTGGTGAGCCAAGTTTCACTTTAAACTTCACAGCCTGGGCCTCATTCATGGTTGCAAATCTGGGCAAAGTCACGTCTGTTAAATAAAAAAGGCCCAGCCAGCCAAGCACGGGTCCCTAATTACTCAACTGGAGTCCTAGTTGACTGAAGAATGAAACGGGCTTCGCACCTACTGATATTTTTCTGCCACATCCTCATGGAGCAGGGCTACAGAGCCGGCTTCCTCTCCTCGCTGCTGCAAGGCGCTGAGCATAGGAACTAGGGCCTAGCATTAGCTGGAGCAGGTGCAAGCCTTACCAGGCACAGATGAAATGAGCTCAGCGACAGACAGGCCTCAGAGAGGGACCCAGGCCCCCTCCCTGGGATTCCAGACAACTGTCTTCCGTCTAGACTGCGAAGGTAATGAAGTGGAACAGCTGCATGTGCGAAGCAACGCTCCACACCCCGCCCCCTGCCCCCCATCACCAGGCCGGCACATGTGCAAGTTGATATGGTTGTTCCCCAGACTCTGAACATTTCAAGCTCATCTCCAGATTTCCTTCTCAATGGCACAGAGATCATCCTCGAGCTGCCGAGTGCCTGGTAATTCAGATGGGAGACCCCTGGGCCCCTGCTCCTTAGAGGGCCTGTGTTCAGTTTCCTCGTAGTTTACATTTCTGCTGACGTGAGCAGCAGTGCTTGCTTTTACCATCCTCTGGGAATGCTGCGTTTTCTGCACTGCTCTTCAGAGAATGTAGCTGATTCCACATTATTACAGGGGGTTCTAGAATGCAAGCTGCACATCACAATCACCTCTGTGTATAAAAACCCAAACCCTGGCAGGCCTTGCCAGGAGGCCCTTTGGTTCTTTTCAGTAGGGTCGTATCACTTCTACCCCAGGAGAGGTCAGCTGTCTCTGGACAATGAATGGGCCCACAGCTGAGGCCAGGAGACCAGTGAGAGTGATGGATGCCCGTGAACACAGGAAGGTGCGTGCAGCTCCCTTTCTCAGGCTCACCGGGGCTGGCAAAAATGAAGGGTTTCCTAAGGCACCTACATCTCCCTGGCCTTCAAGGATCGAAAATCTACGTTCCTTTCATTGGATGGATACTGACCCCTGGCTCCGGGCTGACTGTGATAATGGGCCAATCACGTTCATCCCACTGGAGGGTACACCCCCTCCTTTCTCTAGTGGATACAGCACCATCCTAATAGGAAGAGAAACGCTGGGACTGTTTCTTTTCCTTTTTAAATCACAGCTGGGGGAGTGGCAGGGAAGGGACCTTACCAAGAGACCAGCTGCTGGGTTTAGATATAAAGAGGCAATCAAGTTCAGGAAACCCACAGACTCATGGTCCAGACATGGGAGGTTTCTTCCATCCAGTGCCTGCCACCTTGGCCATGCCCCCATGTCTTTCAGGGGGCCTTGGTTTCTGTGCAATAGCTGGATCCTCCTGGTAGCCACCCCCTCCCTAGTTTTTTCATAGGCAGGCAGCAAGTAATTACATAGAGTTCCTTGAATATAGAAATCGGCAGTTCCCAATCTATATTTTGTGGGGTGTCATCAATTTCTTAAAAGAAAAATCTCATAAAATTCATTGCAATTTTCCTTGGCTAATAATTATAATATTTAAAAAAAATTTCCCCCCTTGTAAGTAGGAAGTTGCCCCACCCACCAAGACCATTTCACTACTTACATTTTTTCTAACTGAAAATAAAATGTCTTGGGACAGGTGATGGCAAAAAAGAGCTCAGCGTTTCCCTCCTCATCCCTGACAAAAGCCTGCATTTATAGAAGGGCCATAGAGACATCAGATATTCAAGGGACACTAAAAGAAGATGAAGAAAGGAGTCCTACGGAAAGCCTTGAGTCTGGCCAAGATCAGAGCGGCCCGCCGCGTGCAGGCGCTCGGCCAGCTGGCTCAGAACTGTACCCTGAGAGAACAGCGGGGTGCGGTAGCATTAGCCCTGATCCCCTGGCAAAGCTTAAAGAGCTGTGCTACCTTGGATTAATCACTTAACTTCTCTGAACTTCACTTTTCTTAACTGACATGATGGTAACACAGGCTTTGGAGACGAGACAAAGCAGGATTTGACTCCATCTCAACCACCAGCTGGCTACGGGCAAATTATTTAATCATCGTAAGGTTCAGATTCCTCATGTGTAAAATCTACCTACCCCGTGAGGATTCAAGGTCACGTAGTTAATACACTAAGAGTCCAGTTGTACAGTAAATGCTCAATCAATGCTCTTCCTCTTACTGTTCAAGATGACGCCTAGGTCTAACTCTCCTTCTGGCGCTATTTGAAGAACAACACCCTGAACGTCCATCTTCTGTACTAGCATACAAGCTCTGTAGGTTCTCCTCTCTAAACTCAGATCTTGACAAAATACCTGGCAAACAGTAGGCTCTCAGTAAAAACCCACAGAACAAATGATTAAACTCTCTGCTGCCTTAAAAGGCAATTGTTTCCTCAATCCAACTAGATCACATAAGTTCCTGCCTGAAAGCACAGAATGAACCTCCCTTTCATATTGCAAACTGTGGGGCACCGTGCCCCACGCCAGGCGGGGAGTGAGATCACTGAGGGTTGTGTGAAAAGGAGCCCTAGGACCCAACCCTCCTCCGGAAGCCTGGAGAGGGGAGAGGGCTTGCTCAAGCCCTAATTCTGCCCAAGCCAGGCCCAGCTGACTGGACTGCAGAACTGGAGGGGCGGTACCTACTTTCACAGCGTAGGTGCTGCCGGGGTCCTCGGAGCAGGTGGCACAGTAGTAAATGGCATCCCCCGAGTCACAACAGGGCTTGTTGCAAGTCAGCTTGAAGAGCGACCAGTTATTCTCATCAAAGTGCAGCTCCTTTTTCTGGCCGCCCATGAAGAGGTCCTCGCACTTGGCCAGGAGGCGGACCAGGGACTGGGCGTAGAGCCCCACCAGCTTGGTGTAGGTGCCCTCCTTGCTGCTGATGCTGCTCAGGAGGCTGTGCAGCTGGAGCTGGGTGCTGCCAGTGGAGGCCTGGCTGGCCACGCTCAGCTGGGACGAGGAGGCCGATGGGATCCCTTTGCCCTGGAGGCTGGGGCTCCCGCTGCCACTTCTGCTGCCTGCCAGCCCAGGCGCTGGGGCCCAGTGGCCATTGCCTTTGAACGTTTTCCCCAGGGGCTCCGAAGAGGAGAAGGGGTGATGGTGGCGGTTCCCGGGGCTGGAGGAGAAGCCGAAGTGGGACTCCTCACGCGCACAGACGTTGGATTCCGAGTGGCTGAGGTTCAGCTTGGGACTCGCTGTTCTTGGCTTGGGGGAGCCCTGGTTCCAGAAGAAGCCATCTGGCGAAGAGGCCGCCCGGCTCACTAACTTCTTCTGGGGGAGTGGTGGGGGCTGCAGGGGGCTGCTGGGGGACACATCCTCAGCGGAGCCTGAAGGGAAAGGAACAGGAGCAAAGAGCTTCTTCCCGCTGTTGGTGGGCGAGTGGGTCGGCTCGGATGATGGGCCTGAAAACAGGAAACGGAAGCAATCAGGCTGGAGGTCAATGCCATGCAGTTCCAGGGCCCTGTGGGCCTGCATCTATCTACTTATCTATTCTCTCTCTCAAAGCACTTTATTTTTATTTATCTCTTGAAATAACAACATACACACAATGAACCAAATTTAAATGCAAAAACACCGTACAGAGCTGACGAAGCCTTCCCCCCACCCTGGCTCTCAGCACCAGCACCCAGGCCCTCTCAGGAGAGGAAACCGCGCAGCAATTCCTAGCGCGTCCCTCTGGGCATGCGCCAAACCAACCAACAGCCTTGCGCACACACTCGCACGAAGGAGGGCTAACTCGCCCACTGTTTGGAATATTGCTTTTCTTCACTCGATGTGACATCTTGGCGCTATTTCCCTGCGGGTGTACGGATCTATCTAGGTCCTGTGAACAGCTCCCCCATTCCATGCCGTTGCACGCAAGTACCACGATTCACTTATCCAGAGCCCTCCCGGTGGTCATGGAGGTCGCTCCCGACATTCTGCAAACGACGCTGCAGCCGCAACCGCACCCCTCACGTGCATGGTTTAGATCGGTTTTCCAGGAAGTCAGCTTTATAGAGGGTACAATTTACCTATAGTAAAATTCCACCCTTGTAGGGTATAGTTGTAAGAGTTTTCCTTGTTTTACTTTTTTATTGACTTTATTGGGGTGACACTGGCTAATGGAATTATGCAGGGTGCAGGTGTACCGTTCTATAACACATCACCTGCATATTGTACTGTGTGCTCACCACCCCAAGTCAAGTCTCCTTCCATCACCATCTACCCCCGGTGGCCCTCTCCTACCTCCCTGCCATGTAGTTCCTTGAACTTTGACAAACACAGCAATGGCTGGGGGCAGCGCTGGCCCGCAGACATTTTAGAAGTCAAGGAATGTGGTTTATTAAAGAAAAAACAGATCTCCAGGGAAAGCAAGTGGAGAAGGCTCCACAGGTCCCCCCAAAGCACAGGGAGATTGAGAAACATCCCGGATGATGAGATCACCTAGACAGGGTGGAGACTGCACTTTACTCTCTCTCTCTCTCTTTTTTTTAATCCTCAACTGAGAATGTTTTTTCATTACTTTTAGAGATGGAGGAAGAGGGAGAGAGAGAAACATTGATTGGTTACCTCCCGTATGTGCCCTGACTGGGGACCGAACCTGCAACCTAGGTGTGTACTCTGAACGGGAATAAAACTTGAAACCTTTTGGTGTACGTAATGACGCTCCAACCAACTCAGCCCAATGGGCCAGGGCTGCACCTCCGTCTTTGTATCAATGTATAAAATGGAGTTTTACAGAGAAACAAGAAGTCAGGCAACAAAATACACAGGAAAAAGCTATGGATATTGGAAACAGGAAAGGCCAACTGAACTACTCATTTCTTTCATTCTAAGAACTGGCTGGAAGAGGTATCCATTATTTTAATAACAGCTTTCAGGGGGATAAAAACAAACATTAACTGTATTCATAGGTTGGAAAGCGCATCCTATCATCCTGAAGGTTAAAGTGTGATAGAAATGTGGGTCTCAGATTCAAGGGAACAGGTACTCATGCTATGAGCCCCTCATCTAGCTCACTGTGCCAGGTCACCTTCAGGACAGGGCACGTGGCCTGCACTGCTCCCCACCGCAGCAGAACGGCCGGAGAGGAGGGGGCATGACAATCCCACAGGCCCGAGGCAAGTGGTGACAGGCTCCAAAGGACGCAACCTGTCCGTTAGTTTTGTGTCACCTCACTCAGGTGCACATGCCCTCCCTAGGGCTGCTCCTGAATGGTTAATGGCCTTCGATGCCCACAGTGAGTCCCCCTCTGCTTTCTCAACCCAAATGGGGACAGAATAAACCGCTAAGGATAGGCACTGGCACCATGGATCATCGCTGGACCTCCTCACTGGGGATGCTCCATAGGGAGGAGGGACCCTCTCAGGAGCAAGGCGCTCAGTGCTCACCTTGCCCTGGGCAGGGTGGGTGCTGACATCCATGCCCCAGCCTCACTGCCACCCAGACACATGACCATGGGTGAAAGCAGCAGACCCGTGGTGCAGTACAACCCCGAATGCCAAGGTCATAGGGGGACAAAGTTGGTGCACTCAGCTTGTTGGACAAAGGAGCCGGGAGCTAACAGGTTCATGCAGAGAGAAGCCCAGAGCAGCAGTGAGGCTGCCTGGCCCCACATCTGTCACCAGACCCGGGAGGAAGCACGATGCTTCGCATGCTCCCACGTCTGCAGTGGGCTGTCACTCTTGCTTCCCAGTGGTTTACCAAGACTGTAGTGAGATTCCCGACCCACCTCACCGCACTGGCTAATGACGGGCGGGGCACCTGCTGGCAAGCCTGAATGAGCAGTGATTTCCACCCGTCCCAAGAAGCCCAGGTTAATTATAAACCAAGCAGCAATGGCACAGTGGGGACCAGTCACTTCACACGCCTACGTATCTTCTTCCCTTTGACTGTCAGAATGGGGGCATGTGAAGAACAGCCGCATCACAGAGGAGGGGAGATCCTATTGCAGCTGATCCTGGCAGGCTGCAACCCTGAAGCCTGTAGGTCCTCCAACCCTCACTCTGGGGTGGGGGCTTTTCTCCTCCAAAGGCTCGGTCAGCAATGGGGACAGATGAGGGCTAGGCTGGTGAGTCATTTCCTCCCCTCCTTCCTTCAGCAGCACAGGCTGAGGTGGAGGAGGGTCACTTACCAGCTTCTAGGCTACAAAAGGGAGGAGCAAGACCCTTTCTGTACAGGGCTCTCAGAGGCCCAAGCACCTCATCCAGCAAGCACCCAGGTGATGAGCAGGAGTGTGGCCAGGCCAAACCACGCCCATTCCCTGGCCTTTCTGCATTCTGGATTGCAGAAGCCCACTGCAGAAGCAGGCTGTTGGAATCTCAGTTTATTATCAAAATGCAGAACGTGGGGGTCAAGGAGACAAGGTGGAGTGTGACGAGAATCCCTGGTAAACTCGTTAACCAGTGCCTCCAGTGTCAGGGACAGCCTGCCTCTGGCCAGGACCCTCTGGTCCCCAGTCCGGCGGCTGGGGAGGTTCTGACAAATCAGCTCCTTGGCTAGTTCCCTCTGGAAGACTTGTGCTTGTTTTACTTCCCAATCTTTACTGGTTTTTCCTCTTTGCCTTCCTTGTAAGACTCTCCTTGATGCCTCCAACATGTCCCTTCCTGCCTGTGCTCTGCTCTGAGGGCTGAACCTGTAACCAGCTGGCGACTTCCCCCAGTCGAGTTTCCTCATTTAAAAACTGACTGGACGGCATCACCGTGAAGGCCCCTTCCAGCACTAAGAGTCTATAATTTCAGTCACTCCCTTGACTTTCGACCTCGGCTAACATGCATTTTGTCTCGGAGCTGCCCCTGAAATAAAATACCTCTTGGCAGATGGTTATGTTGCTCCCGCCTTTCCACTCCCTGGCTCTTCCCGCAACTGCCCATGGTGAGCTTTCCAATCTGTTAGGGCAGCGGGGATCTTTAAATTAAAAAACAAAACAAAACTGTACACTCTTATTCCATAGATTACCAAAGAGAATCAAGAGTTTCTGCCTTAGTACAAAAAAATAACTCGTGTGCTCAGGCAGGGGGAAGGAAACGACCTTCTCAGGCTTCTCTGGGGGCTGTGCTAGTCCGTGGCTCTGATCAGACCCATGTCCCATAACCGCTGAGGCAAGGGGTACTGGCTATTAGGAGGAGGCGTGGCTTCAAGGATCAGCATGCCGGCTGTTTCGTTTTTCTTCATTTCTCAGATGCTCTGTGTTTGTCACCCAACAACCCCTGCGTAAGCACGTACTAATCAGAGGATGGTACTGCAAAGGGATGCTCTCCACGCACCGGCTTCCCCAGTGGCCGTCAAGGACTGTGCTCACGGGGACCTCGCCAGGCGAGGTACTCATCTTCATAAAGCATGCACTTTGCTCGAATAACGGGGCATTATGTAGGCATACTGTAGAAGGAAGAAAAAATACCGCCGAGATCTGTCACAGGCATACCACCTTCCGACCAGAGGCATCCTTCTGAACTTATGGGTCCTTGGAACCACCCTCCAGATGTGGAGCCACAGCTGGCGAGAAGCCCATAATTCACTGTGATAGCCCTGGTCACCGCAGGACCATATGACACCTCAGCTGTTAATTTCTTCAGGCTACTCGGAAACAGATGCCGACACGTGGCCCTTCTCGATGAAACTGATTCTCCACAGGTCCAGCAGGAGCTGCTGCTCCGGGACCAGGGCCACCCCAGGACCCACCCTGGCTCTGTCATTTTCCTGACTCTTATGTGGAGAATCTCCTAAGCACAGCAGCCAGAGCCTTACTATTTGCAGCAGCTGCCACACTGATTTAGAACAGCCCCCCCGCCACCCCCCCCAAAAAAAAGAGGGAACCCATATGCTTTGACACCTAAAATAGTTTCAGAATTCACAGGCAAACCACTGGTTCAGAAGATTGTGCCTAAAAACATCTGAAAAACTCTGGCCAACCACCCATATTCTTAGGACTTGGCTCCAACGGCACATGAGACAAATTCAAATCCAGGCAGACCTTGAAGGACTGCGGGTTCGGTCCCAGACCGCCACAATAAAGTGAGTCAATGTCTCTCTGCTGGAGGAGGGTCTGGTCTTCAATTTGTAAAAGAAACGCAAGAAAGCAAAGCACAGTAAAATGAGGTATGTCTGCATATCCTGATTTTACACTGGCGTTAGATCACCCAGAAGTCTGGCTTACGATTAGGGTATAAAAGGGGTGAGAATGGAAAAAATTTTGCAGAGAAGTCTACCTATGTCATGGTTACAACACTGTATTTTTTAAAAATGATTTTGCGTACTGATTGGGCCAGAGAGCTCCAAATCCCAGCTCCTAAGTTTTCCTCCCATTCTGATCCTGCACTTAAAGCCCGTAGCCCACAACAGAGAACACCTCTGCAGCTTCAGTGCATGTGCTTCAGGGGCGAGAGAGTGTTTCTAGAGGGAAGCCACACATCACGTAGGGTGCCCTGGGCGGGACCTTAGAGGAACCTAGGAGAAGGTTAGTGCTGTTATATTTAGAGAGAAGAGAAGCCAGGATTTTAATGGCCAGGAAAACCAGCTTAATCCCTATGCAGAAATGCAGGCCAAAGTTCAACCCGAGTAGGGCTGCGAGGTTTTTCTTATTATAGAGTCCTTTTCTTGCTGGTTTGTAATAGGCACTGTCATTGTTCTCTGCAGACAAAATGAGAGCTGAGCTTAAGGAGGAAGTGGTCAGTCCAGTTTTGAGCGGTATGAATGAACACAGTTGGGCTCCTTGGGCGCCTGGCTCTGCCTTCTGCAGCAGCTGCACCAGCGCAAGTGTGGAGGCCAAGGGCAGAGTCCCAGTGAGGAGTCCCCAAGCGCCAAAGGTTAGCTCTAATGGCTGACCATCTTCCAGCCCCTAAGGTAGAGCAAATGGAATTTTCTTTTGGTCAAAAAGCGTAGATTCTTTTTTAAAAATAAGGATAATAGATTGTATAGCTGGAAATGGCTGTATAGATGTATCCATTCATTCTGTCAGTATTTTCTGAGCATCTACTAAATTCCTAACTAAATGAAAGGCACAGGGAATGGAGCAGATGGCAAAAACCTCGCCCATGCCCTGCGGCTCCTTCAATCTCCTCCTGTTAAAGGTGAGAAAACTACAGCCATCTGCCGAGGCACTGTGCCAAATTCACACAGGAAGTAGCAGTCTTGCAGGTTTCTGCAACCCCTTTTCACCACCCCCAGATGATGGGAAGGGTTGGGGCAAGAGAACGTTCTAGCCTCACATGTAACTTTTTTCCTCCAAAGGAAAATTGTGCAACCTCCTGTCTGGTCTCAGAGTCTTAACAGACTCAACTCTGAACATTTAAAAAAAAGCAACAAAACATTCCTTCAAAAGGAATTCTTGCTTTTTCAAGAAGGTAAACGTGGCCTGAAAATGGAAGCACGCTATTAGCATTTTACAACTGGATGGGAAATGTGGCGTCTGTGAGAAGTCTCTCTGGACCACTTCATCATCCCAAGAAACAATAATCTAGACATGAATGCAATTTACATGCAAAAGAGACACAGTGTCTCTGTTTGGAAAAAGAGCTCATGGAAAACCTCCGATGCCCACAGCCCACGTATGCTTCAGGAATCCCGGTCTTTCAATTCCCTGTTATAACACTACCATTAAGGGGTTTCTTCCAAACTGACAGTAAAATTAAAAGCTGGCTCAGAGCACTTCTACATGCTGTTGATGGAAGTGTAAACTGACATTTTTAGAGAATAATTTGGTAACAGCTACTTAAAATGCATATATATTTTGACACATCAATCCCTACTTCTAAGAACTTATCTTACAGATATGTCCACAAAATTATTTCGCTCTATGCCACAGGATCTTACTGTAGACTTGTGATAAACACAACCTAAACATGCATTGATAAGCAGGGTTTAACCAATTCATACAGTGAAAGACTATGCCGCATTATAAAAAAAAGAAGGTAGATCTAGAGGTTGTAATTTAAAAGACTTCAAAATATATTAAGAAAAAAATGCACAGAAATAAAGTTTATGATATTTAAAATACAGATAAAAATTTCTGAGATGATACAGAAAAAAATGTCCAAAGTGGTGGTGGGAGCTGCCATGGGCTTATGTGGAGACTCTGCCTCCCCATTTCATACCTTTCTCCGCTATTTGAATGTTTACTGCAGACATGTATGTATTGACTTTACTGAAGTATTATATATATTTAACATTCGGTTTGAATGGAAATAGTTTTAACAATGATGAAGCTTCACTTCAGTGACAGTGTAAGGGCTCAGGCCACAAACAATCTGAAAAATGAGCACTTTTTCCTTTGGGAACCCTCCTTCATCCTCGGCAACAGGCCTCCCAGAGCAGAACCCGTGATTCAATATTCTATATCAGACCAAATCCATCAGTTTAGGATCAAGCGCTTTAACAAGCCCGTTTAACAGAGAACACACTACTTCTAGCTAGAAAGTTTTAGATGCCTTTTTTAAGAACCCCTCTAAAAAAACCACTAATTCTTCTTGCAGAGTCTCAGGTGACGGCCTGAGAGGGAAGCAAAGGCTTGGGAAGGCGGGGCTGTCACTTACTCTGACTGATGTCTGGTCTTCGTGGACTTACTGTGTCTCCCCCCTTGACAGGTCTTCCCACCCTCCTGCCACCTTCCTGGTGGGATTTGCCCCGAAGCACCTACAGCCACGGGACACACTGGCTCCTTCGCGCCTTTATCTTCCTCACTGTCTGCCTCTCCCCACTAGAATGGAGCTCCATGGAGGAAGGGACTGGACTTTTTTTGTGTGTGTCATTGCTGTATCTTCAGCATCTGAAAGTGCCCAGCACACAGTTTACATTCAACAAATATCTATCAAATCAATGACTGAATTCATGACTATATTTTCAAAACCTACCTGGCATTATTATTGAGAAAAACAAGCCGACTACTGTCAAGATAGATAATTAACTTTCTGTATCTGTGGTTTGCTGGCTATAGGAAGTAAGAATGCCGACGCTGCCCGGGTGCGTATCCTCACGTGGTCTCTGCCTGTGCCCACTGTATAGCTGGACCTTTTCCCCAGCGTTTGTGCCAAGATTTTCAGTCTGGTGACGCACTCTCTCACCTCCTGCGCTATGGGGACCTGGCACCCCACAGATGCTGCTTCAATGGCCGAACTGAATTTTGTTACCCTACACCAAAAAGGAGTGTCACCTCAACGGCACATGAAGCTGGCGTATTCAAAAGTAACTGTTTCAGGCACAAAGGTCTCCCGATGACCGTTTCATGCAGCTGATCGCTTTCCTTCGCCCCCGCCCACTGGTCACTTCGGATCGGCTTCCCCTTGGCAGCATTCCTGGATCTGCCGCGACACAGGCACCGTGCCCCTCCCCCACGAGGCTGAAACAACTGCCGAGCCGGGTTCTTCCTTCCACTGAGCTGACTCACTGTTCCACCGCACTGCCCGCAGGGACAAACGGGATAACAGATGTGCTCTCAGGAGCATGCAAGCGATACAAGCATAAAGACGTAAAATTAATATTGACACAAAAGTGATCTTTTGTAAACATAAAATTTAGACAAACTTGTTTTTTAAATGTGACAGTTATACGTGACCATTGTTTGTTTTTCTGATAAAATTTAAAGCTTTTCTCTTTTTTTTTGGGGGGGGGGGCCATAAAACCTGAATAGGAGAAATCTAACTTCAATCATGAATCTTGATGAGTGTCCAAGAAGTCTACACAAGCTGCTACTATGATATGCCCTGGAACGACTTTGTCGCTGCCTCCTCTGGCCAGCCTACACTGTGGATGCAAAAATTCAATGCATTGTTTGTGTTAGTGAATTCCAACGGCAAAATAAATACATAGCCTAAAGGTATATTATGTCAATATATAATATTAGAGGGAGACACCACATTCTGGTTTCAAGGAACTTCGGTTTGAACTAATTCTCCCTTTTCTATTCTGAGCCCCTCTCTCGGCTTTAGTACTCGATGATGAATAGTTGTCGAAGTCACGAAAGATGGTATTTTTTGCCTATGTGGTAAAAGTGAGTAAAGACTCATGAGACTGGAAGATAGTTATTCAGTAACAGATCTTGAGCAAGTGGCCTTGGTTGATGATGAGAAGCTAAATGAAGGGTTTCTGATGTTTCATGACCAGTGGTTCTAGATATTCTCTGGATTAATGTTTAAGAGATGTCAGAGAAAGAGGCAGACAGAAGGAGTGAGCCCCTTTCTGGTCTCTTGCTCTTTCAAAGAGCGGGTCTGGGTCCAGAGCCACACATGGGAGCAATGGTTAGAAACGGTTTGCTCTAAGGACCCAGAGTCTGAAACAAGACGTACACCTTCTTGTGGATCTGGGGATCCGAATTCTGAAGTGCATCTCCATTGAAACACTGGATCATGATAAAGGAATAACCATAAAAGTGTGATCATTTTCATTTAAAAACTGTCTAAGTAGGTGTGATCATTATACTCATCAACCCCCAAAGGCTCCCCTTTTCCTACCTCCACAAACTGGTTTCTGGAGCCTTGAACAATCCAGCCTCCGCTTCCCACCAGCCTCGTGTCCCAGGGGTGCAGGCTGGTCTCACCCCTTCCCAGGCTGCACTAACCCTGAGCCTTGGTTCCTCTTTAGTGCCTCCTTAGGCTGCAAAGCCCGTTTCTCCTCAATTCTGACCACACTTGGGCTGAGCAGACATGGGCTGAGGTCCCGACTTCTCAAAAAGCCTTCCCTGGACCTTCCCACAGCTCTCACTGATTCCTCCTTCTTCCAGAAGCCTTTACAAGCACTCATGTCCTGGGCAGTCCAATTTCCTAGCTTATTCCACCCACCTGTGTGTCACCTGTTTTAACCTTATCTTCCTAGATAGGCTTAAGAGCTCTGAGAGCAAACACTGTGACTTGCTGGTTCCAAGAAGCAAAGTCCTGAGGCAATTAAGCCCAGTTCGCCTCAACACCAGGTGGCTGGTGGCTGATGAAGGGCACCACTGTAGCCTGCTCCCTCACAACTGGTCCCAATCCCAGGAGAGCAAGTCCGGGCTGACCAGCACAGGGATTTGCGGCTCCCAGCCCAGCCCCCTGCAGAATAATCTGCCTGGCGGAATGTTTGCACAATGGGATGGGAAGAGGAAAAAGATAGAAGCCCAGGAAAGTCTGCAGAAAAAGAAAATCCTATTTGGTCACATCCTACCCGAATCAAGGCTAAGACATTTCCTGTTTTTAAGTTAGAGCTATCAGAATTTTCCTATCAGAACACACCACAGACTGACTTATTACATGCGTTTTGGTCTCAGCGGTACTCATCTTTTAGATAGAAAAGTGTGGGTGACAGTAAAGTTCCCATGGACAATCACCTACTGAGAAGAAGTACTTCCATAGGAGTGAGGGAGGAAGTCGTGTTAGCACATGTCGAAACCTAACGTGCTATGGCCGAGTCCCAGAGCAAGGCAGGAGAGGGCACACACCCACAAATGTTGAAAGGGTGAAAACAGAAAAACAAGAGTTCCTTTTCAGAAATATACCCCGTCAGGACGTACCCACACACTATGCCTTGGAGCTTCATCCAGAAGGTGGAGTGGCTGGTAGCCTAATGAAGCCGCATGCTTTTAATTCAACAAACATTTATGTAAACACCCCTGTGTCTGAATATGTGCATGTATACACATGTATGTGTGCATATACACACATGATAGAGCACCAGATGGGGGCCAGCATTAGTGGAGGGAGGGAGGAAGAGAGAGAAACACAGAGGTTGGCAAGAGAGAGAAGACTTGTGGGTAAGCATGTATCCAACCCCCTGAGAACTCATCCTGTGGGCAGAAATGGAGAGCAGACCGGCGTATAGAGGGCTCGTTACCCGAGGAATCAGGGATCTTTCAGCATGCTTTCAACCTCTGCCTCCTCCGCTTTGTTGCCATGTGCATGCATTGTGCATAAGTGGAGAACACGGTCTGGGATAAGGCACCTTGCCATGTATTCACCAGGGAATTAACGTCAACGACTCCTTGGTAGAGTCTACTTCATGGGGAACGCAGGGCCCAGAAAGCAGGGCTACCTCAGCTCTTCCAAATCCTGGCAGTCAACCCAGGCCTGGCCTTACACACTCAGGAGAATCTCAGCCTCCCTGTCCAAGTCAAGTCGGTTACCTCCATCGCTGCAGGTCCTAGAGTCCGAGGCCAGGCTGTCCGTGGAGCCCGTGGTGAAGCTGACGTGGGCGCTGCGGAAGGACGGGCTGAGGCTCTCTGCGGAGCCCTGGCTCCCTTTTTCCAAATCAGAGCTGCTCTTGTTCATTTTTAAAAGGTGCCTGAAAAATGTGGAACAAACAACGAAAGTGATTAATTCGGTTTCTAGTCTAAGACCAGGAGTACTGACCAGGAACCTACTAGGCTCCTGAAACCTGACCAATGCCAGCAAGTTTTGCCAATATGATTTTGGGGAGAGAACAGGGACTCTTACGAAGCCTTACGAACATAAATGGTAGGAGATTTCTTGGGTGTGGTTAAGAGAAGCGAGTCTATTAAATTTAGACAAATGACAAAATCGTGGTTTGAGAGCAACTGTTTTCATATTCTGACACCGTCTGCTAAAACATTTGTGTTACCTATTGTGTCCTGTGTGACGTCTCTACAAAGAAACTGAATATTACCATACAAGCCAATGTATAGAGAGAAACAGAGACTGAGTAGCTTTTGCAAGACCACAAAACAAGTGAACTGCAAATCGAGACTAAAAACGTGGGATTTCTTTTTAGCCTGGTACTCTCTTGACATCACTTCAAAGAGTCTAAGTGGTTCCTTGAAATTAAGGGAAACTTTATTTAAATTTTAACCAGACTTCTAGGGTAATGCTCTGAAGGAACCATGTTAACATAACCCTATTCCAGAACTGTGGAATAAACCTGCCCTTGGGCTTCCTATGAAATCTTTTTATTGCATCTCTAGGACAGCATTACCAGGACATCAGGGACAGGAACACCAAGTTCAAGAACAAAGAACTTCATGTTGGTGAACACAGTTCCATTATGAGGTGGAGCATTTAGCTTATTGATTTCTCCTTCCCCCCTTCCACGAACTACATGAATATTCACTCTGACCTGACACTCTCACCACAGAGTGAGTCGCACCACAATCAATCCAGTCCTCTCCCTGGTGGTGGTAGCCCAGATTTGTCTGAACTGATATTTCCTGATGACATTCTTGTTCCCCTGACAGCAGATCTATATCTCGATATCTGCTGCATGAAATAGACAATACAGTATTGATTTGGCATCAGAACTGCCTTATTTAGTGCATCTGACCTTACAGCCAAGAATGTATTGATTGTTCTTTGTGCTCAGCATGGCCAAGCCCTATACTGACTGGTCTTTGCAGTCTTTGGAATCCCCTGTTCATTAACAGATGAGTTTAGAGAAAGTTCGTTTCCTACTATGAAAAGTGCTTTCTAGAAACATCCCTTCCGCGTTCCATCTCCAACCCTTACGACCGCAATGAAAAACGTTTTAAGCTGTTAAATGGAAGCGCAACCGGGATGCCAATATTACGATTAATGGTATTTCTATATTTCAATGTCACTGTAGGGATCTTGGAAACATCAGATCCTTAGGAAGGGTGATGGCTAAACACAATCGTAGGAGTTCCACAAAGTGTGTTTATCCTCACCAGATCCGTCAGTAATGGCTTCTCAGAGGAAGCCAAAACCTGAAGCCGTGAGTGGCGACCACTCCTCAGTCTGGGAGAGAAACCAGCTCCACGGCGACCCAGCTGCTCTGCCCCCTCCCGAGTGCATCTGCTGGCTCTTGGGTCTTCAGACCCAGAAAATTGTCGAGGGAGAAATTCCAGCAGCATCGCCGCTTAGCTGGCCTAGCTCCCCATCCCACAAACTTATATATGTATAAATAGACCAAACTAAAACACACACACACACACACACACACACAATTATTTACACTAACAGCAAAGCACTGAAAGAAAGAAAAGTTCTCAGGGGCCAGATGCAAAGAGGGCACTCGATACAGAGCATCACAAGGCAGACTGCAACACCGAGCGCATGCTTGCTGCAAGTTCAGGGTTAAGGAAGGGTTTCTATCCCAAGTTTTCAAAGTGTTTTCTATTCTTACATCATTTATAGTTACTGAATTGGATCAAATGTTTTTCTTCCTACATCTACACAAAAATCATTGTTTTCCTCCTTTTTTCTGTTAATGTGATGAGCTCCATTAATAACTTGCACACTTTGCGTAAACTTCGTACCAATGGCTGGATTTAGATTCACTAATGTTTCATTTAGGACTGTTATGTTCACATTCAAATGTGAGGTTAGCCCAGAACTTTCCTTTCTTGTACTGTTCTTGTCTCATTTGGGTATAAAGGTTAAATCAGACTCCTGAAATGAATTGGGTAACTTTTTCTCTTTTTCAATGATCTTAGGTAGTTTGTATAAAATAAGGATTATGTGTTCCTTGGAAGATGACTAAAATTTGTCTGTGAAACCATCTAGATCGGACTGCGGTATAAGTGAGGCCAGTGAAATTTCTTTCTGATATATCTGGGACCATGATTCTGTGCACAGAGACCTCTGTCTACAGGAACTTGCGATGTGACAAGCGCAGTGTTGCCTCGGTGACAGAAGCAGGGACAAGTCAATTCATGGCAGTCACGCACCAGCTATTAACAAATAATGGGACGGACAGGAATTTTTTACGGGAGAGAAAACCCCAAGAGTTAAAATATGTTAGGGGACAGTATCAGAGAAAATCTTGATGATCTTTGGGTAAAGAAGGATCTCTTAAATGAGATTTTAAAAAACAGAACCAGAAGAAAAAAGATGATAAATATGATGGCTTTAAAATTTAAAACTTCAGTCTGATGACCATAAAGAAAGTGAAAAATCTAAACCTTGGGGTAGACAACACACATATTTGCAATCTCTACAACTGATAAAGTATTGATATCCAGAATATAAAAAGAATATAACTGACAAATGACCCCATTTAAAAAAAAAGGAGGAAATGGATATGAAGACAATTTACAAATAAAAAATATAAAAAGTCAATTAATACATAAAAAGATGATCAAACTTACTAATAATCAGATTATAAATAAAAGAAGATTTCATTTCACACCTATCAGAGCAGCCTGGCAATATCAATATCAGATATTGCTAAAGATGACAGGAAGTGGGACCCTTCTGGCCCTGTTTGAGGGAGTTGAGATTGATATGCACACACATGTACTCTGAATAACACTCTGATGAATCCTGTAAAGCTGGCTATGAATATTACTATAATGCAGTTATTTCATTTTTGGATACATATCTTTGAGCAATGATATTTAAATGACTACTAGTAAATGAATGTCTAACTGAATTTAGTGAGTTGTGGCAGTTTCTGGACAAGCAGTTTATTCTCTATTATTACTTTTAAATAGGACAGACCAGAAAACATAAAAATGTATAGTAAGGATTTGTAAAATTTTGTTTTCTAAAACTTTCGTTTCAAGGGTCTGTCGACTGAATCACAATATTAATGTATTTCTTTTGTGGGTCCAGGTTTAAATCAGGTTAAAAACCATTGCTCTAGGATAGGGGCCAATAAAATTTTCCTTAATGGGCCGATGGTACATATCTCAGGCTCACAGGCCATATAATCTCACCGGCCACCACTCGACGCTGCTGCTGCTGTAGCGGGGAAGCAGCCACAGGTAACGTGTAAATGGCTGGGCATGTCTTCCTGTAAAATTTGACTTATCAACCCAGACAGCTGACCCGAGGGTGGTACATGTAAATACAATGCAACTCATATATATAATTTAACATTTTTTGGTAGCCAAATTACAGGTGAAGTTATTTGTTTCATTTAACAAAATATATAAGACCATCATTTCAACATGAAATGAACATAAAAATTATTAATAAGATATTTTATATATTTTTTTAATTCTAAGTCTTCAAAACCTGCTGCATATTTTACATCTATAGCACGTGGCAGTTTAGACCACCCACATTTTACACTCGTGGCCACTGTACTGCACAGGGCAGACCTAGGGACACTCAACATGGACCAGGCACCCAGTTTCCTGACAGCGAAAATGGAATCGTAAGCGGTCCGATGTCCATCGTCATCAAGACATGGACACACTGTCATGTGACCTTATAATGGAATATTATATAGCACTCAAAAATAAATGTGCTTGATTTTTATGTACCAATATGAAAATCATCCTTAAAATGAATATTACAAGTAACTTTCAAAAGACTTAAGTACAGTATACAAGTGGTATTAAGTACATATACCATATATACCATTTATATACATTTTTAAAACAACGTGACATATTTTCTATATATAATATACATGTAATAAAAGTAGAAATAATACTCATCAACTTCAAGGTAGTGATAACTCTGGGTAGCAAGCAATAGGAACTTAAAATGGAAATTAGATAAGGAGGGTCTTCCATTATACTTGTAATGTTTTATTTTAAAAATCTAAAAGTATGGCAAAATGTCAATTCTTGAAAAATCTTAAGGAGATACCTGAACATCAGTTCAATTATTTATGAACTTTATTGATGCTTGAAATACTGGATAAATTGAAAAGGAGCAGCTCCTGAAGGAAGGAAAATCACCAGGGCCAGCATGGACCCAGGGACGTCCACGCTGTTCCCCTGCCACTGGTCTCTGAAAGGCATGGAGCGTGAGCGATGGCCCAGTGGGGTTCCCATGAGGCCCTGCAGCAGGATAGGCAGGCTCAGGGAGGGGTGATCCTACCACAGAACAGCCTTGTAGGTGAAAAAGGTTATTTCTCAGACCTGACAACTCTTCAGAGATTCTGCAGGGTTCATTCTCTGCATCTAGTCACTATGAGGGAAAAGTCACAATTTTGGGCACCCACCAAGTAAATGCAGACAAAATCAGAGTATTCCTATGATTATATAATAAATTCTCTGCAGGCTGTGTTTGTGTGGGCGGGAGCGGGGAGGAAACCACAATTTCATGTCGTTATGGCTTCTGGAGAAACTACTGTTTCTCTACTAAAAAAGGCTCAAGTACATGCCCACCAGGTGACTGAAACCCAATAGGCATTTGGAATAAATGGGGAGGGAGAGGGGCGACCCCCTTCCCTTAATAGCAAAATCTTGGGAGTGATGACTCTCCGGTGTGAGATGCAGCAGAAATCTCGCACTCTGGGGACCGGTGTCACCTGCACCCTGAGAGAATTGCCACTTTAATTAGACAGAAGAAGGTGTAAAAACGGAAGGGGACCCATGCCACCGCAGTCCTGACTGGCCACCATGCTGTCTTTGTGTTCAGTCTGTGTGTGCAATAGGTCTCTCAAAAATCCCCGGGAAAGGCCTAATAGTCCAAAGGTGACCCCTCAGGGTCCTAACAGATTCTTCTGCCAGACCGAAGGCCAAAAGGTCACCCAAATACATGCAACAGCATCTAACAAGATTATACTTATTTTTTTTAAGGGCACTTTTCCCTCATTAATGGCAGTTTGTCTTACATAAAACTGGTGCAAACCATCTGTAAGGGGCAATCTGATGTCACGTCATTGAAGGAAGTGGTTTCAATGGGCCAAAACCACACACTCTAGTCTTTCCTCTTTGGGCTGTGAGTAAGAGTCTTACCGGGGTGGTGAGAACATAACCCCGCACAGATGTCTTTGCTCACGCACTGTGATAAATGACTTTTTCTTGCTCAGACTTCCTTTCCTGTCTCCCTCTGTTGATTAGACACGGCCGCAAGAGAGTGAGGTGACATCCACAGCCTGTGTGTCCCTTAGAGACGCTGAGCCCTGCAGCTGCTGCCCAGTGTTTTCAGAATGGCTTTTCCCCCCATTGTCCTCAGAGAAAGAAGGCTTGCTAGGGTTCTCTCCATACTGCATTGGTAGAAAGCTAGAAAAAATAATCTGGGCGGAAGAGCCATCTGCCAGACTTCCTCATTTGTAGAAACAAGCCTCTTCTAAAAATACCCCCAAGCTTTCGGAACCTCCGAAATTCTTAATGGACGCTGGGCCCCAGAGCATGGTGGAGTCTGCACATCAAACGTCGCGGAGCCAGCCGCTAGAATCCACACCCGGGAATGCGATTTCGAGGGGGACGGCGGCAAGTTTTCATTTTCCCTGCCCTCACTTTGGTTTAGTCCACGGACACTTGGTTGAGCGCGTTTTGCCAAAAGAAAATTCAAAGAATGCTGGCGTGAATGCAAAGGTACAGCCTTCTACACCCAGTACACACTCACAGCACCAAGTCTTCGGATTGGTCAAGTTCACTGCTAAGTTCAGTGACGACTGAGAGAAGAACTCTGAGGTGGCTCTGCCAGCATAAGCAGGTTAGAAAATTCTATCTACAGTTTAACAGTTACCAAGGAGAAAACAGAATGGGTTTAGAAACAGATAGATCAAGCCATGCCTAAATCAAAGAAGGAGAACGTCTTACCATCCTAGACTCCAGCCTGTGGTGCCGTGCTCATCTGCTGGGACGCCCAGAGCCCTGTGACAGCCTGGGCCGTGACCACAGGGTCCCGTGGGGCAGCCCTGAGGATGCAGGGCCAGCTTCAGAGGCAGCCGCGGTGCCTTGTCTGCCGCTGTGAATCACCAGCTCAGTTCCTCTCTGACTTTTCTACAAAATGAACTTCCTGCAAAAGCACAGGAAAGCAGGGAGGCTCTGCCTCGGGGACCCGCTGCCTTCAATCTCCAATTGTCTTACTGGGCTCCATCATTAGGAGCCACTCAAATACTCTCAAAAATACTCTAAACTTCCCCCCATTTATTCTCTACTTTTCAGCCACATCCTGAGGTCAAAATCCTTAAACGATTCCAGCTGAAACAGTGGGTTTCCTCGGCTAATAAGGGAACCCTGTTTTCGACTTATGCCTGTATTACCTGCAGGGTGTCCTCCGTCCTGTCTATCCTGAATACCATTTCCAGGTTCTTCAGTGAGTGAATATTGACTACCTACTGTGTGCTGGGCACTATGTAAGGTGTTGGGAATCAGCGTGGACAGAGCAGATGCCATCCTCCTTATTTGTCAGGCTCCTCGAAACAAGTAGACAGAGGGTTCAAGCCACATCTCCAGCAGAGATTTGCAGCCCTAGGGGTGGAACATCCTGACTCAAAGTCTTCCTAAAATACAGTTCTCGTGATGCCGGCTGACTCAGAAGATCCCTCCCCAGAGCTCCTGCAAGGCTTCTTGACCTCAGCCACCACATTGGGTCTCTCGCTTTCAAATTTCCCTCCCTCCACTGTTTATACATCACAACATGTGCCTAGATTTGTGGTTTGGGGATAAAAACTGATCACCATTTTGGTTAATATACTACTATCCCCCCTTGTGAAAACTCTTTGCTTCAGTTGGGCTCGTCTCACTGGCCCTGAAGCTCCCTGGGCTCTCCTTTCCCCACGCAGACTCACAGGAAACAATTCTCTGTCCCCCTTCACACCATCGCCATCCTCATGGCAGCCTCAGTAGCACCTACAAATCCCTCCCAAACTGCTCCAGTCTTCTGACTCGCCTGTCCCCTCTGGAACTTGCACTGAATGGGGCTGGGCGCCCATCCCTGAGCACTGGGTTATAATCCTGGTTAGATTGTAACGGTTTCATGTGCAATAGGCTTGTTACTACCCCCAAATTATAAACTGAGCAGCTATGTTACAGTTAGGATGTCCTGAGACACACGGTAATTATCAAATGCTTCTGGATTAAGTTCATCTGCCTCTGCTTCAGTACCTTGGTGGCATCTGGGAGGATAAAAGTTTCCTTTAAGGAAAAATTTACATTCGCCCAGCAAAGCTTGCAAAATGCAGGAACAGTGAGCAAACAACCACCCTCAAGAAAGCTGGATTCAATAGCTGGATCCTCCTCGTATCTACAAAACACAACAGTCCCGGCAGATCCTGAATTTGCATGAAGCTTGCAGTCTTTGCATTGTTGTTGCCATTTTCTGGGACGTGAGATGAGAAAGGCAGAAAACTAAGCTGGAAAGGTTTTTGCGGCTTTTATCTTTGGTGTCCTCAGATGAAAATGCTAAGGGAGTTATTTAGCAAGTGCCTACGTGCCCCCTGAAAGGACGACTGAGTCCAGTCTGCTCTGGGGGCATGTTTCCCCCACCGACCTCTCAGCATGTCCAGGGCAGGAAGTCAGTTTCATTGTTGGTCATGTGACTTACAGCGCTGGCCTGTTAATTTGCATTTTGCGGTTAATGCTCTAGTGACTGCAGGGCTCTGAAAGCCGAAAAACCCTTTGGTTCACCCTGAAGATGAACACACTTTGCGTTCAGTGGAAACCACTTAAAGATAGAACTAAAGCCATACTTATTTTTAAAGATAGAAACACACACTCATATCTAGGTTACTAGTGAGTTTCTTTTGGTCAGAGGTAAAAATGCTTAAATTGGTCCAATGGAAACATGCAGGTATTCGCCCGCCTACATACAGATATACTTTGGCATTGAGAAATGCCAATATTTTTAAGAGATGACCTTTCTGGTCTCAGAAATTCCAAGTGCTTTATCTGTGGCCCCAGTCTGCGTGGATATATGCTTTCTTCCTAAAGCAGCTCCAGGCTGCCTGGGGCAGGAGAGGGGACAGCAAGTGCCTGGAGTTACCCACTGTGGCAAGGTTTCAGCTAAGGCTGAGGACAGGGCCAGGACAGGGACAGGCAGTGCTGAGGAGCAGGTAAGAGTGCAGGAAGCCCAGCAGCTGACCCCACCATCCAGGCCACGTACACTTTCATCTCTAACACAACAGCTAAGGCTCACGAGCCCCCAGCTCCTGCCCTGGAAACTCAAGGAGGAAGCTCTTGCATCTGTTCACACAGGGCAGATGGGAAGAGAAGATGAAAAGGAAGAGACGCATAACAAATGGAGGTAAAGACAGAGCAGCTGTGATCGAAGAAGGGCACCTCCCACCAGCTGCCCAGCCTGCAGGCTAGTGCGATGGGGGAGGACCCTCAGGAGCCTTGGAGAGGCACCACCACGCAAGCAATGGACTAACGTCCCAGATGGACTTCAGAGTCACCCAGGAGGCCCATGGATGTGGTGGGTAGGAGTGTGAATGCTGGGGCGTCACTGCCTGGGTTTGGGTCCTGGCTCCACTGGTCATACCGGCTGTGTGCCTTGTGGAAGGCTCTTAACCTCTCTCTGCTTCAGCTTCCCATCCATAAAACGGGCACAACAATAATACTGATCCGATGGGGCTGACAGGAAGGTTCATTGAGTTAACATTTGATGAGTGCTACAAATAGCCCCTGGTACACAGAAAGTGTTAAGTTATATAGAAAGATGAATGTGGATGGTTGGACAGACAGATGGTTGGGCACAGGGGCAGGGAAGGAACAGAGACACAGAGGCAGAGACAGAGAGGACTTCAGCAGCCTCCGGCGAGCCCATACTTCTCTTTGCTGCTGGGGGAGAAGCGGAAAACAGCAGGTGGGCTGGAGGCTTCACTTCCCTGATCCCCTACTTTTATTATGTCTTTAAGGAGACTCCCAGAAGAACGTGATTTAATCATAACAGGCATTGTTCTAAAATAACTAGGAAGAGTTGATTTGTCTATTAACTAGATCTCACTTTGAATCCACATATTCAAGAGCTAGGTCACTTTTGGCGTAGCCCCAGGTTCAGCAGCTGACACACTCCAGCACACAAAAATTTAGAAAGAGAATGACCTCTTTGATGGTACCAGCCTGCCTCTCCTACAAAAACAGAACCTCCCATGATTCCCTCCTCCTTCACACCTCTCCCCACCCGTTCCGCCAGCACCCAGAGGACTCTGCTGATTGACTAAAGCAAAACAGTAGCGAGTGGGTATTCACCAGCTTGGAACCTGCTGCTGTTCTAGTCCTGACCTATTCCCGTTGGGGTCCCTCTGCCAAGACGGTCAGTGCCTGACCAAAATCTGTTTGTTTCTAGACTATTCATTTTGGCAACCACACTTTCAGAATTACTTCCCTCTCTCCTTCTCTTGATTCAGCAAATGTTTTAAGTCCATTTTGTTGACCCAGATCTTGAGCCCAACTGTTTGGCTTAAGAAACACGTGTTTACTTATATTAGGTTTCCCTTCTACCCTCCTGGCTTGGGAGAGTCAGGCTACTTGCAGTAGAGCTACGAGGATGACCTGCTTCTCCACTCCCACTCTGGTCCAGCGCGCTGCCCAATGAGGGTGAGGTCCCCTTCCCACACCCAGGGCAGTTGTTCAGCCCTCTCATGCTGGCCCCTCAGCAGCTCCGTCGCCCTCTCCTCGGCCTTGGCTGAAACCCCTTGACATTAGGTAAGGGCTCCGGTCACCCAAATCTGCAGTGGGGTGGGGGTTCTCCGCACCACCAACTTTTGGACACCAGCTGGGTGTCTTACCACTGAGCTCAATTTTGACATTACCTACGTGGAGAGAGCATTCGATCCCACAGGTTAAGGGATCAGTCCCACGAGACTCCCCTCCACTGCAGATGCCAAATGGAAGCCCAGGTTGTCACCTGTGCTTCTGGCTGACTGGCTACAGATTGGAGGTTCCAAGGACCCCTCCTTGAGTTTGATTAATAATGCAAAACGACACTCAGAAACCAGAGAAAAAAATTACTTAGAAGGACAGAACTCAGGAACAGCCAGAAGGAAGAGACACACAGGGCAAAGCACCGGGAAAGGGTGCGAAGCGCCTATGCCTTCTCCGAGTGTGTCCCTCCCCACATTGCCATCTGCTCACCGACCTGGAAACTCTCCAAACCATGTCCTACTGTGTTTTCATGGAGGCGTCCCCACACAGGCCTGACCCATTAAAGCATGGACCACTGGCAACTGATTCAACCTCTGGTCCTTCTACCCTCCAGGAAGGTCGTGGGGTAGGCTGAAAGTTCCAGCCCTGCAATCGCAACGGCTGCCTTTCCTGGCAACTGGTTCCATTTTGGGGTGGGTTCCAAACATCACCTCATTCACATAATAAAAAGCACCTTTATGGCTCTTAGGAAATTCCAAGGGTTTTAGGAGTTCCGTGGTAGAACCGGGGAGGGAGACCAACTACGATTTCTTATTAAAGTCACAATGTACACAGGGTAACCAAACATTTTCCACCCTCACTCTTGCACCAGGCAGTCCAGTGTTTCTCTATAGAAGTGCACAGCCACGCAGCCTGGGGCCACAGTTAATTTGTGCTTCCTGTCTTCGGGGAGCTCTTGGGATTCCCTGGCAATCCTTGAACTTGACCTCCCATTTCCCAAACATTCATTACCTTTCTTGCTATTCTTAATTCTTGCCTCTTTCAAGTAAATCCTCTATCCCATGACTCACGGTCTCTCTTCACGTTCATACTCACTATCAGTGCAGAGTCGTGAAGTGACCACATGCCCCAATTAATTACACACTTGATTTCAAGCTAACCTGCACGGTTTTCATTTTTCTCTTCATCCCCATCTCAAAGCCTCGACTTTCCCAATTTCCTACTTCCAGGTACTCACAATGTGTTTCCTTGGATGCATATCCTGGGATTTATGTTTAAAAAATATATATATAGTTTCACTTTGTGTGGTTTAAATTCATATTAATTACATTGTATTACAGGTCTTGTTCTGTTTCTTTGTTATTTCACTCGGTACCAGCTTAAGGTCCACTACGTTTCTATATGTACATCTAGTCCATGTGGCTGCTATTAAATATTCCACTTTATATTCACTACCTTTTACTTTTCTGTTTCCCTAGAGATAAAGACCTGGGTTTGCTCCAGTTACCTGCTATAAACAGCTTTGGAATAATCTTCATTGTATACATGTCCTCTTGTTGACCTGTGTGTGTGTTTCTCTGAGGCATACACCCCAGAATAAAGATTGTGGGGGCATAATGCAGCCCTGTTCTTAATTATTGAGTAATTCACATTAGCTCCACCTACACCAAGTCCTTAGTGCTCAGTGGTTAACTGACTGTCAAGAACAAGAAAGTCTCATGGTCTGAGCTGTAAGAAGAACGGATTTCATTCTCTTTCTCTGCTTTTACGGGAACTGTGAACAAGCACGGAAAGTCGGATGAGGCAGGACCCCAGGGCTGGATTTGGGAGTCACCATGCCTACAACGTCCCTGTGGTGGGTGTGGGAGAGGACAGGAATACAGAGAAGGCCTTCTGAGCGGTTCAGAGGAAGGTCACTGAGTGCACGTAATGAATCAGGAACGTTCTTGCCCTGGTTCCATCTACTTTCTCCTGGAGACACCTGCTGTGTCCCCAGGTCCGACATCTCCATCAGAATGATGGCCTGACTTGTCACCTGTCAAGAAGACTTGAAAAACTTATGTGTACTAGGTATTATGAAAAGAGTTGTTTTGTTTTTATTTCTCACATTTAAATGTATAATATTAAATTTATATTTTCAAACTATTCCTCCAAAAGATTCTGACATACCTCCTGCCCCTACCTCCTCACCTCCCGCCCCCCCCACCCCGATCTGGGGCGTAGAAAGTCAATGTTACAAGCCAACGAGGGTGAGGTTTAGTGAATGTACATTATTTAACAAGATTTAGGGACTGAAAAAGTAATTGTAAGGTCCATAAAGAGAAATAAGTCTTTAAATAACGAATTTAATGGTAACCGCTATTTACTAAAATGCTGAGTTCCAAAAATTCATGGACTAGTCATAATCGCTCATTAAAATTCATGAAATATTCATAATTACTCAGTAAGCAGAAACAAAACGTTTTGGCGTTACAGTCTGAACTTTGAAGCTGCAGTCAAAGAGGATGACCACCCTTTGCTAAGCCCTTTGCTTAGGGCCCCCTGAGCTGGACAGACCACAGGGCCCTCCCAGGAAAGGACCTGTTAGATTAGTAGAGGGGACAGTCGTCAACCACCAATGAGTTTGCATTATAGATGGTGAATTTTAGACTCGAACGCTGGGTTGGCAAACAGCCAGCACCCACGTCTGCTGCCCCTCTCCCATAACCTGCAGACTGCTGACTGACTGCAGCAAGCTGTGCCCCGTGTGGAGCTCCCGACGGCCACGCCTAGGGACCAGAATTGGTGTGGAGGGTCCAACCTCATTGCCCTTGTGGTTCAAAAAGGGGCAATCTCAAAATCTTCTTTCTCATCTGCACATATTCGTAAGACTTATTTCAGGTGCAAGCCACTATGACCAATTTTAAAAATTCCCAAAACTCTTCCTAGCTTTCTTCCTGGTCTTACTTATTAACATGTCAATTCATCTCAACTGCTCTTGCATCCACCAATGGAGGTGTGCTTTTATTCATTAGACCCTCCTTCTGGGGAGCTTGTGCACGGCTTTCTGTAGCTCAGCACCACACAGCGCTCACACCACCCATCGTCTGCCTGGGCTCCAGACTTCAGTTTTCACAGCATGCGCAGTAGGGGCATGAAATGGCTAAGAAACAAACTACCAGTGAAGTCAGGGGCGTCACCTGAACAGCTGTTTGTGCAAGTCAGCCTGTTAGAGAAGCGCAGGGAATAAGTTGTCCGGGGCATTAGACAGAAGCCAACTGAAGCAGGGAATGTTACAGAGTGGTATGGAAACAGCATGAGCACCCTTCTGCCCAACATTTTTGGGGATCTACCCAAAAGTCAAAAGAGAAATGATGAGCCATTCTGGCACAGAGGAGGAAGACTCTAATCTTAAACTCTGAAAATCACCAGCTGCAGAACGGGCTGCTGACTACTCTTTGTAGCTGGTCTACCAACCCTGATAGAAGGAAATGCAAGCCCTCCCAGGGCACACCGATGATCCTAAAACAGCAACCAGTTATTTGCAATGCAAATCGAGCAGATTTCTCACCAGTTGGTGAGTTCCACACCCGAAAATGTGGGCTGCCCTCCAATCACGTGAGGACAAAAGAGGCTTGATCCTATGGCCCAGGTGTGTGTTTTCCAACCCGCCTCAGAAAACATGGAAAATCTATTTTCACAGAAGCCAAACCACACCCTAGAATTCCTTGCAACTCATTGGTGGTGGGGCGGGGTAGGGGTGGCGGCGGTGGCGGTGAAAGTCCTTAGGTGATTACTACCTGAAAAGAACATTCTGTGGCAAGAAAGGGCAGGCTCCACACACCTGCTCAGCTTTAAAAAAAAAAATGAGAGAGCCAACTAAGAGAGACCAGTAGCAAAATGAAACGTACAACCACTGGGGGCAAAATCCATGAAAGGATGCGCTGTACCCACATGACATTTACCCACCTTGAAGCACTAATAATCGGTAACCTCAGCTTCTTTAACTGAAGGTGACAATGCTCTACTGAGCAAGTCCAGAAAGAGAAATATAATGGGGTGTCCAGTGAAAAATGTGTAGTTCACACTGACCGCTTTTCTCTAATTCAATAATTCTTTGGTGAATACCTACTATATCCCAGGCACTGTGCTAAGTAGCCTTTAGAAAAGATTTAAAAAGACAAGAAAAAGTGAAACATGGTCCCTGTGTAGTACACCAAGGAGTTTACAAACGGATACAAACATGGCTCCGACTTGATACAATGCAAGACAGGCGGTGTTAACTGCCCAAACAGAGCCCTGGGGCAATCTGGAGACCTGGTTTCAAAAAGAAACTCTGATACAAGTATTTAAAGCTACCATTCCTATCTTCAACATCTCAAAGCATAGAGTTGGGTGCTTTTGGAGAAACTGAAATAAACGGGGATATTCTCTGTCTCCGCCTATTTAACAAACATTTTTTGAGCATCTATTGTGTGCCAGGCACCAAACAAGAGATTATGAAATTACAGATGGCTAAGCATGTTCTTCCCCAAGAAGCATCTGGCATTATTTTCTTTAAAAAATGGTTATCTATGTGCCTGCATGAAGCATGATCTTGATCTTGGATCTGGTCAAAAGGCAGGACTATTCCTGGGCACCAAGCTGAGCTTACCTTTGCATCACTGAATGCAGTTGCTATGATAACCAGTCTCTTCAAAGGGAATCAAGGCAGGGGTGAGCCTTTGGTGGCCATCCCACACATCGGCTGAGTTAATTATATCAACTCAACCCTCAGGGGCCTTAGGGGAAGTCGCTGGCTTTTTTAGCACCTTGCACAAAGTGTAACAGAACGTAGGTGATTAGTAGATATTGATGAATTAAAGAATCTCTAATCTCTAGTTTTAGCCACGGACAACATGCTTAAAAATGGAAAGGATGTCATAAATATTTTATATATACTATTCAGCTCAGTGATTTTTTTAAAATTACAGAACAGAAAGAAGGAACCCATTTTAATCCTCGGTGCTATGGCATCATTAGATGCCCTGTGTTTTTAGGCTCTCTCCACAAGTTCGAGGGAAAAGGCCAAATAGTAATTGGCCCCTGGCACGGAACAGAACATAAACTTGCATTGTTGATACACGTGCTTTGTTCCTTTTGCCAAACTCGCATGTGGGGCTGCGGGGGAGGACTCTCTCCCTGAAGTGTGCCCAGTGCTCACTCTCTCCTGGACCGGCTCATTCCAGTTTTGTCAAAAAGGCAAAACACAGTCAAAGATGGCTCTCTAAGTGCCTATTGTGCTTTCTGATACAAAGTGTGATTTTCAAAATGCCACATGGAAAATCCCAGCATGCATCCAGGCGATGGGATTTCCTTGTCAACTGCTGTCATCTCCCCCGCCGCCCTGCCCCCGCCCGCCCCCCCCCCACCATAATCCACTGCAGCAGCAAGTGCCACCGGAGCAGCGTCTAGAGCTTTCATCGCATTGGATATGGGGGCTGGAGGCCAATGCCCATCCCACTCTCTCTGCTCCCATTGCCAGGGGCTCATGCTGAGAGACCCAGTTATGGAGAGAGCACGCCAAGAAGTTGGTCTGATCGTGCAGGTCAGCGCGGTGGCCACATCCCTGGACAGAAAAGAGCTGCATCTACGATGCGGTCACCACCTGTCACTGAGCAGCAGCATGGGAGGGAAGGAGGAAAATGAAGAGTGACCGAAAGCCCCAGGACAGACTCTGCTCCCCAGAGTCCCTGCAGAGGGACAATGTGGCTAAGTGGCGGGTGAAAATGACCACTAACACAAGTGGCAACTGCAAAACAAAGTCGTCCCTCACTTTCTCAGTGAAACTTTCCCTCCCCACATCAGTCTCACTGACGCTGAAAACTATTCGGAAACTAAAACCGAGCACACTTGTCGTATTTCTCATTCGCCTGTCCTCCTCTATTTCCACCTCTGGGTTTGGGCCTACCTTCCTAATTTGGGTTTCTTTGTGAGATGTTTGTCTGCACTAATCAGATGATTCTCCCTCAAAAGTCACAAGCCATTTAAAATCAGGTTTGCATATGGGAAGAAATAAAAGGCAGAAATCAATTTGATTCTTTTGCATTTTAATTACTTCCCCAGGCACTTCTGCTCTCATTCAGTTGCCTTAGGTCTTGACCCTGACATTTAGACTAAGAGTTCCACACTTCTTTCCTGCAGGTTTTAGTTTCTTAAACAGCAGTCCTGGTCACTTCTCACCTTCTGCTCCTAAATTGGAGCAGGGGTGACTGAGAGACTCGGCGGGATCCATCCTTCTGAGGAGGTATGGGCTCCTGTCTGCAGCAGGTTGCCTAGGCAGCAGCAGGTAAGGAAGGATCCAGACTCTGCCTCCCCTGGCCGGGAGGAGGGCTGGGCACACGCTCAAACACGGCTAAAGCCAAAGCGCTGTCAGCCCATCCCATGAGCCTTGAGAAACTTTGTCCTACACGCATTTCAGCGAGAGGTTTCTTGGGAACCCTAATGGGAGTGCACAGAGGACAATCTCTCACACAAACAGATAAGCGACTGCCAAGCATTCAAAACAAGACCACAGGAAAGTCAAGTCCTTCTCAACAGCCTTTTTTCCCCCTTCCAGGTCAGAGTCCGTTTTGTAAAACAGGACCACAGGCAAACTAAAAATCATTCTCCCTTCTTATTCATAACAGCCCTAGCGAGCAGACAGATCTATGTAAGGGCAGGTAGGGTAGCACTGCCCTGCATCGAACAGCCCCTCTCTCCAGAGTTCTGAGTGAACACAATGCTCAGCACGAGGTCTCTGTTCACAGGGGAGGCTGGTCCCGAGAAACGGAACCCATTTAACAGACAGCCCAAGAGCAGACATCAGGTCAACCTCGCAGGTTACTCAAAGACCTGCCAACATTTTTCCATCTTGGAAAGTTTTCATAAGTAATCTAAACATACTTGTTAGGGACAAGTACATTAAATAAAGGTAAGTAAGGATAAAAAGTGTTTAGGTGAACTTTTTAAATAGTTACTCCAAATCTTTTCAGTAACTTGAAACTTCAGTTTCACTAGGATAAAGCTAAATGATGAAAATTTATTAAATATCTAGATCATTTCCAATGAAAAAAATACTAAAACATTAATTACTGAACATAGGGTTCCCCCACACACACACTTTTAGCTTCTTTTTACAGAGGAACTAAAGATATTTGGTTTATTAGTAAACATATGCAATGCCATACTGAGAAACTTTGTGAGAAAGTACATTTCTAGAAATCATAGGAAGTATGTGTAAGTCTATACCCATCCACAGAATGCCAATGTAAGGGATAGTTCACAATTGTTTACCTCTTAGTTTTCACTAGAAATTAAAGGTTTTTAAGGGTTAAGAATTCTAATATACGCAATTAAAGCTACTAGAAAACAACTCTGTATACAAGGGAAGCTGGGTGAGTGTTTCTGTCTTCTTGACATTCAAAGAATGAAGTTTTCTCAGAACTGTGTAACCTGCCCTGTGCCCCCGTGACACCTTCAGCTGTGACTACAGCGGAACGGGTAACTAGGTATTGTTTCACAGTGAACTACGGTCCTATCTGACCAAATGTTTTAAAACCTTTTGCTATTTTTTAACCAGCTTCCCAAAATCAAATTCCAAATGAAGTCTTTTTGACCTTGAACTCACTTTGTATTTTCTAGACAACTCCTAGAACATTAAAAATTTTCTTCTCTCTCACCTCATCAAAAGGGAGATGTTAAAATCATCAGGCTTGCCTCATATGTTAAAACACATGGGAAGTACTGTCGAGTAAGAATACGAAGCCTCATGTTGTATTAGTGTAGGTGTATGCTGAAAGTGTTCTAGTAGTTGTACGAAATTCCTAAATAGCATGTTCTGGTATAATGTTATAAAATGTTGCCTGTTTCAGGAATGACCAAGTTTCCTGGTCAATTCCATTATAATGAACTCTCATCAGGTCTTTAGCAATGGACATTTTCAAGTCATTTGTCATTCATAGTCACTGTTTTACTCCGATGGTTTACTGATGTGTTCCTGAAAAGGGGCTTTATCTTCAGGGAGATTCAGGGAGGGGACTTTTGACAGGTGCAGATTTCAGATGATTTCGAGATCATGGAGGAGAGCTGGGTGGAAATTTCCAGAACAAATTAAAAAAAAAAAGATTCAAAAAGAGTACTTAATTACCTGGGACTGAATGAACTGAGGAGGAGGGCTATAATTTTTAGCCACACGCCGGACTGAAGGAGAGAAGGAGCTGGCATTGATGCAGACAGCTCGTGCCGAGGGGCCAGGTCAAGACCTCCTGCTTTACCTTAACTCTGGGATTGGCCGAGGTAAAAGATAATGCCATCACCCATACCTCCCAGACCACTGCTAAGGTGGGGAACCTCTGGAATTTAGGGAAATGTTTATTTCAGGCTACGAGGACACCCAGTCCACTCTTGGGTCTGTGCCTGACAGGATTTACACTACAAGAAATTGTGAGCCGGAAGCTGCAACCAAAGAGATTCAGAAAAACAAAACAAAAAAAACCCCAAAGGGATCCATGCAAAGTTTTGAGAAGTACTAACTACAGAGTGGTCGCAGAGGGTGGTGCTGGTGCCTGACACTTGCATCACATCTCTCAGATCGTTAAAAAGAAATATCGCCCCAAAATGGAGTCACTTTTGCTAAGTCCCACCAAGACTCAATACCTAATCTAATTGCAATTTTAGCCTCTCCCAAGAATAGAATTTCAAACCAATCAGTCTAGAATTTCTTGTCAACCCTAGTGAGGACATCTGCCTGATAGGACCCCTGCCTCCCCCACAGGAAGGTGACCTTGCCCGAAATAATGCTCCTTTTTAACTCCCTTGTCTCACCCTGCTTCTGCCTATAAAAGTCTTTCATTTGACAGCTCCTAGGAGCACTTTTGCATTTACTAGATGACGTGCTGCCTGATTCATGATTTGCTTCGAAGAGCCAATTCGATCTTTAACTTTACGTGGTTGAATTTTCATTCTTTAACACACTGCTATGGTGACCAGGGCTTCTTCAAGGCCTACTACGCTTAAACAAGAAAGTTTTAGCTCCTTCTCCAAAGCTCAGGCAGCGTGTCTGGCATTGGGCCAGGTGCATTGCCAGAGAGGGCCAGCGTCCCTGCCGTGGCCAACAGCTTCTGCCCGCATAATAACTAACCTCTGCCCTTGGGTCCTGTGAGCCTTCAATAAATGGTGTTATTATTGTTACTGTCACCCTGTTTTAGAGAAGAGTAACCTGGAGGCTCAGTCATGGCGAGTGGCTTGCTCAAGATCATTCAGCCTGCAGGTGAGAAAGATGCAATATGAACCGGATTGCCAGTGCTAAAACCTGGGCTTCTCGCTCACTGGCCCAGGCCTGAGGCAGACACAACCAGGGACTGGTACGTTTTACTCTCATGCCCTGTTCACTGCTTCTGCCTGCTGATGCACCCTCTGTGTTCAGGAGCACAGACTGCAGGAGCCAGATTGCCAGGCACGGCTGTGCAACCTCAGCTGGTTATTTCAGCTCTGTCTCTGTTTCATCATCTGTACATCAGGGGTGGTCAGTGCTACCTCCGAGGATCAAGTGGATGAATACGTCTAACTCCCCGCCCACGGTAAGTGCCATATACATGGGAGCTGCTCTTCGCTGCTGATCCCGTCCATGAGTTGACACTGTAACTAAAGAGAGCCGGTGATCCCCTGGAGAATCTGGAGGATGTCCACCTCGCATGGCAGGTGGCCAGTGCAATGCCAGAACAAAGTGGGGGTCATGAAAAGAGCCCACGTTACTGCACCTCACAGCCTCAGAGACCTTGATGCTCAAAGTCAAGTGCCACAGCCGCTTCTCTCTGTGGTCCAGTCCCTGCTTCTGACCTCAACCTGGAGTTACATGAGCTGAAACAGAACCACTGGAAAGGACATGACTAGAGAAAGTTTGCACAGAAAGACAGTCTTCTTTTTTTGTTGTTTTTTTAAAACAGCACGCTTCTCCTTTTCTGAATCAGTTTTGCTTTAATAGAGGGGAATTTTTCCTCCAGACTTTAAATTCCATGAACAACTGGGTACCTTAAAAAGGTATTTCTTTTTCTTGGGCCTGTGAAAGGTTCTATGAACTGGGAGGAGAGAGTAAGTGAAGCAGTGGAGAAAGCTGTGAGTTTCAGTGTGCTAAAATGGAACTACAATTTTTTTTTCTTGAAAACCCACATCTGAGGGTTACTAACCAGGTGCAGAGCCTCCCACTATTCTGCTTTTGGCCCTGAGGCCTCCTGGCCATCGCAGCTGCAATTCCTGCAGCGCACACTTGGCCCTGCCCCTTCGCTTCCCCAAATCCTGAAGCACAGCCTCCTTCTTTCATGTGTTTAAAAGTAAATGGAGAACTTCAGAGTTTCCTTGAAACAGCCTACTGAAGATATTTCAGAGAGACAGGGAGAAAAAGAGGACCAGAGTACGAAATTATGGGCACCGGGAAAGAGCGACAGCTTGGCAGGGCTTCTTGGAAAAATTCATTCCAAATAGCCAATCCCAAGCAGGGCACTTGCTTGTAGCTTAGTTTCCTGGCCACAAAAAAAGAGCAACAGCTCTCAGAAGTTTACCTAAAGGCACAAGGGCTGGGCAGCCACTGGTCCGGAGAGCAGGGCCCAGAGCCTGGGCCGAAAGCCTTTGGTGCAGGTGGAAAAGGTTCCCGGAAGAGCCCCGTGTTCTGCCAGGCGAGCCTCAAGTCACACACAGACACTCATACTCACCTTGACTTTGGAGGAGGTGGAGGAGGTGAGAAGGCCTCCGTCCCATTTCTGTCCTTGGGGAACTCAAAGGCGAAAGAGGCCGATTTGCTCATCCCAGGCCCAGCTTTGTCGTTCTGCCTGGAGGAGCTGTCTGAGGGGCAGAGGCGGTGCCAGGTGGAGGAGTTTGAGGGGTCCATGGTGCCATTCTCCGTCTCTCTTCCCCAGCTGTGACTCAACAAGTCTTGCTCCACCTCCTCCTCTTCCTCAATCCGGCACTGGCGACTCCAGGCCCCAGTCTGGTACCGGGGCCGCCTCTGGTCCAAGGCCGAGGAGGTGCTGGTGGCTGGTGGGGAACACCTGACCAAGTCACGGCTGGCGACACCATTGGCTCGGCATGAAGAAGTAGAGTCGGTGGGGCACCTGGATGCGGGCTGAGGCCCAGTGCCACCGCCTGAACTCCCCTCGCTGAGGTCTGCCAGTGGGGAGGCTGACGGTGACACGGGGGACCCTCCGGGGCTACTCCTGGACAGCTTGGGGGGAATGGCAGGCCTCCCCTTGGAGCTGTTCTCACTCGCATCAAGGCGGCGGCCCTCCCTGGGGCTCCTCCCCTGCCCCGCTGAAGTCTCCTCGTCACCTGCTTCGGAGTCCCTGCCCGCAGGCTGGCGTGGCCACTGCACCCCCACCGCGGAGTCGGGGCTGCTCAGGTAGATTGTCCGGTGGTCCTCTTTCGGGTGGGCCGCCATGACTGTGATGGTGGCTGCCAACTGGGGGGCCATATCCAAGCCTTCCCTGTCCCGGCCCCAGCCGGATGCCGTTTTCTGAGCCCAGGTGTTAGCCGTCCGTACCTGGCTGTGGCCCTGGCCCTGGCCAGGGGCCGCTGCTGCCTGTGGTGCCTTGGCCTGTGGCCTGGAAGGCACTGGAACTGCCTTCTTCCTCTTGGTGCTCTCAGCATAGATGGGCTCAGGCTGCACAGCCTCCCTGGGGTGGGCTGGCGGCTGGGGCTCCCCGGTCAGCCCAAGGCACCTGCTGGAGGGCGCCACGGGGCAGCCAGGGTCCTGCTGCTTCCCCTGCCCAGGGTCCTTCAGGAGAGAGCAGTAATCGCTCTCAAGCGGCGGGGCGAAGGGGCTGCTGGCGCCGCTGCTGGGGCTCCCGCAGGAGAGACCGTCACAGGAACTGGCCGCCTCCGAGGGAGAGGACAGCTGCTTGAGGCCCCGGGGGGCCAGGTTCTCTGTGGGGCCCTGGCTACAGCACGGCCTCGGGGAGCTCAGAACCTGCTTCGTGTCCTCAGCTGGCCCCGCACATGTTCCCCGCTCCCAGCACGTTGGAGAGCAGTCCCTGCCGCCAGATCTGCACGGGGGGCCCTCGGCCTGCGACGCGTCCTGGGCTGCAGGGACCAGGGGGCAACAGTCCAGGATGGAGCAGTACTCTCCCCCTTCACTGTCCCCAGAGGGGGAGCACCTCTGATTGCTGTCATCCTCCGAGGGCAGGGACTCCCGCAGGGGCTGTGGCGAAGGCTGGGGCCCAGGGCCCTTGTGACAGCCAGATGTCATCCCGCCAAAGCTAGCCTGTTTCTGGTGGAAGCTCTCCTGAGTGGCGGTCAGCTCTTGGTAGGGAAACGTGGGCTTTTCTTCTCGCCCAGCCTTCTCCTCAGGGAAACTCAGCGGGTGGAAGGTGTTCCGTTCCCCCCGGGGCTCTGGGCTGTGCAGGCCGACCGTGGCATGGGCAGGTGGGCCGCGAGGGTGGCCATCTGCAGAGGCAGAGGGCCCAGCGGGCTTCTGAACGCCAAGGAAGCTGCCCAGGTAAACCATGGACCTGTCTTCCTGCTTCGGGAAGGCAAGCTTGCCGGAGGGTCGTCTCCAGAGCACCTACACAGCCCCGGGGTGAAAAGACTTACATTAGACCTTGTCAGAGAAGAAAAAGGAGAGAGAAAAAGTGAGAAGGAAGTGCCGTGACTTTGCAAACCGTCTTCCGGGCCGCAGTGCACAAGCGGGGCAGCCCTCGGACCTCCCCGCAGCCCTCCCGCCACTGCCGGGCCCCCCGGAGCCTGGGGTCAGCCCAGACCTGGGGCCGCCCTGCCCACCTGGGCCTGTCCTTTCAGCTTACTTAGGTCTGTGAAGGAGGGGGAAAAATCACTCTAGAAAAGAACATTTTGCCTTCTCCCTCGAAACTGTTGGCTGAGGTAAGTTCTCCTATGGGCTTTGAATATCGATTTTTGGGTTTCGTTTAATTTTTGTTTTGTGTTTGTTAGCCTTTTGATAACAGTGTCATGGCACATTCCTGAAGACAGCAGTCATGAGGCTTTTGAAACGCCTTGGGGGAGCAGTGGGGGCGAGGGCAGGAGGGCGAGGGGTGGTTTCCGAGCTGGCCTGTGCCAAAGAGCTGCTCTTCCTCCTGGTGGCAGGCAGTGACACCTGCCTGGGCCTGAGGAAGGGGCTGGAGCAGCTGAGCTATGAGACAGAGAGGTGACCTGGTCATTCTCATCCCTGAGGTCACTGTTTCCTCCTGCTCCCCGTCTAAGGCTCCCCCGACACCACTTCTAGCAGCAGCCTCACAGTCGGCCCCACATCTCGTTCCTTTCCAGGATGCTTCTGCACAGAAAGAGCCCCGGTTCCCATCTGTGAAGGCTGACCCGGTGAGAGGATGTAACCAGCGGCCCCGAGGGGAGCACGGCCACAGGAGAGGCCTCCCTTCACTGTCGACTCTGTGACTCACCACTGACCTCTGACCTCACAGACCCGCGCCCACCCTTCCTGAGTCACTCCCTGGGATGGTCCGGGAAAACTAGAACAGGCGACGAGGTCACAGAGTTCGCCAGCAGTTGTTAGAATGTGTCCCAGCCCTGGCTGGTGTGGCTCAGTGCACTGAGTGCCAGCCTGAGAACCGAAAGGTTGCTGGTTCGATTCCTGGTTAGGGCACATGCCCAGGTTGCAGGTCAGGTCCCTGGTTGGGGGCGTCAGGGAGGCATGATGTATCTCTCGCATGTCGATGTTTCTCTCCTTCTCTTTCTCCCTTCCTCTCCCTCTCTCTAAAAACTAAATAAATGTTTAAAATAATTAAAAAAAAAAAAGAACATGTTCCGAATGTCCAACTCTGTAAGCACGTCCAGACCAGCAGGCTCTCCACGCCCTCTAAATCATATGCCTTCGCGAGTGTCACCTGTGGGGGGATGCGCTGAATGGCCCGCTCTCCAGGGATGTCGCTCTTTTTAGTGATCCTACGTCAAAGCTGGTAAGATCCGAGCGTCGAAATGGAGAATATGAACACTAGTTGGGAGTGGGATACTATTAAGGAATGACTGTAATATGTTTAAGTGTTATAATGGTATTGTGGTTATACTTTTTAAAAGGCTTTATTTTTTTTTTAAAAGATGTACCAAAATGATGCGATGACTGACTTTCCTTTAAAATCACGGGAAAGAGAGCGTGCGGGGCGGAGGCAGAGATGAAACGAGATTGGTCCTGAGTACATGGTTGTTGACAAGGGCTAATTCACGGTGGGCGCATGGAATCTGCCATGCTGTATTGCTACTTGGGCACACACTTAAAATTATTGATTAAAACATCGCTAGAAGCTTCATTTTGTGTGTCCTGATATTTAGCCAAATAAATAATGAAAACAGTGTCCTGATGACCTTCAAGGGAGTGAATTAATGGTCCTTAGCCTAAAGAAGCAGACAGGCAAGAGGGCAGCCGTCCTGGGGGAGTCTTGTTCTAACAGCCCTTCCTGGCGGCCAGCCCATCACCAAGTTCGGCAATAGGAAAGCCCCCCAGAAAACACCACGGGTTCGTTGGGCTCACCTGCGCGACGTCTCCATTCACATTCGCCTCTGTCCACATATCAGAGGCATCAGAGCTCAGCATGGTGGGTTTCACGGCGATGGTGGGCTTGGAGTAGGGTGAGCTGTTCACACCTTCATCTTCCAGGCGGCAGCAGTCCTCAGGCCTAGGGGGCAGGCGGGGAGGAGGGGGCAGGCTACCGGCTCTGGGCTGTGGACAGCCGGGTGTCAGCTGGTGGTCGCTCCGCAGGCAGAAGCAGTTCTTACAGGACCCAGGCTTCCAGATGTGCTCCACAAAGTCACTGCACGCGGACATTTTCAGGCTCTCGGGGCTCAGTCGGATGGTCTGGTGCATCTTGGGTGGACAGTGCACTGGTTCATCCTGCACCCAGCTCTCTGGCGTGCTCTTGTGGGAGGCAGACGTGGGTCACAGAGCAGCTTCCTGGAAAGGAAGAACACTCGCCTGATCAGAGATCTCCCTGCCAGAGGACAAGTGCATTGCTGCTTAGGGTCTGATTGTCTGGGAAGAAGAAGGGGAGGAAGGAGGAAAGCAGGAGGAAAAAGCTAATGACTAGTATCTCATTTATGCCCAGGCCCTCACCCATTTCTCATAAGGCTCTTAGTCACTCTCTCGTGGTGTGGCCTTATCGGAAGCTGAAAAATGAAACACAGCTCTATTATGCGAATAGAGAGCATAAAAGACATGTCAGTCCCCGAAAATCCCAACCACCTGGAGGTTGAGGGGCAGTTGAATAAGCAGAAATCACATCGAAGGGAAGCCTGTTATCTCATCCTTGCATTCCCTGCCACTAGGGGTCTAGAGCCTGGGACTGCCCCAGAGAAACAAGAACGAAGAAGTAGTAGGGCGAATACAAACAGTGGCTTCTGGGGGATAAGCCACAATTTTTAACCAAGAAATATGTGAGTGGGGAGGCAAGCCTAGGCCCTAAAGGCAGGGCTATAATCCATACTTGAGACCAGGCACAGATGGAGGGGTTGGGGGAGGGGAGAGGTGTGGGGCCGGCCTGCCCGCACAGGGGATTCTTGTCAGCAGGTCTGGCATCCTGGGAATTTACCTCCTTCCCCCTGCTTCGTATACGTCATTCAACCTGGTGCTCAGTGAGTTCAGCAAAGCTGCACCTGCAGGCCCAGGGGAAAACAGACGGAGCTGCACCCACACCACATGCCGTGGTCTAGGGGTGGCAGGACGGGACACAGGCGAGTGGGGAGAGGATCACCCAATAATTTTCCCAATAACACTGGAGGTAAGGCAGCCAGCTGGCTGAAAGGCAGTTGTCTCTGAGAGTAAAACCGAAAGCAGAGCGTTTACATCACAGCACTTCGTGAATTCCCCATCCAGGAGGAGCTCAAAGGGCTGCAGGTATCAATTAATGAACCGGAATAACACCCTGTCAGGCCGATTTATCCCTTTTATATAGATGGGAAAACAATGGCAGCCACATAAACTAAGACCTGTCCACAGACCCGGAGAGTTTGGTGGATCTGGGAAGAGAAGCCAACTTTGCTGGCAGCTCCTCACCTCACCATGCCATTGGTTAGACCAGCAATTTTCAACCAATATGCCGCAAGCAATTCTAAAACACGCTGTACCTGACTATTTAGTAAGGGGCGCAGCCAACACAACAATAGCTGTCCAGTGGGAATGAATCAAAATTATACCTATCTTTTGTCAGACTGGCAAAAAAATACATTTTTTGGTGTGTCACAGATTTTTAGTAATTAGTTTCTGTGTGCCACGAGATGACAAAGGTTGAAAATCACTGGGTTAGACTAAAAGCTCACAAGGCCTGTTCATGAGAAAATAGTTCACTGAAGAACCTAAAATGATTCTCATTCAATAGGGAGGGTTTTGCGCTAGGTTTGTGCTCCACTTTCTTCCCGTGGGAACTTGCTTTGAGGCTAAACTACCAACAGGGCTAACCAGGTGGAATGAGCCAGGTGTCCCGAGGATGATTCCAGAATCTTTGTGGGAAGTGCTATCTTTCTGATCTCCCACACTCACAGACAGGAGTGCTTATTCAGCAAGGGCTGAAGCTACATTTGCCTCCAAAGTTAACCTTGAAGCCCTGCGTTCTTTAAGCTAAATGAACACTCTGAAATAAAAGACAATATTTGCCTTTCAGCAACCGTCGTTAGGATGGCATACAACCCTCCCTTGAAGATGATTGCAGGTTAGGTTCTTCTCCCTACGCCCTAGTCACAGGTTCATCCCTTCCTTGCCAACTTGCCCAGAAGAGGTCACTAAGCTTCAACAAGCAGAGGAGGATAGCAGGGATTTTTCTTTCTCCTGCGCTCTCAAGCCACAGAGGGCCTGGCCTGAGCTCTGCTGCTACACTCTGGAAGAGGGAAAGAGTGGAGGAAGCATTTTGGTGTTGAGTAGTGCAGGTCTCCACACTCCTGCCCCAAGGTGGGGAGCAGCAGGTCCTTTTCTTTCCCGGGAGCTGATGAAGCCCACCTTCCCTGCCACAGAAAAGGCAGCCCTCCCCTTCAAGGCCAGGAAGAGGCTCCGGAGGCCCTCAGTGGGCTGGAGGAAGAAAGCTTGGAAATCAGTTCTGTGTGGGCTCCCCTGCAGCCCCTCCTAAGGCTGGGCTGTCCCAGGGGTTGGGCATCCAACTGCTTCCTCAGAGCCACCATAGGTCCATGCAGCAGCCGTGTGGGCTGGGCACATCTCATTTCTTCAACAGGCAACCGAGAGCAACAGATTTGTCATGCATGGCTGGTTGGTGCCAGAGGTCCCCCTCCACTGTAGACCGTGGCCTGCTACGGGTCTGGGACTTCTGGCAGGCTCTGGATTACCCACACGGTGGGTGGGGGGGCTTCCTTTAGAACCCCTCCATTTGTGAGCACACGCTTGGCTCTGAGGCTTGGAAATTCTCTGATAGTGGGCACAACTTTCATCAACACGACCACTCAGAGATGCAAAGTTAACAAAGCCCGGGGTTTCTCACCATCACGGACTTGTAGCATCTTCTTAAAACTGGTTTCTCGGTCACAGCAAACAGCTTACCACCATGTCAAGCTCGAAAAAATTCTTTTCCAGTTCTATTTGTTTAGAGAGGGCCTGAGAGGATCTCTATTTGTTTTAAGGAAAAGATAATGAAAAACTCAAGTGGCATTCACAAATCAGGAGCAGCGCCTCGCCTACCAGCGAGCCCTCCACAGCCCGGGAATGGCACCTTCCCAGCCCACATTCCTTACCTCTGAGGGGAGGCGGCCCCCAGAATTATGCAAATTCCCCCATTTCTGTAGGAGGCAGCAGTGTGAGACTAGAAAAAGATTTCAGCATTCTTTCTGATTCAAGTCATGATAAAATACCTTTGCCTCTGCAAACTTGTGCACTGGACTTGTGGCTACAACGTGCAAGAGAAGCTGTCAGGTAGACTCCCACCTCCTTTTAAAAAAAATATGAAGACTGCTGGCCAGATCCAGATCCACAAAATTAAATATTTTGGCTCAACTAGCATCGAAAGTTATTTATGCCTTACCCTGAAATGACAGGATACCAGAAAACATTCCTCTACAAATTGTATATATATTACAATTAAATTAATGCAACATCAGAAAAAGAACATAGGTATGGAAAGCGTCTGGATTTCAACAACCCATTGGCATGGACTGAAAGGAGAGTGACAACCTTAAAACACACACACACGCACACACCTGCAAACAGACACACACAGAGGGCAAGTCACGAGTGTCACCCAACTTTTTATATCCTCCTATTTCTTCTGCAATGCTATGCAATCTACTCTCAGAAGCAGGAATGTGTTCTTCTGGTTAGACCCACTACGGTCTGAACCAGTAAGCATGCTGAGTTCCACAAGACCCCGCGCTAAGAAAACAACTTCAGAATTCCCCAGGGCTTCATGTCCAATTTCAGTTCAAAGAGGGAAGGGGCTGTGAGAACATCAGTGCAGGCCCATGACCAATAAGGCCCCTAGAACCTGCCTCTGAACGGGAGGCATCGCAAAACTCCTGGCCCTTTGGGTCTGGCTATCCCACGGGCTCTGCAAAGCCATGTGCTTGCTGGCTGGGCTTTATCTGAAAGAAAAATACACAGTTACACAGCCAGCCAGCCGGCCCTGCCTCCATTCCCATCCACAGCACCTGAAAGTGGGGACGTTCTATTTTGTACGGGGGGGGGGGGGCGGCTGGGGAAAAGGCAGCAGAGGCAAGGGTCACGAACATGCCCGCGGCATGCCTTTCGGAAGGCTGAGCCGTGGCTCAGGGGAAAGGCATCATCTCAGTACCTCCGGAGACTCCGAAGCTGGCATCTAACCCGGTGCCGCAGAAGGGCCGCTACGACCCTGGGGACCCAAACCATCACCCCCCTCTCCACTCTTTCGACAATGCTGCGGTGGCAAGAAGTCTCGGCACTAGCAATCCCTAAACTCTTCAGTCTTGCCCCAAAAGGAGCAGCGGGGCCAGCAAGACCAGAAGAGTCGGTTTCCCCTCCCGGAACTCCGAGGAAAGTTTCCCCTTTTCCTGAGAGCAATTCTCGAATGAATCGAAAACACCCCTCCGGCTCCCGTGCCCTCCAGGCTCCGCGCCTCCGCCTCCGGCACAACCCCGGGCGCACGCGGTCCCGACGCTCCGCCCGCCCCAAGCGGTCGCCTGTCACCCCAGCGGACGCGACAGGGGATCGCCCGCCCGTTGATAGCAGCGATCCTCTAACGCTCCCCTCTGCGGCCACGTTTGCCAGACAAAAAGAGGCCGAATCTGGAGAAAGCGTCGCGGGCTCACCTCCGGGCCGCGCTCTCCCGGCCTCGCCGTCGGTCGCGGAGCAGCCCGCCGTCCGGCCGGGCGCCGGGGAGCATTGTTAGGACAGTGTGTGCGCGTGGTGCGAGCCCGGCGGCGGGCGGGTGTCGTCTGCCGAGCCCGGCGGCGGGGTGGCAGCTGAGAACGCGGCTCCGCCCCCTCCGCCTCCGGTGACGCCGCGCGCCGGGCTCCCGCCGCACCTCCGCACTCCGCGCGGCCCGAAATCCCTCGGTCCCGCAAGCCTCCAGCTCCCTACCCGGCGGGCTCCGGCTCGTCAGCCGGATTCCTCCAAACTCTCCGCGCCCGGCCCCTCCTCCCGCCCCCTCCCGTTCCCCACCGTGAGGCTCCGCCCCCGCCCGAGACTTAGCGCAGCCTGACCCCGAGCCAAGCCCCCACTGGCACCCCTCCCCAGCACTGGCTCTGCGCGGTTCTGCGGGGTCGAATTTCGGTGTTTGCAGCCTTCCACGACGTATGCATAGGTGTCCTTTCACCCATCAGACTCTGCGGGGAGGGGGGGTTTCGGGGGTACAGCTCCAGCCCTGGATTGGGGAAACAGAAAACGAGGGGTCGCCGGTGGAATGATGAGGTCAAGACCGGAGACTGAACGCGAAAGCAGCGTAGGCACCGTGATTGTCAATTACTCACGTCCTTGGGAGGAGGGTGGCGCCAGACCGAGGCGAGCTGTGAATCCGGACCGCCGGTTCCAGGTCCTGCCCAGCCTCCGGACCGATTCGCGGCCTCAGGCAATTTGCTTAATCTCTGTTAATTTTACTTTGCTGGGTGTGGATTGCAAGAGTTGAACTGGAGACTGCTGGTCTTCCACGCCCCTGGGACTGCCAGGTCTTCCGCAGGCCACTATTACACCTGTGTTTACGCCGTTACCATCCAGGGACTCTTTCGCTGAGATGGGACGAGTTAGACACAGTCCTCCGGCTAAAAACCTCACCGAAAGTATGGCCGCCTAAGGCCCGGTCAGTCCCTGCCCACCCTTTTACTGCCCGAGATAGGCTCGCACCTTGACCTGAGTGTGTCTGCAGGCAGCCATCGCCAAGGAGGCTCCAACCCTCCGCTTGCCTGGGTTGGGGAATCGGGTTAAATGGAACAGGAAGAAGCCCCCAGCAAAACACCTGCGGGTCTCCTCTCCGCTTTGGGCCTCCCCAGGGAGTCAGCGTATTGTAATTCCAATTAGGGTGCTTTGACTGTCAGCCATTCAGGATGAACCGGTGGGCCCCCACCCCGCTGAGAAAGCGGAGGCTGGTTCCTGAGCTCTCCCTGCGATCTGGCTTGAGGCTGCAGGATTTAGAGGGTCAGAAAGTAGGTGGACTAGAGAGAGGAAGAAGACATGTTTTTGAGGTTTGGCTTCTGTGAAAAAAGGAGGAAGGTAGAGGGAACAGGGAGAGAGTACCTCCTCACGCTCCAATGTATCCAATAGATATGGAATTTGGGGGAAGAACAGAGAGATGGAAGTGGGGCTAACATTCCTTAAGTACCTACTCTGTGCCAAGCAACTCCATAAGGGGGACATCCTCCCCATTTTATAGAAGTAAACTGAGATACAAAGGGACCGTAATTTGCCAGAGCCCATCAGCTGAAAGTGGTAGTACCGGGATTGGAACCTGGAGCAGTCCGGCTCCACTGATGGGTCCTCTCTGCCATGCTGCGCTCTCCAAGTACTGGAGACCAGCCCTATCTTTCCTTCTTTCCAAAGTGAGGGAAAACCATTTGACCAAACTGGTTAGCTCCATCAGCATCCAACAAAACAGAAGGGTCCAGCCCATTCGCTTACCAAGACCCAGGAGGCAAGCAGGTACAAAGTGATCTGGAGAAATAAATGACATCAGCAGGTGCACGCGAGTCAGCTACAGTGCGAGAGGGCAAATGTGGGGGTTTAAGAAATTCCAGGTCCCTATGATTCAGGACAGGTTCTCCCTCTGTGAGGCCAAGGCGGGGTACTCACCTGACAGGACTGATCACAGAGAAAGCACTCACCTTCCCACTTTATTTCCTTCTTTGCCTAATCTACCCTTAATACCTGAACAGACTGAAGAACAAAATTATAGGAAGAAAAACCTTGCTGGTGGAACAAGATTTGGTGGTCCTGTGGAATGGAACAGCAACTGAAGTGTTAATGCAGCCATTCTGCAAAATAAACTATTCTCAAGTGTTTTCCTGTGCTCACACAAAATAGATGCATTTTACTGTAGCTGCTGACATCCAACATGTATCGGTTTTCACGCCAGCAATGTGGCCTGAAGGTAGCTGCATCTTGCCTAATGAAAAGAATCAAAAAATACTTCAAAAGGCTCCCTTAGATCCACATTAAAATGTCCATTTCCTTATGCAGTGCTCCACCAGTGGCGGTTAAGTATGTTTTCCCCTCAGAAAAGCTACAGTGGGCTCATGCATTTTAATAAACAATTCTTGCTCGAACTTCCCAACGGCACCCTGCAATGCAGTGTGCAATTTGTGTATACACAGCATTCCGCTTCTACCTGCTTATCAGTCCATTTTTAGGACACTTTGCACCGTAGGGCTTGGGCTCCCTGATACAGATCAGATCTGGAAGAAGAGGGATTCCCTTCAGGGTTTCAGTCCACGAGCACCCTACTGTACAAGAGAGCAGTTACCTTTCAGGAACTAAGGACGCAAGCTGGGACAGGTGGGGCTGGAGGGCAGGGAAGGTGAACTAGTTCAGAATTAGAAAGGCGAAAAGGCAGAAGTGCACGGCATTAACTTACAGTCAGGAGCCACATAACAACCACATTTCCATCCATGACGGACTGCTCATATGACAGTGGTCCCGTAAGAGTGTAACGCAGCCAAAAAATTCCGGTAGCCTAGCGACCTCATAGCCCACATTGTAAGAAAAACCATTTCTCCTGTGTTCGTGGTGCCGCTGACAAAAACAAACTTACTGCATCGCCAGTTGTGTAAAAGTGCAGTCCACACTATTATGTTCATAATATTTGGTGATACAGGACTATGTTATTGATTTATATATTTACTGTACATTCTATTTATCATTGTCTTAGAGTGTGTTCTTTCTACTTCTAAACCAGTTTGCTGTCAAACAGTAAGCCGTGTTCTGCCAGCAGCCGCCTCGTACCTCTCGTGTTTCCCGTCTCCTGATTGCATCATTTTCTCTTGTGCTCGATTTAATCTCCTGTTGTTCAGTGCAGTAACCTGCTGTACAGGCTTGTAGCCTGGGAGCAATGGGCTATTCCGTGGAGCCTAGGTGTGTGGGCTGTAGCATCGACGTTTGCGTAAGTGCATGGCGTGGCGTTCGCACAATGGTGAAATCACCTAACCACGCATTTCTCAGAACATATCAACATTGCTCAGCGGCGCATGACTGTACTGAGGAAACCTAGCTGTGGTGTCTGAGGGGTTGGACAGTGAGAAGATTGGACGAAAGTTATCCCACGCATGATACGTCCCCGGTTGGAGAGTAGACCTGAGAAAACAGAATCTCTCACCTTAAAGTGAGAAAGGTGGACAATTTTCACCAATAAACATTGACTGAGTGCCTTCTACTTATGAAGCACATGGCAATGTACTATAGGGAGAAAAAGAAACATGAGTAAGAGACTAAATATAAGTGCTGTGAGAGGGAGTTAGAATACAGAAGCACGAACAGTGATTTCAGGAAGGAAGGGGACTTCGATGAGAAGGATTTTAATTTGTGGACAACGTGGATTTTCCAGACTGAGAGAATCGTATCCACCAAGGGGCAGATGTGGGAGAGGCAGAGGCTTTTTCAGAGATTTGCTAACCAGAGATTTGCTGACTGGAGACGAGGCTGGGAATGCAGTGTGACACTGGGCAGAACTGGCTTGGCTCTGAAGTGAGCCAACAGAAGAACACCGACCTTCCCGAGTAGCTGAATGATGTTGTCCGAGTTGGTTTTTCATCAGCTCTATCTAGACCTTATATCTCAGATGGGTTAGGAAGTGGGAGGGAAGATTGGAGGCAAGGAAACTGGCTTAGAGTTTCTGTCTCTGGTCCAGATGGGAGGTAAGGAGCCTTGATAAGGGAGGTGGCTGGGGGGATGGAAGAATAGATGTTGGATGGGTGATATTGAAAGACACAAAGAGGAAGAGATGGGGACTGGCTACATGCTGATTCATTGTGAACAATAAGATATTCATCAATCATCCTTGCATTATGGAGTGTTTATGCTGTCTCAGGCCTGTATGCCAAATGACTTACATACTTTCTCATATTGAAACCTCACAGGAATTCCAAGGTAGGTGCTGTTACTGAGGCAGAGAAAGGAATCAAAGATGAACTTTAGCCTCAGAGACTGACAGCATTAATGACGGTATCATAAGTATAAACAGGGAAGTCAGAGGGTTCAGTCTGTGGTCTTCTGAGTCCGAAGTGTGTGATAGCCATCCAGTGAATGAAGTGATCTTGCCACACGTGGTGTTTAGAACCACAGGAGAAACAGAAGGGGCTGGGGGAGTATGGCGAAGTAGGGGCAAAGCCGATTGGAAGAGTTGAAAAACTGGGGACACAGGAATCTAGAAGAAGCCATGAAGAAAAGGATTAGACCCTCTCTCCCAGACTTTTTAAAAAAAGATTTTACTTATTATTTTTAGAAAGAAAGAGAGAGAGAGAAACATTAATGTGTGGTTGTCTCTCACATGCCCCCTACTGGGGACCGGGCCCGCTACCCAGGCATGTGCTCCAACTGGGAATCGAACCGGTAACCGTTTGGTTTCTAGGCTGGTGCTCAATCCATTGAGCCACGCCAGTCGGGGTTCACCCACACTTTTTAAACCCAGAGCAGTATGAAGTGTCTTGGAGAGGATAGCCAGGGAGGAGGTGTTGTCAAGGGAAGTCCAGGTTTCAGTTAATTGGATGAGGTGGGGAGTACCTGAGTCCAGCTTCTGCTCTTAGGACGTTTGTTTATAACAGCAGGGGGTTCCATGGAAGAACTAGGTCAGAGGGCCCGGTTGGTGTAGCTCAGTGGATTGAGCGCGGGCAGGGAACCAGAGGGTCCTGGTTCGATTCCCAGTCAGGGCACATGCCTGGGTTGTGGGCCAGGTCCCCGGTGAGGGCCATGTGAGAGGCAACCATACATTGCTCTTTCTCTCTCCCTTCTCCTCTCTCTGAAAATAAATAAATAAAATCTTTAAAAATAAATAAATAAATACATTGAGTTCAATAAAATTTATTAAAAAAAAAAAAAAGAACTAGGTCAGAGGGAGGACAAATGGAATGGGACAGGTGGGCTGGATCGGGCTGCAAGTAGGGCCAAGAAGCATTTAACAAGAAGAGGAGGGTAAGCCCAGGTGAGGGAGGATGGAGCACCTGGAAGTCATGGGCATGTGCTCGACCTGCAGTGGTGGCATCTGAATTCCAAAAACCACCACAGAGAAAATTGGGAGGGGAGGAAGAGGACAGAAAAGAACTTTTGAAAATTTGCTGTGAGGAGCCTTCTGGGGTCCTTCGAGTAGATGATGTCAGCAAATCAGTTCAAGGCTCATCTAGCAAGCATCCTCAGCCCCTCCCTCCCCTCATCACTCTTTCCTCCCAGTGATAATCAGCTCTTTGAGTTGCCAACCCAGGGTTATCTTTTGTTTCCTTGAGGTGTGGAAATTCAAGCAAACTTATCCATTAATCCCTATCCTGTGTCCCAACCTTTTTAAAAAAACGTTTTCAACAGCCCATTCCCCTTGACTTTAGTCCTGGGCAGTTCTCCACAGGATAAAATATTCTAAATAATTTATAGTATCACATGCCAAGCACTGAATAGATTCCACCCGCCCCCCCAACACTGAAAGCTATTGTTTAAATAACTGCAGGATATCAGAATCTCAAACCACATGGAACTGAGGGCCAAGGGTTTAAGATTGTTGTGATCTTTCTTTGGGAATCGAGAGCTCAGATGTCAGATGTTGAAGAAGGAAAACAGTTTTTCCCCCTTTTATAATACAATTATAGTTAGACATGCATTCAATAACAGATATCTTATTACAAACCTCATCCCCCCCACAAAATGTTACTGTTTAGGGTTGAATTGTGTTCCCCTACCTCCCCAGAAAGGTATATTGAAGTCCTAAGCCTCAATCCCTCAGAATGCGATCTTGTTTGGAAGTAGGGTCTTCACAGAGGTGAAGTGAAAATAAGGTCAGGAAGGTGGTCCTTAACTCGGTATGACAGGTCGTTATAAAAGGGGGACTTTTGGACCCAGAGACAGACACACACAGAGGAAACACAGTGTGAAGACACAATGGGAGCAGAGGCCACGTGACTGAAGAGAGCCAAGAATTGCCAGAATGCACCAGAATAAGGAGACATGGGGAAGATTCTTCCCTTGAGCTGCCAAAAAGAGCCTGGCCCTGGCTGACATCTTGATCTTGGACCTCTAGCCTCCAGAACTATGAAAGAATACATCTCTACTGTTTTAAGCCAGCCAGGATATTTGGCGGGGGTTACTTTTTTTTTGGCACTATTATGGCAGCTGCTATGGTAAGTAGGAAACTAATGTAGTTACTGAAATGAAAATGTTCCAACGAGTGATATATTTCTTCTAGACAGAAAATAAAGATCTCTCAAAACTCAACTCAAAAGAACATACATGACATACATGTTGATCAATGCCCGCTTTGGAGATCATGCCAGAAAGTTCACTGTGGGGAGGTCAGAGTGTCCCTAGGAAGACAATGCTTATCCTCCCACCTGTAGCTCCGTCTTCCTCAGTGTTTAGGGGCTGCGCTTGGGGTAGGTCCCAGTTCCTTAGCCAAGCTGGCACCCGCACAGTTGAGAAGCTCTTCCGCCCCTCATGCAGGCAGTGCGAGCTAAGGTGCATCTCAAAGCCCATCCAGGGGTCGTTCTGGGCCCACATATATTTTTCCAGGGATGGCATTAACAGACATTAGAGATTACTTAGGTCTAATCTTTTACTGACAACTGGGGACACTGAGTCTCTAAGTGGCCAATGTGGCTTGTCCAAGGTTTCATTGGACATTTCATAACACCGTTCTTCTGAACTTTCAAGGTTGTTTGGTTTTAATGTGAACTCAGCTGTGTGCCAAGGATGTGAAAATGAGAACTATTTGAGGAATTAATTCATAACTCCCACTGCTTGGCTTTCTGATGGAGCTAGGGTCAGAGTTGGAAAGAAGCAGAATATTTTACATCAGAAAGGGTCACAGAGGGAAAAAAAAACAAACCCCCTGGAAAGATCTGTTTAGTCACCCTAAAGAAAACCTCCTAATGGTACAGTCACTTTGGAAAACAGTTTGACAGCTTCTTAAAGAGTTCACCATAAATTTGTCATAAGGCCCAGTGATTTTACCCATAGATATCTACCTATGAGATATGAAAATATGTCCACATAAAAACTTGCACAGAAATGTTCATACTGCATTATTCAGAATAGTAAGGAGTGGAAACAACCCAAATGTCCATCAACTGGTGAACAAATAAACAATATGCAGTAGTTCCATATAATGGACTATCTTATCAGTATTAAAAAGGAATGAAATACTGATAAGCTGCTACATGTGAAAACATGGATGGACCTCAAAAACATTATGAGAAGTGAAAGAAGCCAGACACAAAAGACTAATGTGTTGATTCCGTTTGCACGAAACATCCAAATAAGGCAACTCTATTAGAGACAGAAAGCAGATTAGAGGCTGCCTAGGTCTCAGGTGGGAAGGGGAATGGGAACGAGGATTAATTGTGAATGAGCACGAGGGGTCTTAGGAGATGACGGAAATGTTCTCAAATCAGATTGTCATGATGACTGAACAACTTGACAAATTTACTAAAAATTATTGAATTGTGCACTTAAAAGAGTAGAAATGCATGGTACACAAATTATACCTCCATAAAGTTGTCTATTAAAAAATAGAATATTATTCAGCCTTAAAACGGGAGCAAATTCTAGCACACGCTACAACGCGGATGAACCTTGAGGACATTATGCTAAGAGAAATGAGTAGGTCACAAAAGGACAAATATGATATAATTCCACTTATATGAGGCACCTAAACTAGTCAAATTTATAGAGACGGAAAGTAGAACAGTGGTTGCTAGGGCTAGGGGGAGGAGGGAATGGGGAATTACTGTTTAGTGGGCAGAGAGGCAGTTTGGAAAACTAAAAACTTTTTTGAGAGGGATGGTGGTGACGGCTGCACAACAGTGCGAGTGTGCTTAATGCCACAGCTGCACACTTGTAAAAAAGTTAAAATGGTAAACTTTACGTTACATCTATCTTGTCACAATTGAAAGAGAGAGAGAAACGGCCGATGTTTCTGTAAGCGAAGTGCCTTTTTGGAAGATGAAACAGGTCTGGGAAATCTCCTGTTATCTTAAGTCAATGAGCCTTACTCATTCCCAAGGCCGTTTGTTTATTAACCTCCCGTAGGAAAGAGGTCGATCGATGATTCTACAGAACCACAGAAATCCCAGGCCTGTGGCCACCTGATAAGTCACAGATGAGAAAACATCGCGTGCTTCACTGTGTTCAACGGTCCCAGCCCTTTCCCCTCGTCTCCTCCACGGCAACCGTGGTTTCGGTTTGACTAGGTCAGTAGGCTCCCAGATGTCCTGACCTTTGTGTTGTTTTGTTGACTTCTCCTGGAACCCCTCTGTGAAACGTCACCTCTGAGACCTCGTTATCATTCGCCAAAACCCAGCCATGAGGATGTCATCACGGGGACCATATCTTAGGGGTTTTCACTCACAAAGGCAAGCCAGTGCTCTGAGTCAAGTTTTCCTGAGGATTGTTCGATGGTAGAAAATAAAAACAACTTCCTGTTTATCTAAAAAACCCCAAACATGTCATTTGCCACCCATTGTAAAGTTTTATAAACCTGTTGAAAAACAAAGTGTTTCCTTGACTTAGTCACCCCTGAAGTGAGGTGGCCTTTTCTCTTTCGCTTCTTATTTTCTTATGGCTCTCCAAGAAAATAAACCATGAAAAGATCTTTAGACAATCTTTTGGATACTTAAAGTATTTTACTAGTAACTAGCATGGGCCCTTGCCAAGAGTAAAACTCATTTTAGTACAGTATAAGGAACTCCGGGACTGCGTCTCATTTCTCACCAGGGCCCACCACACGATAAACGCCACCCTGCACCCCATCCCATGACCACAGCAGACCTTAACCTGCTTCCTCCTTTCAGGTGTTCGCGAATATGAACTCAGTCATGAGACAGATGTTGCCTGATTTCTGCGCAGGGTGGGGTGGGGTGACGTTGGGGAGCAAATAAAACTTCCCATGCAGCACCTGCAGATATGGGCAGGCTTCCTTCAATTTCAGCTCCACGGGACGTAGTTGACATAGGTTATCTCTAACCTGCCTATGCCAACCCCAGAGCCTCTACAAACACTGACTTTTATTAACCAGTTACTTCTCCCCAAGTCATAATGTCATAAAATTAATATTCTCATGTTGAATCTCTATAAAGCGATGTGGGGAGGATTCGCAGAGTCAAACCAGTCAATAATCACGCAGAGCAGACTGGAGGGGGCAAAAATTGATTTGTCTCCCAGATCCTCTGTATGAACTCCCAGAGAGCTAGGCACACCACGCCACCGTTGCCACCCCGTGGGAGTCAGGACGCTCTGCGTGTGCACTGCGTTCCTAACCGGTTCTGACGTGTAAGGAATGGTGACTGAGAGGCTCCCAGAGGGATGCTTGGTAGAATGTCCAGTGCCCACAGAATGTAACAGAGTCAATGAGCTCTGCAGTGACCAGTGAATGGAGGAAAGGAGGAACCATGTCCAGAAGGGGGGAGGGGAGCAAAAGCTTGAACTCATTTACTGGAAGCCCCAGGCCTTGTTAAGGAGTCTTTAGGATAATAGCTCTTTGAACTGGCTGTTCAGTTTTTTCCCTTTTAGAAGTAGCAGTGGTGGTTGGCTGGGAGAGAGGTGGAGAGAGCTGGGTAGGAAGGGGGTCAAAAGACACGTGACGCGGCTGATTAACAAGTCAGCTTTGTGTGCAGCAGCCAGGGAACACCTGCGGCTCTTCCAGACGGGCTTGCCCAGTAGGGGTGGTTTGAATGAGAAAACAGCTTCCAAAAAGATGTAACACAAGAGCATCAAAGGAAAAGAAAAATGTGCATTTGTGAGATGAGGGAATTGTAGAGTTTTGTCTCTGATTCTTCTTTAAATAAACCTTTTATTATCTATTATTCTCACCCTTAGGTCAGGGCTCACGAGATGATGAGGGCTGGTGATTTTGCCCAAAAAGGAATTTGCTTTCAGACAGACATCTATTCACTAATCTCTTTTCTTAAATTAAATAAATAAATAAATAAATAAGACAAATAAAAAATCTCTTCCAACTCAGCTGACTAAGGCCGAGTGGGGATGACAGTGGCATTCACTTACACAATCCCGCAGAGCCAGTGTCCAGAACGAGGATACATGTGACTTTTCATATCAGGGCATAGTGTGGCTTTGTGTGGAATTCATTGAAAGGACACACAGCACAACGCTGTCGTACGACAGAGGACATAAGAAAGAGAGTCACATCTTTGGGGGTGTAAGGCTGCTAAACCCGTGCTTGACAGATTGGTGTCAGCAATCTTACGACAGCCGGAAGGAACAGTTCTTGGTTTCCAAGGGGCTACACTTGTGAGCAGGGCCAGGGAGAACAAAAGGAAAAAACCTCCATACTTTCCATGGTCGACTAGCTTAGTCCAGGTCTATTTCCAGATGTTTATGTCTCACACTCACGGATATCTCCCATAGCTAATGCAGCCTTTGTGAACATCAATTGTATGATCGCCCATGTGAGATATTTATCACTCCCTCTTGAGATGCTAAATTGCCAGATGAGTTCAGCCACTTAAACTTGGTTTTAGCAAGATTTGGAAGGAATTAAATGGAGTTTCATCACTGTCACTTTTTGGAAAGCCTTTCCTGAGTCTGGGAGTTGAGTTACAGGTCCATCTTGGTACTTTCACTGGCTTCAATGTCCTTTTCAATAAAACACAGCGATAGCTTTCTCAGAAGGTTGTTTTGAAAATTAAGCAAGCTACATTATATAAAATGCCTAGTTTAGAACCAGGGGTCTTAGTCCTTTGGGGCTACTGTAATAAAGTCCCATAGGCTGGTGGCTTATAAACAGCAAATATTTATTTCTCACAGTTCAGGAGGCTGGAAAGTCTGAGATCGAGGCACCAGCAGATTCGGTTTCTGGTGGGAGCTGGCCTTCTGGTTCACAGAAGGCTGTTCAGTTGCTGTGTCCTCACACAGTCAAAGGGGCAAGGGAGCTCTCTGGGATCTCCTTATAAAGGCGCTAATCCCATTCATGGGGTACTCCACCTTCTTGACTTTATCACCCCAAAGATCATCACCCCCTGATACTACCACTTTGGGGTTTTGGTTACAATATATAAAGTTGGGGGGAACCCAAGCAATCAATCTATAGCACTTGGCATACACTCTGCCCTGGAGAGAGGATGAGTGTTGTTAGATCATTCATCAGAAAGTTAAATCCATTCACTCCCTCATTCAGCACATTTTCATGGAGAAAACAGACTCTAAGCAATGCCCCGGTGATACAGTAGCGAGCCAAACAGGGATGTGTTCAGACTTTCTGAATCAAACAATGTAAAGGGGTGCATGTGTGTCAATGACAGAGCCAGACAGGATCATGCAGTTCTGATGGCAAATTGTGACAAATACTCGGAAGGGATGATGCTGCATAGGGTCATAGAGTAGGGGGACGCCATCCTGTAGGCGGTCAAAGAGGTCTTCCCTATGAACAGATATGGTTGCAGAGATGGCAAGGATAAGGGTCAACCGCTGGGAAGGTGGGGCCTAAGACAGAAGTAGGATGTGGGAAAGGGTGTCTGTCCTGTTGTGGCTTTAATGTCACACTTTTGGAGGACCAGGATATTTACTGCTGTGGGAAAAGCTAAATTCCAGTGCTTTTCCTGGCCCAGGAGTAGCTGTCCTCTGGCATCACAGGAATGAGTATGGAGGGAACACAGATGGTGCAAGGGGGAGGCTAGGGGCCTGGGAAGACCCCTGGGGGAATGTGATGGGGGCACATGGGAAGGTGCCAATAGGATCCTGGGGCAAACACAAGGAGCACTGGGCTGAGGGTCGGGAGAGCCAAATCCTGTCCCTGGATAGTGGTCTTAGTGAAAGATGAGAAAACCAGGGTTCAAAAAGATGGTGTTTCCCCAGGATGCACACCCAGTAGGTGGTGGGACTTGGAGTGAAACCTAGTACTTTTTATCCCACGCCACAGATGGAAGTTTTGAGAAAGTAACTGCTAAGTTTCCTTCCAGGTCTAAAGTTCAATGTTACAAAAGACTCCTAGGGTGGAAGGAAGGAAGGAAGGAAGGAAGGAAGGAAGGAAGGAAGGAAGGAAGGAAGGAAGGAAGGAAGGAAGGAAGGAAGGAAGGAAGGAAGGAAGGAAGGAAGGAAGGAAGGAAGGAAGGGGAAAGGAGGGAGGAAGGGAGAGAAGGAAAGAAAGAAAAGAAGGAGAGGTGAGGTAAGCAAAGGAGCAAAGAGTGAAACAAACAGACAAAGAGACAGAAGTAAAGAAAAATAGAGAAAGAAGCTAAAAGAAAAGAAACTAATCTTAAATTCTATCCATGTCTTTCAACTTTGGAATATGTCCAATTTAATCACGTATAGAACCATTAAAATCCACATCAGTATGGCCACCCGCCTAGCGCTCTGCCCCCATCCCACCAAAAGAGCAGTCCCTAGGAGAGAGGCAGAGCTTCTCCACCGTATTATCGTGATGGTTACTTCAGCCAATGCTGGGTTATCTGTGCCAAATACAGGGCGAGCCGTGGAGACGTGAACCCCTCAGAGAGTTCAAAGCCATTCTGAGCCATTAGCCCCAGTAGCCTCGTGGCTCCAACGGCAGCCAAGCTGGAGGTTTCAGCTGAGCTTCATTCTCTCTTAACCACTTCCAGGCTATGGTTTGGAGCCCATACATTAAGAAATTAGAGAGAACACACAGCAAAGGAACGATTTACTTTGCACCCAGGACAGACAGCGGGTGAAATCGCCAGGCTGGAATTAGGGTCTGGAGCCCAGGCAATGCCTTGTCTTTCATTACTTGAGCCAGAACCCTCTTTGGCTGCTCCAGGTATGAGGCAACTGTGCTTGTCCTCAGGGCCAGTTCGGCATTTCCTCCTTCCCTAAGCCACAAGGACCAAAGACACGGTTCTTCGTGCCAAGGTCTGCTTCACTGGCTCCCCCTGCCACACACTCACACAATTTTTCTGTTTACACTTTTGCAAAAAATTGAAATGCGTTGCCAGTTAAACATAATATCAAAGGCCCCAAGGTGTTTATTTCTGTTTCTCTATTAGAGGAAAGGAGTCATGGTAAAAATAGCATTTCGCGGTTCCAGTGGAATTTAAATATTTTTAAAATAAGATGTTGGGAAGAGACACATATCCCCTCCTCACCAAAAATCCTCTTTATTTTATAAAGCAAGTATTTAAAAAAAAATAGGATCTGCTTTTTCCGTGGAGTACTCAGGCGTGGCATTGAAACATCTCATTAACAACACACAGCAACGGCCTCTGGTCTCTCTGGTGTAGAAAGAGAAAGCTGGTAACTAAGTCTGAGATGCTCTGATGCGACACTCCATACAAAAATAAATTTTCTATAAAAATAGCACATTGGTAGCACACCTATTTTTAACCAAAGTTAAAGGAAAACAGAAGTATCTTGTTCACAGTTATCGTGAAGGCTATCATTCAAGACTTTTCAAGTGCCAGGGGAGGGTCTGGAAATGAACAGATCAGAAAGTGCAATGTATTTCTGAGACAGACAAGAGACAAGATTTGTGATTAAAATTCTGTTAGGGTTCTAGGTACATCATACTAAAGTGGTGTCTGGAATTAAACAGATTTACTGATAGGGATCTTTAGTCCTTCCTTTGTTGGATTTTATAGGTTGTGGTCGGACTCTTTTTTACTAATGGTAAGGGTGAGAGAGAAGGCAGATTTGGAATCTCCGAGTATTGGCTATTTGAATACTTAGCCATAACTTAATGGAAAAGCCTGCGAGGAGTCTATGTATTGATGAATTGGAAAGAAAGCTGCTGGTTTGCTTTGTTAATTGCTTCAGGATATTTCTTTTAAAATACGCTGTTTTAAGAGGAACAGAGGGGAAATCTGCTACCTAGTCTATACACAGGGACCTCAGAGAAAGCTTCTGGTGGCCCAAAGTATGGAGGAGAGTGAGGGAGGGGAGGAGTCAAGGCCTGTCAGAAATTTAACTAGCCTAGAATAGGAAAGGAATTGGCTGACCTGGGGCCAGCGGGTTTTTATCTTCATGGGTGCCTGTCTTTCTCTTTCTCACCCAGGAAACCAACCCCTATACTCTTTGAAACTAGTGTCTTCGTTAACTAATTCTATTTGATTAACTTTTAAAATGAAAGTTACTCTTCTAAATTCATAGCAGGTGCCTTATTCTTTGCTTTGAGTCAAACCATCCCACATCAGAATGTCCCTTGGTGTACTAGCAATAATTGACTTTAAGGTGCTGCTCTTGTTGTTTTTTTCGATGTATTATGTCTTTATTAATTTGGTTGTTAAACTGCTATTGCTAGTAATCATTTTACTTATGTAAAGTTGCATTTCCTTTACATTTCATGTGTAATTTTTCAGTTGAGTGCATTTTAGATTAAGGATGGATTACGCATGTTTGGGTCAATGAAAGCTATGTCCTACTTGATTTATTCTTTAAAAATAAAGTTCCCTGAATATTTGATGCCTTCTAAAAGAAAAAAAAAGTCAAGAGAGAAAATAAGGTCAGCTCTTATTAGCACATGGACTACTTGAAAGAAAACTGGACACTTTTTAAGGAGCAAAGGACCCTATTTTGGGGGCTAGGCATTAGAAAACATTTCTGTTCAGAGATGTCATCTGTGCGTCATGGAATTCCCGGTCTCATATGTAATCCAAGACTGGATATATTGGGTCTTGTCATTTAGTTTAGAAAAGATATTATTGTCCTTGTTGATGCTAAAATCAGTTCAGGATACAGGCACATGTCTGTTTCTCTTAATGGCTCACGATGTGTATATAAACTATGAGCTTGTATTCACACTTCTGAATATGTTTAGTTATTATCTTTCAAGGTTAACAAGTTCTTTCAAGTTTCCAACTACTTTGCAAAGTAATATTTTATTTTACTTTCTCCAAATGCTGTCATTTTGTAGCTCCAAAAGTTAAATCCCACATCCCCTTTGGACTCCACACAAGCAGTTCAGATTCTTGTACCACTTCAACAGGTTTTCCTTAAGTCTCTCTTGGTCTTCCCCTAAGCTCCAGTACACATGTTCATCCTTGACAGGACCCCTTCAATCTGTCATCATTGACAGGATGCATGCACCCCACCAGTGCATTCTTCCTTCCTTCCTTTCTATTTTAACCAGTGCTGCCTCTAAAGCTCCCTCCTCCTGACTGAAATTTCATTCATCCTTCATAGCTCACCTCTATGTCATTTTCTGCACTCTCTGACCATGTTCTTTCCCACTCAGTCCAATCCACTCTGAACTCCTACACCATTTACATTGGTCCTTTCATGTAACTTCCATGCCTCCTTTCATTGTTCTTAACCATTTCACAGGTTCCTCTCTTCTCTTGCCTTGACAGCAAGAGCCCAAAGGTCAGATATCTTGATTCATGCTCCTCTTAACCTGCAGGGGTGAGCTTTGCATATCAGAGGAGCCGTGCGTGTTTGAGAGTCTTTGATGGTCTCCCTGTCAATCTTTGTCAAGCAAACATTTTCTTCTAAGTCTGATCTCTTGCCACCTTTATCCTCTACCTGGATCACGTTGGTGGTTTTCTGGATGTGCAAGGACATCTGGAATAACTGGGAAAGCTGGTTATTGACATTCGAAGAAGCAGAAAGGAGATTCAGTGGGTTATCATGCTGGTAAATGAAGATCACGCAGTATATCGAGCATCTAGAAATTCCATGGAGACCTTGGACTAAGAAGTCCATGATATCTTTGTGTGAAAGAAGGAGAAATAAATAAACTGTGCTGAATCTGAGGCATTTATTGACCCCAAGTCACTGTTATTCATTCTAAATTACTTTATTGGCCTCCTGGATTTTATATACTGTGTCAGTCTCGCAAGTTTGTCCCACCCCGGAGAGCAGAACTGATGTCCAGGGTGTGATGGAGTCTGGGTTCTCCGCCCTGGTCAAACCTACCCCACTCTCCTAGAGCTCATCACCATTTTCTGGGCCAAGGGCCTCCTCTTTTCCTCAGGCCATTTCCATCTTTACAAGCTCAGTGCTCACCCAAAAGGTGACAGGTAACTAAAAATGTCAATCCAATCTTAGCCTCGTGGTAATGTGGGATGATGGCGTCCTGGGCAGAGCTGAAGGCTAAGCAGTGGCAAAAGTCTGAACACTGTTCATAAGAAAGAGTAAAAGGCTGAAAGCTGGATCACTCAGGAAAGAAGATTTGATGCAGAGAGGGAGCAGCAGGATCATATTTTCATCTACACATGTGAGGAGGTAATGTGAAAGTGGAACTCGTTTGTATGAAAGCTTGAGACTAGTGAGGTTAAACTACAGGAAGCCACCATAGGTTTAAAAATAGAAGGAGTTGCATTGTAATGTGATGAGTGCAGTCCCAGCCCTGGTAAGGTGTAAGGACTTGGGTTCAGACCAAGACACACGAAAGAGATTCCTGCGTTGCATAAAATTAAAAAGTAGGTGCTCTCTAATGATACACAGAAATCACTATGATGGTTTCCAACTCATTTATGTTCTCCCTGAGATGTAGCACCTGTAAACAAATGAGATTCCAGCTTCAGACATAGAGATGAGTCAAGATTTTTTGCAAGGGCAGGATTTGGCAGGAAGGTGAGGGAGAAGGGAGGGTCAATGTCAGTGTCGCTGTCTTCATTCCAGTGGATCTTTCTTGAACATGTGGCAGTCATTCAGAAGGCAGTGCCAATTGTATTCCCTCCTTCACATCCAGTGTACAACTCAATACATACACCAGGATGTTAGGCATTCACAATTTGAAAAACAATGATTGGTTGCTCTGAATATGTCCAGCTGTCCTTTTATGCCAATACATAATGGCTAGAAGTAGCAAGAAGTTAGACTTTTGGGGAATCATTATTTGGAGAAAAAGTACCATTTATGGAGTGATTTTTAAGCATGCATCACATTTAATCTCTAAAATAATTCTACAAGATAAGCATTAATTATCATTCCAATATTAGAGTTGGAGAGAGCAAGCAACTTACTCAAGTTCACATAGTCAGTAAGTTGTTGAGCTTGTATTTGAATCTGAGCCAATCTGATGCCAGTCCCTTTCCACAGAATCCCATGGCCAGCTCCTAATCGTATTTCCTGCATATTTTTAAAATACTGAAGGCAATGTTTAGAGAACCTTTTACTTTGGAAAGAAATGGCTTGGTTTCACTAGGATGAAGCGGCCTTTGCTAACTGGGTTTGGCAATGCACTGGCATGGGTTTGGCAATGCACTTGCATGGATTTGAATATCAGGTTGTCCCCTTAATAGTTGAGGGCCCTTCAGCACGTTCTCTACGCCTCTGTACCCTGATTCTGACAAGTGGGAGTGCTAATGGCACCTTGCTCAGAGGGCTGTTTTGAATAGGACACGAAATCAGTGAAAAACTGAAGACTAGGGAAGCGCCATAGGAGACAAGCAGACTATTCCTTGGAGGCCAGGCTTACTGATGGCAGCAGCGCTATCGCTGGCTCCAACGGATTTCTTTGCAGACGGTTGTTCTCTGTAGACGGTTCTGATCATCTTTCCATCGCCCCCGCCTAGCACAGTGCTCAGATGCCCAATGCCTCATTCATAGTGACAGAGGTGAGTCCAGGGAATGGTCTGGCTATGGGAAGAAAAGCACACAGCTTGGAAAAGGCAAAGATCAGCAGCTTACTCGTAATGCAGACGGAGGTGATAAACAACCTTGGTAATAGCGAAGCGGTGCATTTGTCTGTGGATCTCAAGGCCAAATACAGACTGCCATTCCAATGCCAGTTAGCAGTGCATCAGGGCTGCAAAGATGGCTCTCCTGTGGGGAGGAAACATAGCCTGCATTAATGATCTTAGTCTGCAAAGAAGAAGACAGAAGTAAAACCCTGCAAATCAAGGGCATGCTTGACACTAGGAAAGGAGATCTTTAAGTTCTACTCTGGAAGTGGGTCGGTCTCTCTAGCCACCACTGGTACAATTTAGGGTGTTCCTTTCCACCTAGAAAGACCTAGGGGCTCTTACTTTTTCTCCCACCTTCAGCAAGCCTCTTGTCAAGCCTTCTATGTCACTCTCCCTCATCTTCTTGAGACAGTTAGGATTTCTTCATACTGTTTCTGCTACCAGTCCCTGCCTTTGACTCCAGATAAAATTTTGGCTGGCACACCACTCACCTGACACTCCTTTGCTAACTTATGCTGGCAACCTCCTCTCTCCTGCTTTTTTTCTGTTTCGCTCTTTAAGGCAAACTTAAAAACCTGTCTTTTTTTTTTTTTTTTGTCTCACTGGTACTATACATTCCCGAGGGACAGCCCAGAAACAGATAGAGGGAAACCAAATGAGCTTGATTGGTGCTCGTTCCGTGCCCTCCCGAGAAATTGTACCAGCTGGAACAGAACGGGGCTCCTCTTCCCGGGAGAGGAGTCCACGCAGCCAGGTTTATCCTGATGGCACGTTCTCAACCTTCAGACAGACAGTGAACGTGTGCAATAAACAAACCAAAGCTCTGGCAAAGAAGCATTTAGAATTGGATGGAGAACAGAGTGTGCGGTCTGCTGGTTACCTTCCAAGCCTCTTGCACAGGGTTCTGAATTCACTCTGAACGGAGCGCTGCCAGCCCATGCAAGGTCAGGGAGGCTTATCACTCCCATTGTTTTTCCTTGAAAACACTTTGCAGAAATCATTGTCTTTCTCTCTCTCTCCAGACATTTGCATTACCATACATCTTTCTTTAGAAGTCATATTTATTGAGGCATCATTTATGTACAGTAAAGCCACTCTTTTTAGAGGTTGCAGGTTTATGAATTTTGACAAATGTATACTGTCACGTGACCACCACCACAATCAAGATATAGAACAGTTCCATCAGCCCCCAAAATTCCCTCGTGCTACTTTGAGGTCAACCCCTAGCTGCCATCTCTAGTTGATCCGATTTCTGTCCCTTTTTTAGTTCTGCCTTTTCCAGAAAATCGTATTAGTAAGTAGCATTTTAAGTCTCCACTTCACATAATGTGTTTGAGATTTATCCATGTTTCCCACATAGTAGTAAGTTGTCCTTTTTTATTAAGTAGTGTTCCATTATATTGATATACCATAATTTGTTTACCCATTCAGCAACTGATGAACACTTGATTTGTTTCTGGGTTTGGTGATTTTGAATAAAAATTCATCTGGAAAGTGTTGCTTTGCAAGTTAAGTCAACCTTGCCTTTCAATTTGTAGGCAATTTATTGTAACTTACTCATGTAGCAACTAGCAATTGCATTTTTAGTTTGAGTTGATATTAAGGAGTTACCCTCTGCCCTTCAGACTGAAGCAGTTGTTCTGAAAAATGGCCATAACCAGGCAGGCTGGTCATGGGAACTTGTCTCAGATGCTCCCATAGGTAGTCCTCTTTCTGCACTTGTCATCCCAGGCTTGTGACTTCCCACGTGGAGAACGGAACACTGCTTCTTATCCATATCTGAACAAGCAAAGACACAGCTGGCTGAAGGAACTCAGAAGGTAGCGGCTGTAGCTGCGTGAGATCCAGCAGTCCCTTTTGTGACAAGGCTATGAGGCTGATAATTGCATGTGAATGGGTTTCTAGCTTTACACACAGGCAATTGGGAGCCATACTTAAATTCTTCAAACTCTGTTAGATTTTGAAAATTGCCTCCCTGAGAAGCAAGAAAAAAGGTACATATAAGGAGATCGATGTTCTAAGATATGTAAAAGCTGATTTATTCTATAGTGCATGCACTTCCATCTCGTGACTCCCACACGTCCCCAAAATGGGGACCTGGCCTGCAACCCGGGCACATGTCCTGGGAATCAAACTGGCAACCTTTTGGTTTGTAGGCCAGCACTCAAGCTACTGAGCCACACCAGGCTGGGTGGAATTTGTCTTTTAGATACACTTGCCTCAGGCAGAATAGTTTTGCAACGCACTGTGAATTTCACACTGCAAAACTATTGCTGTTAAAGGATCTCTCTCTCTCTCTCTTTTTCTCTCTCCCTCTCTCTAGCCTCTTCCTTTTCCCAGAAAAGAGAAAAACAGGACAAGAAGAAGGAGAGAAAGGGAGTAGGAGTGGGTTGGAAGGGAGAAGAAAGAAGGAGAAAACCTAGGTAACAAAACATTACCTTTCATTTTAGAATCTCAAAAGTTATTTCCAAAATCAACTCACTTGCTCTTACCTGATGGTCAGACCGGGGAACACTAAAGAGCACCTAGAAAGCGTCTTCGTGGAAAACACCGTGGGGTGGTCCTGTGTCAATCCTGGCTGGACCACGGGTACTCAGACAGTTGGCCAAACACCGTCTGGTTGTTCCTGTAACTGTTGTCTGGATGAGATGAACACTTAACACGGTAGACTTTAAGTAAAGCTAATGACCTCCATGCTGCAGGTAGGCCTTGCCCAGTCAGTTGAAGGCCTGAATAGAATGAAGACCGACTTCCCAGGAACAAGGGGGAGTTCTGCCAGAGGACTGCCTCTTCCCTGGGTCTCCAGTCTGCCAGCCCACCCTGAGGATTTTGGACTCCACAATCAGGTGAACCAATTCCTTAAAATAAATCTCTCTCATTCTCTCTCTTGATGTACAGATATACAGATGTAGGTATAGACACACACACACACACACACTTATTTATATCCGTGCATACGTACTCACATATCCTACTGGTTTTGACCATTCATTCACACAGCCAGTCAGTGGCAGAAGGACGGCCACCTGGGTGAGGGCAGGACAGGGCGGTGGCTGATGACAGAGGCTCTGCAGCCAAATTACCTGACTTCTAACTAAGGCTCTGACAGTCATCAGCCATGTACTCGGTCACCTCACCTGGGTGGCAGTTCTACCTCTCTATGAAGGAGCGAGGGCTCTGGAAACTCAGTTATGAATGTCTGAGTCTTAGTGGCACTTTTCTAGGAATGGTCCATGCTATGAAGGAATGTACTGCTTCTGGAAGCCCTGAAAATGGCAGTGTTAAAAATCTTGGGGAGGACTGAGGAGTTACCGCAAGGTTAGCATTTCCATCAAGGCTTATCTGCTTGCTACTGAGTCCTAACACGGAACCTATCGCCCTGAGAAGTGTTTCACCTAATTGAAGCCTCCCAGCAAATGCACAAGGTAAGCCTTATTGTCCCAATGCTGCAGGCCAAGGAGGTGGAGTCTCGCCTGAGGTCACACGACAAGGTAGTAGTCTAGGACTGCAATATCAGACCAAATGCACGCACACACACACATGTGCTTCCTAAAGATGCAGAATTTCTGCATTAGAACAACGTTGAAGACAGCTCCTACCCTCCTCAACCCCCCAAGCCGTAAATCTCTTCTCTAGCACCTGTCCACCAAGCACTGAGCTGCAGCTGCGTGTTTTCTGCCCAGGAACGTGCTGGCCACTAAAGCAGCTTCTTTCATTTGGGCACAGCTCTAATGGTTTTGAGTTCTGTTATTTGTTTTGCATAGCAAGCTCAGTCTCTTTCCCCATGCTGTCTCCCTTTGGACCCGTCCTGTACCTGAGAGCCATGCAAGCTGCTTGCTCACAGGTATACACCCGCCTTGGCCAATTCATCTGAATTGGAATGATGTATGCAGCGGACTAATTGTGAAATGTGAACTAGTTTATTTGTTCCTACCACATTTCTATGAGTCCCTTTGTCCTTCCTCCGCAAATCACCGAGGACATGCTTACCTACTGCCTGAAAGAAGGGAAGACAGCAGACCACAGAGGACAGTGTCCCTTCTGGAGTCCTGGAAGGAGCAGGGACAGAGGACTGCTTTGGACAGAACCACATGGATAGTAACGAGGGACTGCACACATGCCCTGTGCCCCTGATGACCGGGGCCAGGGAGGACCACGGGCTTCTCTGGGGTGCCAGCTTGGATGGGTAGTGTCCAGGGACAAGAAGAACCCCAGACCCCATGATGCCTTAGACGCAATGATGGGGCAAGAAGGGGAAACTGGAAATGACTGGGTTTAAGTCTGTACCTCTAAGTGAAGGCAGGAAACACAATTTTAGTTGGGTTATGGAAAAATCAAGTCACATTTCTTGTCCAAGTAACTGTACAGAATGAGCTCTCCATTGGCTTTTATCCATCCCTAAAAAGAAGCTGGAGAAAATGATTCTTTGAGTTTTGAGACTAGTCCCATCCCTGGAAGGGTCTGCATATAAGGGTGGCTATTCAGGGTCCCAAGGACACACCCTGAGAGTCGCAGGCAGGTACTTACTTCTTCTTTCGGTTTTTCAGCTCACATCACCCAGTTACCAATATTCCTTCAAAGCCATTTATGAAATGCTTGGTGTGTGCTAGGCACCGCACTAACCGTCAAACAACTCAAAGACAAATGAGCCTTGTTCTCAGGAGAACACTAAAATGTGAGCCAGTGCAATTAAATGACAATATTAAATTGGTTTAAAACCATGTGAAAAATGTCTCAGGTTCCACTCCTATGCAGAGCTGCTTCAAGGCAGAAACCTAAATTTTTATCCTTTTAAAAGGGATCATTAGGTAACCAGGGTGCCATGAAATCTGTCTCCTGAAGGCAATAGTTGGAGGATGGGCAGCTAGGGAGCTGAACTTTGTAAAGATTGGGGCCACCCTACAAAGTGGGAATTCACTTACAGTTCACAGGCAGGGGAGGCCGTGCTGGGCTCTCTCAGGGACAGGCATTTTCTAGGACAACGCAAATGCATGGGTTAGAGAATGTCACTGAGCAGCCAAGCTCTGTACTTGACATACACTATTTTATTTCATCCTCACAACCACCAATGGCATAAGTACCATTGTTAACCTGTATTATTGATAAGGAAATCAAGGCTTAGAAAGTTCATAGCCTGGCTAGGGAGACACAGGAAAATAGAGGCAGAGAGAAAATTCAAACCCAGGTCTGATCCAGAGCAAAATCCTTTACCTACCGGATATTACTGCATGCTAAAAAATGTATGCCAGGCATTTTAAAACCAAAAAAAGTTATAAACTTTTTCTTATACTTCTCTTACATCAACTATTTATAAAGATCAGCAAACCCTTCACCTGTTTTTGTAAATATTTTCTGACAGCCTCAGGCATGAAAACACACCGATTTGTTTACACATTTTTCTGTGGCTCTTGACTCCTCAAGAGCAGAGCTGAGTGGTTGTGACAGAGACGGTATGACCTGCAAATCTGAAAATATTTACTGTTTGGCTCATTCTAGAAAGAGTTTGTTGACCCCTGAACTATTCTGCTATGGGAAAATATGACAACAACACTTCACAAATAATTTGACGACATAGTGTTCTTTTTCATCAGGAACCACATTCTTCCATACCTATCGTGAAGTGGTCTCTTTGCATTCAATGTTTAAAATTTTAGAGGCACCAGACAATCTTGCCAGGTCTCTGCGACCCAGTTCATTCTGCTCGAGCAGAAATTAGTCATCCATACGTGTTTTATTAGAAGTGCCACTGTCATGAGTAACAGACTCTTAAGGAACTCATTTTTGATTGGTTTGAGAATTAGTAATATGGCCTAACTATCTTTGAGAGAAGGATGGAAATAAGTACTTTAAAACTTGGAACGTTATTTGGGTTTCAGTACAACAAGGTAAGTGATTCTGCTGAGATTATCTCTCTTGAATTAGTGCCAGTCATGTGCCAAAAAAAGTCCTTTCAAAAACAAAAAGGAAACGCATCTGGGGTGGCTGTACACTCATTTACAAAACAATATGTATGCTTTATGCACACAAATGTACACACATTTCAGGCACACCCGTCTTCTCCCTGTTGAGATTTATTTTGTTACGGTTCCTCTATCGCTTCCAAAAGATGGAGTTAGCCTTGCTTCTCTGTGTTCCTTTGCTCTTCCAACCCAAGACTGAAGACCATTTACCTCGAGTTGAAATCACACTGATGATTTCAGAGTGGTTTGCATTTAGTCTTGCAAATCATTCTCCTGCTCGACCATCTCCCGTGGCCCTTCAGTCCTCATTTCCGTTTCTGTTTAAACTCGTTTCCTCAATAAATGTTCACGCAGTGCCTGGGAGAATCACACACTGCTAGAGCGATGACCCCATAAAAAAGGGCCAGGGAGCACCCATCCACCTAGGTGTGGTATCTGCTACGAACGTAATAGAAACAGGCGGATAAAGATGGGGTCAAGTGGCTAAAGCAACCATGGGATACTTCCGGCAGGGGTGGTGTCTCATTGGAATCTCAAAGGATGAGTAATGATTATTCCCAGGAAAGTGGAGGAACAGCAGGGAAGGGTGGCAAAGGTTCAGGCAGGAGGGTGCCAGTGCTCAGGAGTCCCTGGCTGGAACTTGGCCATTGGTTCTGGATAGCCTTCCGCTTGACTGAATTTCTGTCTCACCCTGCTGCCCGCTGCCACACTGTGGATGCGGCCAGGGAGAGATGAACGAAGCCATCCTTTGATTTGAGAACGTGCCATCTGACATCTGAGCTCTGTGAAGCCTTAACGTCTTTCCCCCTCTCTGGTAACAGTGCCTAACACACCATCAGCTTTTCCCTTTGCAAACCTCGAAGGCTGGGCTCGCCCTGGGTGGTGCAGGTTACAGCTACTCCACAGAACGCTCTTTATCTGGACTAGATTAGAGGCAGGATCTGGAGTTTCATCAAAGAACTGCCTTCGGGACTTTCCTTATTTAGGGAAGCTATTGTTGACAAACCAAAACTGCAGAGGCAGACTCACACCCACAGCTTATTCAAGCCAGGCAATGTACTTACTGCATTGTGTAAGGAACAGCTTTTTTCTTTCCAGAAATCATTGGCTCAGGAACAGAGAGTTCAGCTGTCAATCTGGTGGTTTCATAAACATCTTCAATTAACATTGTGTTAGCAAAGTCTCTGCAGGATCCCATGTAAACATGTAATAAATTTATAGCCAGGCATGTATACTTTGCATGGATATAATTTTTCCTTCCAATCTTCACAGATTTAGAAATATCTTTTTCTTGAACTAAATAATAAACAAGAATTTTAATTAAACACTCCCTGGATAAAAACATAGGAAAGCCTACTGCTAAGGTTAATTGTTGGAAGGCGTGGCTGCTTCACAGTCTCTGAGCTCACGTGTTCGGGTTAATAGTATTTACCGGTGGCCCTTACCTAGCGACAGGGGCTCTGCCTTGCATGGTAATGCAACAGGAGCCCACGATATTCAGTACATTTTGGAGCAAAAGCCTGACACGAAGGCCCTTCTGACAGGCTTCCATTTTGCCGCTTTCAGTCTCAACAGTGAAGACATTCTTTTTCCAAGACAGTCATTGAGACCAACCCTATCAGTTTGTAGCTTAATAGCTGTTTGTCACTTTGGGTCGATGTAGAAACCAGGCAACCCCACTCACAATGTAAAAAATGTTAACAGAGAAGGAAGTTGTAGAGACATATTTTAGAAGTTATTTTACTAACTTTCTTAACCCTTAATGAAATCTGGCTTTCCACTCAAACATTTGGCTAAATACTATGCAAAGCAGTTCAATCTAATCACGTTTCTAAATCCCTTCTGTTTTATGCACGTGATATGGGGAGGGCCAGGGGACAGAACGAACACCTTGTTTTTTAGTTCTAGGGCCATGATAAGAGAGAAGTCTTAGCTGATTCCATTACATGTGATGCATTTGTCAGTTGAGCAAAATGATCCGATTTCAGACTGTCCCTCAGGACAGAGGAAGCAGTCTGAAAGTGACAGCAGAGTGTTAGGTGAAGGGGGGGCACTGCACAGAGAGGACCCCCTCTGTCTGAGTCACAGCCTGCTGTCCTGTGTTGCCACCGAAAGCATCCTTTGCGCATCTCTAGCCTAATGTTCATATAATGAGGTTTAATTATCTGCCCATTCCTCTGGTCCTCCCGCCAGACTGCCAGCTCCTCGATACCAATCAGAGGTTATTTACACTGCATTATTAAATCCTGGGCAGAGTAGATACTCAATAAGCATTTTGCAAGGGAGGAAAAAAAGAAGAAATGAAGGAAGGAAGGGATGGAGGGAGGGAGGGAGGAAAAGAGGAAGGAATGAAGAAGGGGAGAGACAAATGTTCACTTACAATGCCTATGAAATTATTGGACAAAGTAGTCTGATGAGTCATTTTATTGATAACCAAGTATGGTTTACTTAGGATTAAAGCACAAGTTATATTTTAACAGTTACTATGGGCCTTATATAATGAAAAATAAGCACAATATACAGGGGTCCAGCACAAACAACACCCCTTTTTTATGACAAAATCTTTTATTAAAAAATCATAAACATATAATTCTATAATATAACAATATCACACTCAAGTACACCATATGATATTTTAGGTGAAGTGTTCAAATTAAAACTATAAATTATTACACCCATATTATTACCCCACCAACCACACTCAAGCAGGCCTTACTTCTGCTGGACACTGTATTTTAAAAGGTTTTTTAAATAAACTAAACCGATGAGATTTTTCATTTTCAAGAATTATCTGGGATATTAGCTTTGCAAAGAGTAAAAGGTATAGTAAAAAGTGAGACATTGCTAAAATGAGGTGAAATGGATTACTTAGTTATAGTCACCACTATGAACTTCCGAAGAATTTTAAAAGCCAATGAGAAAATATTGCTAAAACGAAGCAGCTTTACTTATCGTTGTTGTATATTATGAAAACAAAATATCTGAGTAAGACTTCCTGATAAGGGGTTAATTTAATTCTTTGTAAATGCATTCTTTTTTAACCTGAATAATGTAAGTACTGTATATTGGTTAATCGTTAGAGGATTCCCAGTTTTCCTCCTTGTTCTACTCCTTAAACAAGAAGATTGTAAACCCTTGAAGTTCCCTTGGAGTTATCTTGAGTAAAGTCCAAAGTTTATGTCGTGTTCCATAAACCATAAACCTCGCCACGGAGCACACTAACTGTAGAGAAGACTCATATACGCCTGGCGTTTCTGGGGTAGTCTCTGCTCAGCCTGCCTTCAAGCCATTTCTTTAAAGATTCATCAATACTTGGCTTTTTGCCCACGGCCTATTTAGATTTTTCAAAATTAAACTTTTTACTTTAGAACAGTTTTCTATTTCTATAAAATTACAACAGTAGTGCCAATTGTCCCCTCTACCCAATTTCCCCCAGTATTAACATTTTACATTAGTATGGTACATCTGCTTCAATCAATGAACCCCTATGGTTACATTGCTAACTAAAGCCATAGTTTATACAGATTTCTTTAGTTTTTCCCTAATATTCTTCTCTCCAGGATCCAGTGCCAGATACCACTTTATGTGTAGTTGTCAGATGTCCTTAGGCCCCCCTGACCGTGAGGAGCACTCAGACCTCCCTTGTCCTTGATGAGGTGACGGGTGGCAGAGGATTTTGCAGGATTGTCCCTCAGGGGATCTGTCTGATGCTTTTCTCGTGGTTAGACTGGGGACACGGGTTTTAGGAGGAAGACCACAGATAAAGGCCCCTCTCATGACATCACATCGAGAGACCATAGTATCAGAGTGACTTATCACTGTTGATGTTGACCTTGACCTCCTAGCCGAGGTGGTGCTTGTCAGTTTTCTCCTCTGCAAGGTTACCCTTCTTCCCCCCTTTCCATTCGGTTCTCTTTGGAAGGAAGTCGCTAAGCACAACCCGCACTTAAAAAGCAGACGGCTGTGCTCCACCTCCGGGAGGGCAGAGTGCAGAAAGGATTTTCTGCACAGGACCCGTGTCTCTTTTTTCCTATGTATTCACTTGTTCAATCATTTTTTTTATATCAGCATAGACTCATGAACATTTATTTTCACTTTTACTTGAGGTTATAATCCAATTCTACTGTATTTTGTTGCTCAAATCGTACCGATGCTGGCCATTTGGAGCTCTGTCGGTGAGCTGCCATGTCCCTCTGCTATCGTTGTGTTTTTGTTTGGTTGTCTTTTTGATTTAACTTTATTTTTTTAGCTCTTTCTTACCCTCCGGCACTTTCAGATACTCTAGGTTCATCTAGTGTGCAGAGTGGTATTAGAAACCAAGATCTGAGTGCTGGGTGTGTTCAGTGTCCTTGACTCCAGGTCCTCTCAGCTGACCGAGCAAGGAACAGATGCGGATGTGTGTGCTGACATGCATATAAATGTTTCTCTGTGTAACCACAGGACATATAGATAAATCTATTCCTATCTTAAGCTAAACATAAGTTCATGCAATGTTCCGATGTATTAACACATGGGTCATTCTAGCCTTCTCTCTTTGCTTAGCTGTAAACTCTCATTGCAACAGTGAAAAAGCTGACTTCCCCCACTGGCTGAGTCTTTACGTGGTTGTCTATTCCCAATGTACACGTATGGCGGTATCTGCATCGTTAACCTGTACTCCCAGGAGAAATAACTGCATCAACTAAAGCACAGTCTCCCACATCGTTTCCTTTGCCTTTGGTCTTCCAGATTCCACTTTTCTGCGAAGCTACTAAGCACCTTGGGCACCAGCCCCTCTACCCTCACCATTAGGTGGTGCATCCATCTCTGTGAGGTGGTGCATCCATCTACAGTATCGTTAGATTGTTTTTATCACCTTCTGCATTTCACCCCTGGGATCCCCGATCTCTTAGATGATTTTTAAAATTTGAATGCCACTTTCATTTTGTATAAACATAACATAGATTTATGCTTAGGGCAGATTTGCCTTAACATTAAAACAATGTTTTAAATTGGTTTACATCCAGCAAAACTGATAAACCACGGAGATTTATTAGGTCACCAAATACTTCCTGAGGGCCTGCCTTGCGTCAGGCCCTGTGCCTGACCCTTGTGTCTGAGGGGTTTCATCTTGCGGGTTCCAGGAGCACCCCTGGTGTGCTCCTGCATCATCAGGGCTGTACAGGAAGCACTGACTAAGCACTAAGTGAGGAACTGGATTGTGATATTTATGGCCACATCTTTGAAATCCTAAGATTCCTTAGATTTTGTGCAACCACACTTCCCACGGTGCTTCCAGAATCTGCAAAAATAATCTATTTGGAGAACTGCATTTACATAAAGTTAGAATTTTTTTTTTCCTTACTGCTCTTTTGCTCTTAGTAAAAAAAATAATTTGAACTGCAGGGGAGAATAATAACTACTAAAGTCATACTAGCTTTTGTCTACTACAAATGCCTGCAGCACGACTTAAATTATAATCTGCTTTGTCAATCTGCATCTGCTGAAAACAACAATTAAATTGCTCTATACTTGCAGGCGATCTGCTGTAGTGTTCGGTGTGTTTTTTTTTTAACGGACTCTATTTGTTGTACCAACCGTGTTATCTAAGCAGCTAGTGATATTACATGTGCACCATGATGCCGATAAAGAAAGAAAGGCGATCATTGTTTCTCTTGCCGTTGGCGATGGGGTTGGGGGGCGGGCTGGCTGGCATTAGCAAGTTAGCACGTAGATTATTGTTCTTAAGGATATTAATGCTTTACAAATCTTTCCAGCTTCATCTCGTCTAACCCCCAGCCTAATGCTTACCCACGGTGGTGTAAGGTTGTCCCCAGTGGGGAATATTTATTTCCCTAGCAGATTGAAGACCTGATAGGAACAATGCTCTGAAGTTGTATGATTGAGTTGGGAAGTTTGAGAAAAATATGCTTAAAATCTTACCATTTATGTAACAAGACACTGGACTGTATCTTCTGATGGGAAAAATACCACCACACCGGTAACTGCAAGCAATTATTTTGTGTCCTCCCCTGTGGTAGGAGGGACTGTGTGGTAGAACCTTCCAGCATGTTAGTTACAAGACAAGTGACTGCCGCTGTGCAAAGGGAAGCTTGGAACCCAGAGAAAGAATTCAGAAGCAGTTGCTTCCTGCTAAGGTATTTGGTGCTTAGCAATGCTGATTAGGTATAACAACTCTATATCCAAAGAGGTAGAAAGAGCTTTCCCCCCAAACTTTCCAGAATATTATTTTTGTCCACAGGAGGTATGTGTAGTTTGTTGTCCAAACATTTGCTTTTGAAAACTTGGGGGCAAGAACCAGCTCAGTGAGGAGGGACAAAGCTTACCTGAACTTCGGTTCACTGTAGGCTGGAAGACGGAATGAGAACAGGAATGGCCAGGCTGGGATCAGGCCACTTGGACCGCTGTCATTGCTCATGTGAGTGGCTATTGAAGCTGAAACTCGAAGCATTCTCAGGACCCCTGTGACTGTCGTGCCTGAGGTACGCGGAGCTGACTAGACCTGCTGGGGAGAGCAGTGGCATTTCACCCGAAGGGAGGAAACCAGGATCAGTTATCTCAGGAGAGGAGGTCAGGAGAAGGAGGTTCATCTCTTTTTTCTGGGAACTAAATTGGGCCTGGACTCTGAGGTGTGGGGAGGCCTATGGAACGTAGGCCGCATGCAGAGGTTGGGCCGAGCCTGACCTGTTAAGAGCAAACAATTCTAGAAGCAGTTGTGAGTTTCACTTTACCTGTGACCAAGTCTCCTGTAAGGTCTCGCGAGAAGCCCGGTCTCAGGTGTTCTGTGCACTGTGTAGAGATGTGCTGGGTGTGTGCCTGTGCGTGTGTGCTGGAGGGGGCTTTGAGAAGAGCCGTGTTCTTCTTAGAGGCTAAAGAAAGGGATGCTCCTGGGGGCAGACATGCCTGGGGTGGAAGAGCTGCGCTCAGTTAAGGGGGAACTGCAGCAAAGGCTGCAGGCCAAACAGCAAGACAGAAGAAAACCTCTAAATCTGCCCCTGAGAACACAGCTTACACCTGGAGAAACCTCAGATCAGCTGGGAGGCATGGGGTGTGAGTACATGTGGCCACTGGGGAGTGGGGGTCGCATGCAAGTACTCAACCAGGAAGGGCTCATACATTCATGTTTTGGGAGTACAAACAAAGTAACCTAATTTCCGTTCAAGGTCATAGTTTGGAACGCCAGGGACACTGAAGTTACACTTCATGTTCTTTAGCTTCTTAGCATTTTTCTATGTTTTCTACCATGAGAGGTACTCTACTGCAGTGAAAAACAAATTCAGTACCTAATTTGAAAAAAAAAATGAGCATTTAAAAATAGAATGATATAGTCAACATTTTAAGCGAATGGCAGTCTGCGAGAGCTACACCGCCTCTTTCTCTTCTTCACGTAGCTCCTGATCTACCTGTGCTCACGTGCACACCTGCACTGTTCTCTCCCAGACATCCCCAGTGTGGGTGACAGACTTGTGTTCTTACAACCATAAAACCTTCGATTATAACCCACGCTAAAATAACAAAGGTAATCAACTGTGGGGTGGACGGTCGCCAAACATCTGCAGAGTGCCTTATCGCTCGGAAAGCCCTTTTGAACTACTAGATCTCCTTTGGATAACGCTGTCTTGCCAGCGTAGCTAGGTAGGTTTCTTCCTTTTATATTTTATTTTAAAACAGGGATATAGACAACATTTTTAAAGACAAGGCGGACATGAGCTCTGGCTAGCTTTCTAGATTTAGCCTGCAGGAAAACTAGGTTCAGTTTCCTTGTTGGGTATCACAAACTTTAATCGCTAAACAAATAAACGAAGTGCGGCTCTAAACTCTGGATGGAAGTTAGCTAATCATTGACATTTGAGACACTCTGCTACTTGACTGCACTTAAACAATAAATGCCCAGCTGCTCTGCAGGCTAAGCTTCTCCTCTAGAGAAGAACTGTCCCCTTAAGGGGCCCACACAGCTCTGCTGAGGGGTTTGGCAGACTGCACCCTGTCTGCTCTCTTTTCGGCATCTCTCAGAGCGCCCAGCTCTGGGACTGGCGCAGACGGAGTGGTTATCCTGTACTTGTTGAAAGGAGGGCGGGAAGGAAGGTAATTGCCACAATGGGAGTCCCCCTTCAGTCTGGGGTACTGCCAACAAGTGACAGATTGAATCCTCTAAAACCCACAGGATTATAATCCTATTTCCTAGGTAAAGGAACTAAGGCTACAACAGAGTAAGAAATCTACGTATATCTGGTCTTTATCCTCGATTCCTGCAACAGAGCCCCTGAAACCTGATTTCCTGAGTGATGGGGGATGGGGTGGGGAGAGTGAGAGCATCTGCTGTTAAAATATTTGGTGTTACCGCTGGTTCCTGATACGAGATCTAAGACCCTTGACATTCTGGAATGATAAGAATGTATTTTTGTATGCTAATGTGATGACTGGTGACAGGGGACATCCCCTAAATAGCTTCAGGAGAGAGACCAAGGCATGATTTGTCCTCACCCCCTCCCTCACTTCCCAGGAGAGAAGAGGAGCAGGAGACTGAGGTAATCACCAACGGCCATGATTTAGTCAATCACACCCATATAATGAAACCTCCATTAAAAAATAAATCCCTAAACTGCGGGAGTGGAGGGGGGGCGTGGGGAGGTCAGAGAGCTTTCTGATCGATGAGACACCAAGGTGCCAGGCGGTGGGAGAGGGCGTGGAAACCCCGAACCCCTTCCCATATACCTTGCCCTGTGTATCTCTTCCATTTGGCTGTCCTGAGTTGTATATAATATTATATTACAGTTTACAATAAGTCCGTAACAGTAAAGTGCCTTCTTGAGTTTTGTGAGCCTTCTAGCTAATTATGAAACCCGAGGAAGGGGTCTAGGGAATCCTGATTTATATGCAGCCTCTCAGAAGCATGGGAGACCAGAGACTGGCAATTGGCATCTGAAGTGAGGGCAGTTTTATGAGACGGTGCCCTTCCCGTGGGGGTCTGATGCTAACTCCCGGCAGCAAGTGTCAGAATTGAACTGAATAGTGTAGAACACCCACTTGGTGTCCAGAGAGTTAGGGAATTGCCTGGTGTTTGCTGTCACAGTGTAATGAGTAAAAATGGTTTATAGAGGCTCGGAGAGGTTAACCTATTTAACTTCACACAGCGTAAAAATGGGAGAGCTGGGGTTTGGAGCAAATTCCCCGGATTTTAATTTGGTAATATTGAATACCATGTTGTCTACGATTTATCTGTTTGACTTCTGGAAGGTTCCTGTTAATCCCGCTGCTGGTGAAAAATGTATTTCATGAGAACCCACAGTAGCCCTGCCAAATGAACGCTTTTGTGAACTTTACCGGAGAAAAGTACAGTATAAATACACCCCTGAGGGTCACAGGGAGTTCCCAGGGCTGGAGCGCCGTGTCTGGGACTGAAGCCTCTGGTCCCGGGTTCACTATTTAGTAAAAGTGCTAATTCTGGAAAGGCACATGGTCTCTCACGGTGGTTCATTTTCTTCTCTTCTTTCAAAACGTAAGCAATTTGTGATCTGTATCCTTCTTCTGAGAAAATAGGAACATTCGGGGAATCACATTATTCACTTTGGTGGAACCAGCTGGGGAAAAGGTGCAATAAAAATTTGAGAGGTCACTCCCACCACCACGAGTCCAACCGCCGCAGCCACTACTGCAGAAACAGCAGCCTAACTGTCACCGTTCCCATTACCACCACCGCCACCAAAATCTCCGCCACCACCATCGCTGTCATCGTCACCATCACCACAGCATCAGGTTTTCTTAGGACAATACAGACGTTTTCCCTTCCTCCTATGAATGTCACATTCGTGATTTCCTTTCACTAAGACTCATAACCCATAGTCACCCGTGCCTGTTCAAACTTCAAACATCTAAAGCGTGGCTTTGATAGGATACAGACTTTCAGTCAGTGAAAGCAAATACCCAGCGGCGTTCATGGCAGAGGTAGTTTACAAACTTCTCTCTTTGATCGGTCAGATTCTCCTCATTGTTTATTTGGATGTGGTCAGCCTTCAAAAATGTCTTTGAAGTAAGTTTGAATAAATACTCTTCCAAACTCATCCCTCTCACCTCTCAAAACATACACGCACCCTTGTTTCTATAATAACATTTGGCTCTTGCTTATGGGTGTACGTTATATGCATCTGAGTGTTTTCTCTCATTGCTTGTCTTTCAAGGTCCTGGATTAATATACGTATGACTAATAAACTGGAGATCAGACTTTGCTCTCTACATTGTGGGTTCTAATCTATAACGGCCTGTGCTATAAAAGCAATCCCTAAGTCTAGAAACGGTAACTAGTAGATATGGCTATTAAGATTAATTTTCTTAATCGACCTATTAAATTTTGAGCGCACAAACAAATATTGTCCTTTTTCTGAATATCAGTATAAAAAGTGTAAGAATCCGTCTGAAACTGCCCTCAAAATCTGTGACAGCTCTTCTTTTATGGTGGCAAACTCTTTATTCAAAAAGGATTTGATTTTTGAAAAAGGCCTCACTCAGAGGCAGGCTGCTGAGTGACGCAAGTAAATATTCAAGTTGAACATTAATTTTCAACAACAAAAAAGCTTCAACTAGAATACAATGCAGAGATAATCAGCAAGAAGTAAAATTCTAGGAAGGGTGAGTTGGTGATGCATGTTGAAAATGCATTCACAGAGGGAAAATAGAAAAAGAAAGGCTTGCTGTCATTAAATAAAGCACAAAAAATACATTTCAACTTTAAGTTTCAACTTTCTTGGATGATCCGTGATCTGAGGTTCAAGACTGAGAATAGCTGAGGGTCTTTTAAAATTTTTTCACATTTCAAAAAAGATTATGATTTTTTAAAGCTTTAAAAAATATTGTGTAATAAGACAGTGTTTCTTTTGTGGCTTCTAACCCGACTTTAAAGACAATTCACAAAACAGGACTCCAAAAATGTTTGGGACACACAGCTACATTGAAATACAGGTATAGTTTTCTAGGCTGACTATTTTGAAGATTACTGCTTATTTGAATATTAAAGGTCTAGTATTCTCACTTAAAAATTAGACTAATACTTATAATCATCTTTCTTATCCATATGCTCCTTCTGAAAATCAAAGAGCTTTGTGGATTTTAGACTGAAATTTCCCATAGTCTTTATGAAAAAAGAGTAAGTTAGATACTATCTCTTTATACGCATTCTGAAGTTCTCTGAAATTGCAGGTCCCGGAGAAAGGCCGAATGTAATTTCCTGAAGTTCAGTTGGTTTGGGTTTTGGTGCTTTTAGACAATATATAGTAAAACTGTGATTCTGCAGCTCATGTATCTAAATTTATTTATTAAGCATGTGCTATGTACAAAACTCCACGTTATTACATATTTTGTAGACATATATGATGATATATATACCTAAGTGTGCTCATGACTTCTGAAAGAAAGTGGATCTTGTAACCAGGTCCCTAGGATTTTCCTGCCCACACAGAGTCACCTGATATGATCGAGCACTTTAAAGACACTGTGATAGAATCTGGACAAAGGAAGACATACATGCTGGTTCCCATGTTGTAATTTTTCTTTGTCTAATCTGAGAGACAAGTGGGCACCCAGAGGTGATGTATAACCACACCGGAAATGAAAACAGGAAGCTCTGTACAACCCCCCTATTCTGGACATCCAATGTCAATTTTTTTTATTCTGAACATCCAATGTCAATGTCTTAGACACGAAAATAGCCAGTCCAATGCACGGTCACTAATGCCCCATGTCTCTAAAATCTAAGCCCCTTTGTTCCCTCGCTGTGTCTGTCACTCAGGCAGCTGTGCGTTCTTGGCAATCCACCGAAGTCAAATGTCGGGAAGGAATTCCCTGGTCTGGCTTGGAACGTGATCGGCTATTTTTAGGATTCCAGCTGGTGTCCTTAGCAGTTCTTAGAATGATCTCAGTGTGGCCACACTTCCTTCTATTGAAATAATTTGGGAAATGAGTGCTGGATGAAATTTCAGTCTGCACCTATCATTATTGCCGCTGTAAAGTAAACAAGTTCCTAGAATTCTTTCCACAAGCCTGATGCAATTTAATTACTGCCACAGGATCGGTGGGCTGAGGAAATGATGGGAAAATCAACTAAAGTGACTGGAAATCTTGGACTTCTATCTTCTTCTGAGTAACTCATGTAGTGAGCCTACTGTTGGATTGTCCCCGTGGTCATTTTCATAGTGGGCTCTGCTGAGCATCACTGCAAAGGGCAACGGATCATGAGATGGTGGGGTGCTTGATAAGATTTAGACTCTCATACCCCACCCAGGTCTTCTGATCAGGTTCTCCAAGGGTCAGACCCAATGACCCGAGTTTTTTAACAGACTCCCAGATGCTTCTTCCATACACGGAAGCTTGAGAATCACTGCTGCCTCCAAGGCCATAGACCTAGGAGTCCAAAACTGGAATTCTGGGGTGTTCCCACTCCCATTCCACATTCCTCTATTTTACATATCAGACTCTCCCTTATGCTTTCATTTGAAGAAACACTTCTGTGGAGAAAAAAGACTTAGACAATTACTCCAGCATAAACATCTGAAAGAGAGCTTTCTATGCTTATCTTTACTGGTGATTTCTTTCTGGGTAGAATACAAACGAATTCACAAGAAAGTGATTTTGTCCAGATAACTTCTGGACATAGAAAGCCACTTACTTCATTCTCCCAAGGACACACTTTCACATTTCCAGCTGCAACTGATTTGTACAACTCAGGGGACCCTCAAGACAGACCCCCGTGAATGTTGGCTTGGATATCTGAGTTAATGCTCTACCCCCATCGCACACCCAAGACCCTACCCTACATCCAATACTCAAATCTGGCCTTCAGCCCAAGAGTTCCTCATTTCAGACAAAGTTTAAAAATGCAACATGTACAAACATAATCAAAGAATGCATTCCATATGCTGGTATTTAAGTCACACAGAATGAAGAAATTAAGCACATGTTAATATGGTTGTTTGTAAGATAATTTTGTACTGTGGTACTTTGCTTTCCTAAACACCTGAAGTAAATCTTTCCTATTGTGTCAAATTTAGCAAGCAATCTAGAAGATGAAAGAAATTAGGGGACTTTCAAATTTTAAGGCCAGTCAAAATAATATAGCACTCGACTGAGTGTCATATGGTATAAAATTCATTAATATGATTCAGATAAGTTTGCTAGCATGAGAAACTTCAAACTCAGAAAATCTGGTACATAGTGACTTATGTATCTTTATTTATTAAGTACCTACTATAAACAAAGCTCCATATGATTACACATCCAGTAATAATTACAAAGGTAATAATACATTGAGTCAGGTCTTCAAGAAATGTACAATAGAATGGGTGTACATGAAGGGGAGGAGCAATGTCCATACCACGCCCTATAGCAAATGTGAGCACCAGAGCGCTGTCCTCTAGCGTGAGCGAAGGGGAAGTCGGAGAGCTTCCCTCAGGTGTTCTCCTCCCACGACGGTGTGTAACGATGGCACGTTTTGCCATGGGTTCCTTGGTGCATTTGCGTATGAGTGTGTGTGTGTCTGCCTTTCCCTGGGTATTTGGTTCTGTGTATGTTTTTTCTCCTCCTTTTGTACTTTATTTCAATCTTTCTTTTTAATACATATACACTAGAAAATTCAAAAGTTACCCCAGAGTCGGTTACTCTTTTCAATTTCCTGGGCATCTTTCAGAGATATCCCATGAAAATACAAGCATAATGTATATTACCTTGGAGGTTATTTCAAAGAAATAAATATATAGCTACTGCATTTTTAAATGGCTATGTAGCTCTCTTATCTAAATTCTATTCATGGAATTCTATTATTTTAACAAATTCTTTCTCTTTACACACACACACACACACACACACTTGTATTTGTAGAGTTTAAGTACAGGAATAGTCTGATAAATTTTCTGAGCATGTATTGGTCTGCTTGGACTGCCATAACAAAACACCGCAGACTTGGACAACAAAAATCTGTTTTCTTACAGCTCTGGAGACTGGAAGTCCCAGATCAAGGTCTGGCAAGGTTGGTTCCTAAGGAGGGCATTCTTCCTGGCTTGCAGGTGGCCAGCCTCTTGATGTGTGCACACGTGGTCCCTCCTCCACACAAGCACTTGGGGGAAAAGAGCAGGAGTTTTCTTGAGTCCCTTCTTACAAGGACCCTAAACCTATCTAATCCAACTGGATTAGATCCCCACTGTTACGGCCTCATTTAACCTTAACTGCTTCCTTAGAGGCCCCATCTCCAAATACAGCCAAAGAACGTGAGGGCTTTACCGTGTAAATTGGGGGGAAACACAACCATTTAGTTCATAACCTAGAGTCTATTATGAATTTGCTTATACAAATGGAAGGTGTCAGGGGAGGGTTACAGATTGCCGTTTGAGGAGTGACAGCCACTTTTAAGCCTCTCCGAGGGCTCTGCTGTGATGTTTACTCGCTGGATGTTAGACTAGGTTTGAGGGTCAAAACAGGATGCTCAAGTCCCAAAGGGGAACAGACAAGTAAGTGGGAGAAATCTTAAATATTAGAGCTCTATTTATAATGACTCCATCACACCTTTTTACAGTTTATTTTTGTGGTATTTTATAGTATATGGACTGTATTGGTACAGTCTTACATGCACGCAATTTATATAATCATAAATACAATGAGGACAGGTCTGGACTAGGTACTGATGGCTATGCAGTCACAGAGGCACAGAGATCACTTGTAAGGAACAAACGTGGCCTTTTTCATGGTGTAGAAATTCATGAACACAGTTAAAGATCCCAAAACTTGATAGCAAGGGTAGATCACAAAAAAAAAAAAAAAAAAATCATCAAAGAAGTAGAAAGTACTGATAGAATAAATGAAAGGGTTAAACTTTGCTACTCCAACACCAGGGGGGAGAAAAGGAAAATGAGAAAGAGGAAGGTATGGTTATTATTTCACAATGTCTTTTAGCTGTCAGCTTTGGCTGCCCTATTTATTCCTAATAATCAGCTTGGTGGCATGACTCCAACTAACCACAAGTGATAATCATGCCAGTGTTTGCACTCGCAGGGGACAATGATTTCTTGCAGAGGGCTCTGAGTGGCTCAGAGTTTATCCTGAACCATTTCTGTGTTTCCTTCAATGAGAGAATAATGTTTGGCCTGGACCCAAACATTCTCTCAGTTGCTTGATTAGAGAATTGAGAAGCTGAGTTAAGTGCACTCCCGTGACATTCTCACAGGTAGGAGACCTTATGAATTGTTTTCCTCAAGGAGGTATTTTAGAATTCATGTGTTAAATCTTCTTTGGAAAAGGGGGAAACCAGTTGGGGGACTGGCTGCCTTTCAGTGAGGGGTGGACAGGCATTCTTTATGGGCATATGGAGAGGCTGAGAGCCTTTCTACCTGCCTCCCGCGAGGCGTGTCGAGTTTTGTGTGCTGCCCCCAACCTGTCCAGAAACCTGGGTGGTGGCCTCTGCTCAGTGCCTGCAAACAGTGCAGGACTCTAAGCGGCAAATGCACAGGCCTACAAAGCACAAAGAACAAAGTCCTTGTTAGCACTAGGCGTTTGCAGAGAACCTGGGCTGGGAAAAGGGAGGGAGAAGATTTTCTCTCTCTGATGGTACCATAGAGAGATACTGTGGATGCGGAGGGGGCGGGGACTCTACTCTCTGCTAAGTGTTGATGGTACCAAAATGACAGAGCAACTTCCCTTCCAGGAAGATTTCCCACACAGCGCAGGGCTCAGTACTTTGCCTCAACATTTTATGAGAAATTGTATATGCATTCGGATCTATGCATTTGCTTCTCCTTGGGAGGTACTCCAACAATTGCAAAAAGATCTGTGACTCCTCCCCACAGTGTTAAGAGTGATTGTTCTAGAGGAATTGGAAGCCCACAAGTGGTTTTTTCTTGGGCATTTTTTCATTCAAAAGTTATGCTAGTTCTTAGAATGGGGTGGAAACGGCAAGGGCACACAGGATGGAATGTTGGGAAGAGGCACACCTTTCCACCTCTTGCACTGCAAGGGCCTGACAAAACGCTTCCAGGCAGGTGGAGGCGGTGGCATTGAGGGGGGTGGTGGTGGGGGGAGATTCTGTTCTTAAAGACTTCTAGGCTTTTCTTTCATTTTTTGACATTCACACGGAGGAGTGATAGAGCTCTCACAAGAATCAAAATTTGGAGAACCCCAGCACAAGCACTTTGAATAGAGCGAGAAGGCTTTGTCATAGTATTTTAAAACTTTTCTTTTCCTACACGTCTTGCAGGAAGATGACTCTATAAGAACAACCGGTGTGGTGGGGCCCTGATGAGTGAGAAGCTGTCATCTCGGTGCTTAAGAGCACAGGCTGCCTAGGTTCAAGTCTTGGCGACTCCAATTTGTGCCTACTTTATTTCCGTTTTTTCATCTTCAAAAATGAGATGAATAATAATAACTGTCTCGTCTGGTTGCTGTGAGTTAACGAGCTAATGTACATGAAGTCCTAGCACAGTGCCTGATTCATTGTAAATGTTGCATTGGTGCTTGCTGATGTTCTTAAGGGCCCTTGCCCTCCAGTTCCCTCTTCGATCTTACCCCTCCTCTCTGTTCAATAATAAGACTGCTGTAAGTGATCGCTGACACAGGGAAAGGATGTGATAGGAACGATCGGGGGTTCGGGGGAAGGGAAGAGTCCATGAGTTCTCAGTTTCAAAAGAACAGACTCTGCGGAAATGAAAACGGGACAGAGATCATGGGTTGGGGGTGTTGGATGAGCAGCAGGAAGGCGCCGTGCCTTCACCCTCACTCACACACTGGCTGGGAAAGGGTGACCCAGATCTGGAGGAGACCGAATGGGACCCGAGAGTTCTGAGAGCGCAGACACTGGTAGGATTCTGAGAAAGGAGGCCACGAGCCCTGGTTTCCACATCAAGTGTTTGGGATGCTGGAAGCTAAAACTGGAGAAACAAAAACAAACCAACCAATGAACCAAAAAGCCTTCACCTGTAAGTTCATAGGATCTGAGAGTAGAGCGGAACCATGTCCTACTTCTTTAAGGTTCTGGGGAAGAGGCAATCGATGACTGTATAAGTGTGACTTGGTGGATGTGGCTTTGGTCAGCCTACCGAGTTCCCCAGGCCCCATCATGTCCCCAGCATAGTTTCTTGGCCCCCAAGAGTGGTCAAGAGGATGAGAACCATCTGGGTGGAACGTGATGTTAGACGTGATGGGACTTCCCAGCAGGAACCAGAATGAATAGACAATACTGAGGATGGAGACCAGGTATGCCCTCACCAGATACCACATAAATGCCTTGGCACTCAGGAGCCACACTAGGGGAAGGGAGAGAAAGAAAAACTGACTCCACCACCCTGGGACTTAGAATAGAAACTGAGTGATGAAAAAAAGAAATCAAGGTACTTTTTTTTTTTTTTTGCACATTTGAATTTGCCGACGGAGATTCATACCTGCTCTGCCTGTTTTCTCCATGACTCAGACATAGCCCGCATTTGGGAAAAATGAAGTTAGTTTTGGCTTGAAAGGTTTAGTTCACCCCTGGCAATCGATGAGTCAACAGGGCATGTCTCCGCGGCCTATCAAGGCCCCACAAAGACGGGAAGAGACTGGGACTTGGGAACAGCTGGCACTGTGAGATCACGGTTATGGCACATCAGGGTGGGGGAGGGGATTGTGAGCAAGTGTTCAGGAGCTCTCCCCGTGATGGATGGGGAAGGGGAATTGCCGGACCTCTGTTCCAGGCAGGAACTATGGTAATATCTATACCTATAACATCGGAATACTATAAATCCTACATTTTTATTCTGTTCTAGCCGGTCTCTAGAAAAACATTACCTGATGTCTACTATATTCCATAAATTGTGTTGGATGCTGGGAACATTGCTGGGTAAATAGGATATGGTCCCTGACCCCAGAGTGTTCATCCCAAGCTCACAAGGAGATCCTTCAATGTGAAGTGGGCAGTAGGCAAGCTAGGAGCACAAAGACAGGAGAGCCCTCCAAGGTGAGGGCTCTGGGGCAAGTCCCAGAAAGAGAGATTCTAGGCTGGGTTTTGGAGGATAAATAGGTGTCCACACAACAGACAGAGATGAGTGGAAAAGAAATTTTTGGCTGATGACATAGCCTGAGCAAAGGTATGCAAGAGAGGAGCCGCAGATAGTGCTTTGAGAGGAAAGCATTCAGCATCTCCGGACTGTGGAGTCAATTGAGTAGAGAGAGAGGTGGAGATTTGAGCCAAGTCATGGAGGACCTTGAATGCTATAATTAGCATCTATTCTGGAGCTGACGGGTAGCTACTGACAGGCTTCTGGCAAGACAGCGGTATAGCCAGGTTTGTATTTTACGAAGATGTGTCTGACAGCATTTGGAGGACAAATGAAAGAGGACTCAGGGGGTGGCAAGAATGCAAGGCAAGATTGTCCTGAGGTCCTCTCGAGATTCACCAACCAGCTCCAGCAAGTCTCCAGACTGGACCACGGGCTCTCCAGACCCACCCCTCAAGTCTTGCTTATAAAAGCAGTCTAGGATCAGATACATCTGAGCGGAGGGCTGGTACTTAGGCTGGCTTCTAACGACTGAAAAGAGCAACAGACAGCCCTCCTTGACTCAGACCTCCTGCCTGTATCCTTTCTGGTAACTTCAAGATCTAGATTTCCCCACTTTCTTCTTCCTGCCCTTGCTACTACGTGGTTTCCACTTACAGCCGCTCTAACCGTCCCTGTCCAGCTGCACCCACCCAGCATGGCAGGGATATTCTTGGACTGAGCAAGCTGGCGTCCAGCCAGCCTTGCACCAGTTGGTCGGTGCAGGGTGTTGGGCAGGTGCCTCTGCACCTTCAGAGCTCCAAGTTTCCATCCCGCTGAGCAGGATATGAAGCCTCAGCCTGACTTTGGATCACGGCAGATTCTTCCCCCATCAGAGCTGCATTTTCATAATTAACAGCAGGTCAGGGCTTCTGGGGATTACTGTGACTTAATACTGCCTCTTGCTAAATCATTTGGTGACATTTCTCATATAGTCTTCTCAGCTTCCACTGGCTTCAGTCTGGCTCTCCCAATTCATTATTCATGCCCATGGCTCAGATTTTCACATCTTCACAGCTATCGCTGGTCCCACAATATTGGCTGGGAAATGAAGGAGCCAGAAGAAGGGCAAGAGCGTACAAAGTGGGTGGGGGTGGAAAATTCCAAAGGTGAATCACACCAAGGGTGGTGAGGTCGTATGGCGGATGGTGGGACCCTGGTTGAAGAGGAGTAAGAGCAAAACAAGCTCTGGGAGACAAGAGAACTGGGCAGAGAGAAGGGTAGAGCCGCCCCGGGAAAGAAATTATGTGACATAATTGCAGGAGCAAAATGCAGCTCTAGCTATTGATTAGATTAGTTTATCTCCACAGCGCAGCGCTAGGCTGCAAAGGAGAAGCCTCGAGCTCTCCGAGCAGAGTTCCCAGAGAAAAGAGAGCAGCAGGCTTTGCTGCTGCCTGTGGTTTTCTCGTGAACAATCCCTTTTTAACAATAGGTCTTCCCCTCCCTCCCTCATTGTTAAGTTGGATAGTCTAGTTAATTCTGTTGATTATTTCAGCAGATCCTGTTGACACTGTGGCCCTACTGACTTAGGCACTTGGGACAGAGGGCTGGGCAGGGTTGGGCTCTGAAGGGACAGGAGCAGGCCCAGCTGTGCTGGTGCTGGCGAGACCCTGGAGGTCACCTAGCCCAGCCATTCTCCACTCAGGCTACACCTGGACTCACCAGGGAACTTTGAGGGGAAAAAAAACCCTGTGTCTGGGTCCTGCCTGGGGAGGTTTAACTTGACTGATCTAGAGAAAGGCCTTTGCATGGCTATTAAAAAAGGATAATCAAGTGAGTCTACTGTGCAGCCAGGGTGGACACCCCGAGTTAGTCCCGATGTCTCATTTTATGCACTAGAAAACTGAGGCTCCTGAAGGCAATGCCTCATGCACCCATTTGCACAGCTAAAAATACAAGGGTCTCCTGCCTGTCCCCTGGCCCCTGCTGCTCTGCTAAGCTAGACGTCTCTCAGCACGAGTCCCTGCCTGGTGTGACTCCTGCCCCATTCTACCAAGAGATGACGGGCAGGTTGCTTCCTCCCTTGTGCCCTTGGGGTCCAGCCACCCTCCCCCAGAGGTCAGTTCCAGCCTGCTGGGTATTTTGTAACAGCCTGAAGAGAGGTTAGGCGTGCAAATAACTCCTTCTATGAGGGAACACGTATACAAGCACGCAGAGACTCAGCCTCCTGTCACTTGGGTTTGCTAGCAGGTGGCTTTGTCTCTGAAATGCAGTCATTGCTAACCATAAAAAAAATGTGGAGTGAACACAGCTAAGAAAGGGAGCCGCATTACCGATCATCCTTTAGAAGCGTCCCTTTGATCCTGGATGGGGCAGGGCGTTTCTTAGCAAGCTTTAGACTTTATACATATTGACTGGACTGGGGAAGCTGGAATAGTGAAAGTGAACATCAATGTGGAGAAATCAAGCAAAAGGACTCCATTTTCTTTTTAAAGGAAAAATCCAGCCTATTGACAGCTTGGGGAATTTCAAATGTAGAACACACTGTTTAGCTTTCTCTTTTTAATGTCAAACTTCAAATGGTTATTCCTTTTTCTTTTTTCAAGCTTAAAAAATATAAATAGAATAGTTTTGCTGCCTGATAATACTGAGGACAAATATGCTCTAATAAATTATAAATAAGAGATTAATTTGATTTCATACAAGGCTGCATTCCATTTTGGATGGTCTTTTGGTCCCCTTTAAGTACAAGACAAAAATGTATCTGATGAAGTAGTTTAACATGGAAACAACGTTTTCTGAACATTTGCTTTAATTCATTCCCAAGTTCAACTGAGCACAATAATAGAATAATGGTTTCCCCAACAACGGCTTGGGGCAACTCCCCCCCACCCCCACACTGTTTCCGGTCACGTCCTAAACCCTGGACGATGGAAGATGAAAATGGCATCCCATAATGCACCTGGCAGTTGGCAGCATGCACTCCCTGGGGAGACACCCCCCGCCCAATGTTGCAGTGGGAGGCTTAATTTACACATACCATGGAATTCATATCCACGTACGCTCCATTTAGGCTTCACATGTTTACAGATTTCCTGATGAATGAGAAGTCAATAATCACAGCAACTGTAGATATCGAAACAGAGGAAGCACAGAGCACACCATCCATAACAACAAATGAGCAGTATTACGGGGTCTAAAACAATGACGAGCTTCAGGTTCACTTGTGCAGTTACCTCAGGTTAAACTGGCAGCTATTTCTTAAAAAGGGGCACTGGAAAGTTAAATTGTTTAAAAACAGACATCCTATGGGTGCATTATTGAGATTTTTACTGCTTCGGTGGGCAATTTCAATACCCTCTCTGAAAGTTTTCCAGGTAAAAATCTTTCTAAAGTTCTGTGAGAAAAGAGAGCTAGGTTTCACCCAAGACAATAGGCCCCCGGGGTCCCCGGAGTCGCGCCCGAGGCCCGCGCGCCGCCCCCTGCAGGCCGAGCAGGTGTGTTACAGAAAGGCCTGTCAGCGCGGCTTGCTTTTACGCATCGTGCCATCACACCCCTGCCATTTAGAAGTGTGAATTGTTTTTCTGTTAAAAAGAGATTCTCTATTTGCAGAGGCTAGGAACTATTGAGGCCTTCAAGATCCATTTATCTGTATTTTAGTGTATCCCTAAAACCGTTTTCTAAGCAAAGTCTTGGTTCTCTTCTGTATTTGGGGGGTGGGGGGAGGTCAGGGAGAGATTGGGAGGGAGGGGAGAGAGAGAATGGGGGCATCCATTCAGATATAATTCCTTCTTGGGCCCCTTGGTTTCCATAAGAGGATGCAAACTCCCATGAGCCTTCATCAGCACCATGGCGTTTCTGAGTCCAACTTCTTGCCGCCATGTCTGATCCCACATACTTTCTCACCCACTGTGGTTCAGGACCCTCCCACTGAAACACCCGAGCTCAGAGGTGGAAAGGTGACTCCAGTCTGGTCCTGGGCTGTTCCATCAGGTGGGGACATGACCCACACCGGTCCACTTTAGACTTCATCTGTGGATTTTCTAGATTTGAAGTGGAGAATATTTTCTTTCTCTTTTTTCTTGCCTGTGGGGTGTGAAGTGCCTACAATGTGCCTGTCCCATCTGAGTCAGCCCTTCTCATTGTTGTCATCAGGATTCGCCTTCAGAACTGCCCGTGGCCACGGTCCCTCCATGGCCAGGCGCCTGCAAGCATAATGCCCAAACAAGTGCTGAGATGAGGGATGAAGAGAGAAATCTGGGACCATTCCTGTGAAGCCATCCGTTCCACGGTCTGCTTCTATGAGCCAAAATATCCTTTTGTTTGTTTGTTTGTTTACTCTAATCTGAGTTGGGATTCTGTCCTTTGTGATAAAAAGTTCTAACAATAGCAATAACATGATGTCATTTGCCAAGTGCTTAGATGTGCAAAAGAGAAAAAGGGTAAAAGCGTGATGCAGGAGTTTCTAGCAGAGCATTCAGGGACTGGGACAGAAAATGCGGGAGACAAGTTTAGAGATGAAGATAATAAACTTAACTTTGAATATATTAACTTTGAGGAGCTTTGGGTTTTTCCATGCCAGGCTGTGTATTAGGTGTTTGAAAATGTGCATAGAAAACCCAGGAGAGAGTTCAGAAAAGGGGATGTGGATGTGGAGTCGACAGCAGGCACTGCCACTGAAGCCCATGACCCTGGCTGAGGCTGTGATGAGACCGGGAGCAGGCGAAGGAGGAGCAATGGGCCTGGGAGAGAAACGGGCGACAGGGTGATGTGGCCCAGGAGAGAGGAACAGGAAACCTGGGGCATATAATATAACAGAGGTCAAAGAGGTCAAAGAGGATACTTCCAACAGCAACTCTCAAATGATGCCAAGAGGCTGGGGTGGGTGAGAACTTGGAAGAGGCATCACATTTTACAAGTAGTCGATTAATACCCCCTGAGAGAACATTTCAGTTTAGTGGGGGCAAACCCCCAATGACACAGGGCTGAGAAATAAACGGGAAAAGGGTTGGGGATTCCACCATGGCAGTGGAATCAGATCACCTCTTTTTTTTCCCTTAAGAGAAGTTGTGATTCCAGCACATTTGCATGTTGAAGAAAAGTCAAAAGGCAGAAAAAATACATCAGATGGGTAATGACTGAGAAACCAAATTAAAAGAAGTAATAGAGGATAAAGAATGAAGCCTTGGAGAGGAAAAAAAATATTTCCTTATTTAAGACAACAGGGAGAAAAAAAATGGCCACGATGAGCCTGGGAAAATGTCACGTAGAAGAGAGAACACTAGCTGGTGGAAACTCCATCAAATGATATGGAACTCCAAAGGCAGATGACAAAGTCATGTACCACATGAAGGGTGGGTGACGGAACTTAAGTGTGGAAAGAATTTGCAACCACTATGAGAAGCTAATTAAGCTTATTGTAATAATTTTGGAGCAGCCCTGAGGTTAGAAAGCATAAGTTGGCAGTGGACTCAGTCAATAGTCACTAGCAGCCGGAGACAAGGAATGGCAAAAACCAAAGCTGCATTTGCCCAGCTCTATAGAAGGTCAAGGAACAAGGGAATCTAGGCTGCTGGTGAGCCTTGCTGAGTTAAGGGAGCACAGCGGTCTCCCGTCTGAGCTTGCTATCAGGGACTGGTCTTACTGTGGACGTGGCGTAGCACAGGATCCAGTACTTTGGGCATATTCAATAAAGATCTCTTTCACGGAATGAAAAACCACTCTTTACCTTTCATGATGGATTCTTTCATCTCGTTTCAGCTCTGAAACACAGGAGTCACTTTCCTCTCTTCCCCACATTTGTTCTGGCAGAACAAGGTGTTTTTGGAATCATTCCTCTGGAAAGATAGGGCAGTGATGGCAATGAGAAAAATGAGAAGTAGAAATTCAAGAAAAATACACGAATGTATTTGCACTAGCATTAGGAGGAAGGAACTGAACTGGGGGTGTTTGGTGTGCGTGCATGTGTGTGTTCTGAGCACAAGAGCTGGTGGTCTGAAATGAGGAAGTGCATGAGTCATACAGCAGGGAGGGCTGCGTAAAGAAGGAGGTGGTGAGCGAGGAGAGCTGGGCAGTGGGTGGTGTGACCAACTGTCCCAGTTTGCCCGGGGTGGAAAGTGGACATGGGACTTTGAGTGCTAAAATGAGAACGTTTCAGGAAGATTGGGATGATTGGCCACCCTAGCAGTGTGGGGAAACACGGACAAACACACTTGTCCTTCTCCCCCTAAGTGGAGGAGTTTCGGAACTCCTGGAGACTTTGTGGAAGATGGCGCCCCAGGAAATCCTCTGGGAAGAACCATTTGACTTATATCAGCAGACTAAAACTTATTCCCTCCACGGACTGTACATGTTTCTAAATTGAGCTTCCTGGAAGATTTCTAAAACTTCCAAGTTATTGATCTGAAGCTAAAAGTGTGAAGCTGGCCTTTATCATGCACTATCCTATTGCCCCAATCGTAAACATAGCATTTGTGTTAGGGCCTGAAAGTGTCACTTAAGGATCCTTACTAGCTTTCTTGCAGTACAGTAAATGGATTCTCTTTTCCTGCCCACCCTCCCCTGGCCAGGAACACTGCGGTGAGGACCATCCACCCTCTCCAATGTTAAGTACAAGGTGAGATGTCTGCATGTTTCAAAGGCCAAAGAAAGCATAAATCCGATGGGATCTTATTAGGCTGCTGAATAAAATGCATAAACATAACAAGAACACTGTAGACAAAATATGACAGCGAAGAGACATGTATGTGAGAGACACATAATTGTCTTTAATCTGCAAATTCACATTGGATCCTAAAGTCCTGGAGTGAATGGAGCTTCATCTTGGCTATTCCTCAACAGTAGTCAGTGAATTCAATAACATTAGCGATTCAAAGGTAGTAGGGTAGGTGAATGGGAAGAGGGGGAAAGTGTGTTCAAAACTTCTCTTGGGGATGCAGAACCTGCAGACAGCAGCTGAAGAATTCCTGGTGGGAAAAACAAACACCGAAACCCTGAGGGAAGGAAAAGGTGGGAATGCCCAGCCTTCTGAGCTGACTGCCGCTTTCTCTCACGCACCTTTGGTATAAATGACTTACAGCTTTGTTCAAATTTTAGCTCCTAACCAGTGGGTCTCAAGCTTGGCTGCATATCGAAGTCACCTGGGGAGCTTCTGAAAAGCTGGTGCCTGGGTCCAGTCCCAGAGATTCTGATTTAATTGCTCTGGTTTTAGCTTTGGCCTTGGGCTGCTTCTGCGCAGCCAAGATTGATAGCTACTGTGCCCTAGACCAGGAAATGAGGAGAAATGGCCCGGGTCCATGGCTCTAAAGTTGTCTGTGCCTGAGAATTGCCTGGAAATCTTGGTCCACTGTTCCCTGCAGCCCATCCTCAGCGGTTCTGATTCAGGAGGTCAGGAAGTGGCCGGAAGAAATGCAGGAGAAATCCAGGTGCTGCTGACGTGGGTGGTCCGAGGAGCACTTTTTGAAGACCGCTGCTCTGGGCGGATCCTATGTTACTAGGTCCTGAGCCAATTAAGCCACTCAGCATTCTCTGTGTACCCCCCCCCCACCCCACCCCAAGAGCTGAGAGATCTCTGTGGACTCTCATTTACATGTGCTTGGAGGACACCTCCCTCATGATTCGTCCCACTTCCTCAAACCAACTGATGGGGGGCAGTCTCTCCTTTTCCAGCCTGGAAGTGTAAAGGTTTTATTCTTTGTTGTCCTTCTTGATTTGGGGGGAGCTATCTAATTACCATAGTGGGTATCAGATAATCCCAAGGAATTTAGTGTCCCAGGCATATGCAAACTGTCTGCATGGAGTGAGTCCCTTCGGACCTACCGGCACCCCAGGGAGCCAGTCAGCCTTTCCTCCATGCACTACCTCCGCTCCAACTTGGAGCCTCCCTCTGTGCTCTGGACCTTCCCTCCTGCGACAAGCAGGACTCAGAGTGTGTTGGAACCCTGCCCTGAAAAGGCCCATTATGCGCAGAGAACCATAGTGGCCCAAGAAATGGTGATAAATCATAGGTACCGATTGTGGGGCACTCTGCCAGAGACTGTGCTGGCACTTCACGGACGTCATTTAACTTAGCCCGCGCCTGGCTCCAAAGTCCACCCTGGCCACAGGGTGGAATAGTGTGGAGGAAAGAACTCTGGTCCCCTGGCTGGTAAATGGCCTGGCTTTGATCCCAGATGCCCCTGAGTGGCCAGGTAGCCTTAGACAGGTTGCTGGCCCCACCCCACCCCCAGTGCTTAAGTCCTCAGATCCTTATCTATGAAGTAAGGGGGCTTGACCAGCTGGCTAAGCCCCCTTCTCACACTGACTTTCTGCCAGCTGAGCTGAGAGAATGCAGCCGTGTTTCCTTTCCTGGGATTCAGTCCTGCCTGGTGACCACATGGTATACTCAGCAGACCCGTTTCCAGGGAGAGCACTTTCCAAAGGTTCAGGCCGCGTTGCTGTGGCGCCACTCAGCCAAGGTGGCTGGAGGTTATGTCAACCTCTCTGAGAGCCTCTTAATGGCAGTTTTTATCCCAGTTGTAAAATGACCCTCCTCTGGTGAAACTCCGTGTTCAATCGTCTGGGACAGCACCTGATAAAAAGCTGATCGCCTGACACCTGATGGAGAGGCAGCTGGAATCAGACACACTCTGGCATACACTCTGGCATACACTCCTCCGCTCTCCTTGTCTGCCGGCCCTGCAGCGACAGCCCGGGAGACGCCCTCCCTGGAGGAGGCCAGGTGAGGGGCCGCGTGCTCCGGGCCTGGGGCTCAGCTCGGCACCCTCTCCGCCACCCCGGCCAGCAGGGCGGGTGGGCTGATGGAGGGTGTTCTCACGGGTTTTTATTATGATAGTGACTAGTATTATGGCTATCACTACTAATAATACGTAGCCTGCTGTGCTACTTTCCCCCAAGAAAAGAACATTTGACTTGAAATTAGGAACCTTGAATCGGAATGGGCCCTTTTGTTCCAATGGGTACCATTCCTCCCCAGTAATGTGGGAGGGAGGGGTGAGGCGGCCCCTGATCTTCAAGGCCCTTTCAGCTCTACACTTCTGTAATGCTCTGTGAGATTTCTCTAGCAGAATGGAGAGAACCAGGGAAACAGAACCCAGGAGGGCTGGGAGCTAGGAAAGCTGCTTCCTAAACAGTCAAGTTATGTAAAGGTTTGTTGTCATTATTATTGACTCTTTATTCATATATTTATTTTTAAAACTGTGGTAAAATACTCACAACAGAAAATTTGCCATGGCAACCCACGGTTGTTAAATGTACAGTCGGTGGCATGGAGTGCATTCCCATCACCGAGTTGTTATCACCACCACCTGCCTCCAGGGCTCTTCACCTATAAAGACATGGTAAGAAGGTTAGCAGAGCACTCAAAAGCAACATTTCAAAAGGCAATGGTATTTTGAATTACTAATCTCCTTTGTAGGGATTTAAGGCATTTTGCAAACATTATCTTGTTTGTTCTCACAATAACCTCATGAGAAGTAGAGAGAGCAGAGAAGTGGGCGGATCAGACAGAACGAAGGAAAAAGAAGGGGGACATAGCAACTTTGCTCAGTTTCACGACACCCAGAGAGGCTCAGTGAATCATTGGAGGGTCTCACAGTTTTTAGGCTGCTGACGGTCTTAGAACTTGACCTTCAGTCCAATTTTCAGTTTCTAAGACTGTGACTGCAGCATCAGCCAGAGGGGCAGAATGTGCTTTTAAAGTTACAGCACAGTAACAAGGCTCTCCATGCCTTGGGGCAGGCGTCCCCCTGGCCACACTGCTGGGCTGGGCCGTGGGCTGGGAGTGGGGGCGGGGAAGGCTGGCTGCTGCGACAGGGGCCCCGAGGGTGCATTCCTCTCTCTGGTGCTGTCACCTCTGGGAAACTGCTAACCTGGCCTGGGGTCGAAAGGCTGACTGGTCCAGGTCTAGAGGGGGCACTGTCAAGTGCAGGAGACTCCCTGACCTGGGAACTAAAGCTACCGGGCTCCCGTGTGTGCGTGTGCATGTGAGTGTGTGTGTGTGTGTGTGTGTGAGAGAGAGAGAGAGAGAGAGTAAATTAGAATTCAGATATACTGTAAAAGAAAAAAGTGTGTCGTTTTTCTTGGTTGTGGATGAGGGGTCAGATGAAGAAGTTAGTAATCAAAGTTAGTAAGCTTCTTACTAATTTTGTTCAATTTGGTGAGCCTTTACAAAATATATCCCTTGGAGAAGAAAATTGTATTCGTCGTATAAAGTTGTGATTTGATTAGATTCAGCTGGTTGGCCACTGGAAAATGTCCAGTGAATTTCCAGGAACAAAAAAATGTCGGTGTCCCTGGTGCACAGTTTGAATCTCTAGCATCTAGAAACGATCATGTATAAGCAGTGATTAAAAGCCAGAAGTGAACCTAAGACACAACCTGGCAATTACTCCAAGTTCAGTAGGATCCGTCACTTAGCCTGGAACGTACTTAGCAAAGCTCGTCGGCAGAAGGTGGTGAACAGAGCATGCAGTTATCAGGTCCACTGGTCTCCACTCGACCAGATACACACCTCACTGGCTTCTCCCTGAAAGCAAATGGAAGCACATGATGAATATTAGCTTTGTTGTTGTTACCCCTGTAGTTGGCTGTACTCTGGTGGACCAACAGGGAAACCAAGAGTGGGTGGCTTCAGGTACCCTTCCTTCACTCACTCCATTGGTTAAGAACCTGCTTTGTACCAGGCACTTGCTGTGGGGCAGGGAGTCAGCTGGGACACTTGAATGAGTTTACAGACTAGCAGAGGGAGGCAGGCGTATAAATATATCAGCGCAACCAAGTGTCATTGGAAAGAAGTGCGTGCAGAGGGTGGTCAAAATGCATGTGGAAGGTGATAACTTCCAGTTATGAAATAAAAGGGCCATGTGTATGCCGTGTGCGGCATGGTAACTATAGTTAATAACACTGTACTGTGTATTTGAACGTTGCTCAGAGAGTCCAGCTTAAAAGTTATCATCACAAGAAAAAAATTGAAACTCTGCGTGGTGATAGATTTAACCAGATGATCATGGTGATTCTTCTGCAATATATGCACATATTGAATGGCGTTATACCCCTGAAATTAATATAATGTTAAATGTTAATCATATCGTGATTAAAAAAAATACGAGCATGTGCAGGAAGTACAATGAAGGGATCGGTGAGCTTGTTGCTTTTGGGAGAGATGACATCTCAGGTGTGTGTGTGGGGGGGGGGGCGGGGAGGGTTAATAAATCAGAATTTTCCAGGCAGAAAGGGTTTGGGAGGATAGGTTGGAAGCACTGAAGGGAACGGGGAGCAATTAAAATGAAGGTCAGGCTCCCTACACAATCTTTACAAAATAATTACCAAACAGAATGGGGTCACTGGCAATTGGTACTGCCTGAAGTGCGTCGGCCATGAGTTGGCCACAGATCCTTAGAAGATAGCAGGAAGGTGAAATTGAATAATGGAAAGAAGGCAAATGACAAAAAAAGAAAGTAAATAAGAAAAGCTGAATGGGAAAAAAGTAAAGTTAAGAAATCACATATTATATCCCAAATGAAGAACTGACGTGGCCTGTATCAGACAGAAACCCCCTAATTCTCACTGGGATAAGATGGCGGCACGGTCTGTAAGACTAGTGGCAACTGTCGATCAGGTGCAGCCTGGCCCCAATGGCTGGTGGAGCTGCACCCCGGGGCAGGAGCTCCTAGAGGGCTCCAAGGGGCAGCAACAAGGCCCATCCCCTGCCTAGTGCTAGTCACCTGCCCACTTCCTTCCCTTAAACTGGTCATGATCCAGCTCCCTTCCGGAGTAGGATGGGGGCTAAGGGTCCCAGATGGCAGAAAGCCCACTGGAATCTGGCTGCCACAAGGAGACCAGTTGTCTGTTTGCACTGCCCCCTTCTCGGGTCTATCATAGCAGTTTGTCCTGGGACACAAAACCACAGAAGCACAGAATTTCAGTGTGAGAAAAGAGCATAAGTATCACCTAATTAAATGGTGTTCAAACTGTTTCCATCATCTACCCTCAGCAATAAAAATATTTTAAGCATGTTGCCTCCATTTATGTATATTTATTTATTTTTAAATGACATGCTTATCCTTTTGCACCAGTAAGTTTATTTTAAAACACACAGAAATTATATTTAAAAATAAAAAATAAAGTTATAGTATTTTATTCCTGTACACTAATGAATTATCTTTGTTCCTTCTGGGGTATGTGAAATCTATTTTGGAGACAACTCATCAAATTCAATCAGGTGTTTTAATCTCCTCTGTAATTCTCTTCCAAAAGGAAATCTAACCTTTCCTGAAATACATAGAGGGACGCCATTGCATCTTTGGAAGTTTCTAGGAGTTCTCTGGTTGCCACGTCCCAGATGGCCAAGAAAGGGGCTTCTGTACAGAGCCGCACCTGGAGATGGGGCGGGAACTGGACACCTCTCTGGGCCGCAGGGGGCAGGAGCCCGGCTCCGCGTTGGACTCTCCCCGGGTCTCAGCACAGCTCTGAGCGCCAGAGCTGTGAAGACAGCAGGAAGGGCCTTCAAGAGTAAATATTATCGTTGCCTCTGGTATGCAGAAAAGCCAGAGGTGCAGCATTTGCAGCTTCCAGGTGGCAGACGAACAAAAATGAGAGCAGGGTAGGAGGAACTGGAGGGGTGTCTGGGAAAAAAGAGATCAATAAAACCTCACCGCTGTGCAGTATTTACTATAAACAGCCCAGGGTGGTTTGGGGTAGGGAAACTGTCAACACCGAGCAGTTCTCTCGCAGTGCCTGTGGGAGCAGGTGTTCCAGAGGATGGATAACAACGCAGCCGCGGTGGGATCCGGGATCAGGCCCGGCCGCGGGACAGTCCCTGAACGCCGCTGTGGCCAGCAGCCAGGGCCCCTGCCATTTCGTAAACACACGTTTGGAGATCCCGCGTTGCCACAGTGTGTAAATACTTCCCGACCCTACACGGCTTCCTCCATTCGTCAGCAGTTTTCCAAAACACACAAATGCTAGTGGTGGAATTGGTTTGGGGCCAAGAATCCTGAACTGACAAAGAATGCAGAAAGGCCTGAGTAAGTGAAAAACAAAATGCAGGCCTACCTTTGCGATAAGCCATCTCAGGATGCTCGGAGAACTGGCTGGAAACGCTTCTCTGCGCAGCTGTTTGCGAAAACGGTTGGAGAGAGGTTCCCTGTCAACCACGAAGCCCGTGGGGGATGGAGGAACTTTTGGCAATTTGGGATAAACTTTCTCCAACTTCCCTTCCTGTGCTCCATTGGCTTTTGAATGACTAACCTGGATCCTGAGGCCAGATTTAAAATTTCTGTGACTTTTAATTTGACCTCTTACTGTTTGATAACAAAAGAACAATATTCTTTTGGGATGAGTGCCCCATGTTGGAAGCTGCACGGGGGTTGGGGGACTGGGGGAAAGGCAGAGTCTTCAAAGTCCGGGGAAAGAGAACACAGCTGAAAGAGAAAACAATTTGGGTGCTAGCTGGGCGGTTAGATTGTGGTAGCTGTTGTTTCGTGCCCGCCTGGAAAACTTTTCCAAACTCCCTAACTCCAGAAGCAGGTCCGGCTGCCCTGGCTACGGGGTGTGTGTTCCAGGTCTGGACAGTCACCATATCCCGTTTTTCCTGACAGTAGTGATTGGTCTAAGGTTAGGACTGTGACCCAAACAGACCGTGCTGAGGTCTGCCATATAAACATGAAGTAAGTGTCCACGGTTGCGAAATGGGAGAGTATGAATTTGGGGCTCTTCGACACCGTGCTGTTTCCTGCCAGGGGAGATTGAGATGAACGCAAGAGACAGGCAGAGACGCAGGGCAGAGAGCGAGGAGTCAACCCCACCGGGCCCGTCAGCAAGCCTTCATCTCTGCCGTTGAAATAGGAACAGATCCTCACGGTGTGGTGAGGCCTCACCATCTCCGTCATGGCGACCTGAAGGCCAAACAGCATCGTGTCTCCCCTGGAGAATTCCAGTGGCCTTTTACCTGCCCCATCCCTGCTTTGCCTCCCCACCGTTGATTTCCCGTATGGCAAAGAGGTCATTTTGTTGTTTGCTTGCACATTTTCAAAATATTTATTACAGTCTGTCAGTCCTCCGCTCAAACCCTCCAGAGGAGTTTACTTCCCTGAGAGGAAAAGCCAAAGTCTTACAAAGGTTTACCCTGCAGCCTGCTGCCCTGATTCTCGGAGCCCATCTTTGCTCTCTGGAGAATTCTCGATCCTCTGACACCAGTGCACACTACCGGGATGGGCGTAAGTAGGTTTACAGTTGCTCGTATGGAAAAATAGGTAACATAAGAATACCTAATAACATAAGAGTAAACTCTGCATTTTGCGTACTCACAGCTGTACACCTGGTTTTGCCTACCCTGTGTATATTTGTCTCTTCATGTTTTTGTGCTCAATGCTGTACCCAGTGAACCCTGGGACACAGCAAGCACTGTGAACCCCAACGCTGGCCTCCGAGGCGCTGGTTCCCTCAGCTCTCCCCTGCGTTCTGTCGGCTGTCCCCGAGGCCTTTCCAGCTACCCGAGCCTGCAACTGCCTCTTTGTGCTTAAGCTAGTTTGAGCTGTGTAGGAGTAATGCCAAGTTGGGGCACACCTGTAAATCTCTAAAGATGAAACATATCAATCTTCCCCGGGTTTCTGACGTTGGTTCAACCCAAGTGCTCTGAAGATGCCAATAGGTGAATCTCCTCACATCTGAGAGCTTATTAGTGTTTGTCATAATATTGTTTCTGCTTCAGTTGGGTGCTCTTAACATTTCTCTTAGTTCTTAATACCTGAGTCTTGGTATGTCTTAGGGTCGGCATTCTCCTGTGGGAATTTACTTCTGAAAGCAAACTTACTGCAGTAAGCAAATGGAGTTCACCTTAGAACACTTCTGTATATAGTCAAATTTCATACGGGTGACTCATCTGGATGGTATAGGGCTCAAACTGGATGATGGCATGAAACATCGAGAATCATCTATTTTTTTCAGCAATAGTCGTGTTCTCTAGTACTTCCTCTAGGTCGTAGACCACTGGTTTCCATCTTTGCTGTATATTAGAATCTCCTGCACCAGTTCTAACCTTCCCACGTGCAAGATGAAGGCAGGGATTTCGCTGCCCAGCGCTGCTCAGGTCTCCTGATACACGTCAAGCTTTTGATGCTATCACAGCCAATTATCTTAACTGGATTACATAAACGGCTGAGCTTTGTGGTATTCTCCCTACATGGTTAGTCTTTCCTTCCTTAAACAACCCCATTCTTGTTTCTGACTGTAATGTCTGTTGTTATCTCTGTGAGAATAATAATGCTCTTCTTCCATTCTTTGTTTTTGACAAGGGTGGGGAGTAATTCTCACGTTCTTGCAGAGTTTCTGTTTACTCCAAGTCCTTTCTTTCTGTCTGTTCTGGAATCTCCGTTCTTATCTGAGACTTGCCTCAGGGGTCTTATGATGCTTGCTTGCCGGTTTGACCCTGCGCCACTCTGTTCCCACAGTGCCTTGTGTCACCTGGAGAAGAACAAGTCCTTCCGCCTTCTCCGGGGGTGGGAGGAAAGGGGCAGCGTCCTGAGGGCCCTCCTGGTCTCTTCGGCACCTAACTCTGTGTCCCTGGGAGGATGATGGCGTTTGACTCTTTCTTTCTTTTTTTTTTGACCTCCTTGGATGCTTTATTCTGAGTCCTGCTTTGGGCTTCTTATTTGCTGTTGCCTCAGACAGAGCTTCAGCAGGGCCTTCCTGCGAGTGCTTCGTCACTTCCTGGCCTCTGTAATTCTGTCTTTGATAGTCTCCACAGACAGGCCTTCCTAATGGTCCCGTCCTCGTGCGGCATCCTGGACCCAGTTATGCTTGCACATACCTGTCTATTCATGTCTGTTTCTTCCGTTGAGAGGGTTAATCTTAACTTTTCCCCAAGGGAGCTTTCGGAGGCTACCTGGAATGGAATGCCGAGTGACCCCACGGCAGAGGGAGGAGGACTCCCTTGCCGGAGATAAGAGATGTGATTAACACTCTGATACTTAACTGACTCCCAGTCCCCACCTCATTGCTGCTGACCCACAGAAAATTAAGATTTGTACTAGAGCTAGAGCTTTTGGAGGCCAAGTCTCAGAGTGTACAGGTGAGAACCCAAGACCTGCTGAGTTCCCTGGCTGGGAGGCAAAGTGTCCAGCCAGTCACTCCATGCTGGCACACTCTGCCACCCTCTTCCCCTCCCCGCCCCCCTCCTCATTTCCTGGTCCTTGAGGAGGAAGGGAATTGGGAGGCCAGAGCATTATGTGATCACTCAACAAATAGTCGTTAGGCAGCTCCCACATGCCTGGTGTCTTTCTAGGTGCTGGAGTTATGAACATCAACCAAATGGTCCCCAACTAACAACACTCGGGCTGGTGAGCTACACACTCCCCTCAAATCCCTATTTCAAGTAGAGACTTACGTGAAGTCCACATGACAGAGAAAAGCAGGACTGTGGCTGCAGCCAGTGCCCAGGGAGGTGGGCTGGGGAGAGGGGTGGAGACTGGGTAACTGGGTGCCCCTCGAACTCTGTACCCGTCACCCTGACTGTACCCAGGGTGTCCAGACATCCTAAGACTTAATGGTTTCTGAGTTCGAAAAACACTTCATTAGAGCCCAGCTTAATGCAAGAGACACAGGCCTTGACTCTGGGGACATTCTGCTTGGTTTCTGATCCTGACTTTGCTGCTTTCAAGGTGTTGGCTCTTACTCAGATTACTTTAGCTCTATGTCTTCATCAACAAAGCCAGGATAACACTGGATTGTAACGGTTCCTAGCTCCTTGGTTGTCGAAAAGATTATACAAGTTAACTCATTTGCAGCAGTGCCTGGCACAGTTAGCACTCAAGAGCTATCAGGTAATATATGCCTTAGTGAATCACCTTTCAACTCTCCACTGTCCTCCATAGCTGACCTCATTCTTCAATCAGGTAGAAGGTGTCAGCAGAATGTACTTGAAAGTTTAGGAAAATTCTACTCAACTTCAAAGCACTTTGATGAATGATCACAGAAGTCCTGCCTTCTAATGGACATTACTAAAACTTCAACAACCCTGGACATCAATTGGAGCAAAACTTGGTCAAGAGGAAGAGAAGGGAAACCATGTGAGGCCTCATCTCCCTCTGCCAGGGAACGAACTTCTCTTTGCAAGTCAACTACCAAAGAGAACAGAGGGAAGTTGCTTTCATCAGGGGTTCTGGCATAGGAAGGAGGTTTTCCTGCTTGCTGAGTCCTTAGCCAAGATCCAGCAAACACAAGAATGACAACGGCTGGAGGAGCCTAAAATAACCCAGCATCGCTGTACCTTTGGAATGGGGCAGGAGTTGGGGAAGAGGGTGGGAAGGAACAAGAAGGGCGACAGGCTTGTGCAAATGCTGGGAATGAAAAACTACAGGATCTTCTCACTATTGCTTATCTTGTAATACTGAGCTGTTCTGTTGCTCAGGGCGCTGGAGACCTGCATCCTGGGTAGAGCAAACAGATGGGGGCTGGAGGGCCTGCAGATGACTCTGGAGGAAGAGTCAGCTGGTGGCAGATGCAGCTGAGGCCAGTGGCCACCTGTGCTCTGGTGCCAGCGATAAGCACCTGGCCCGTCTGCCTTTGCTCAGCCCACCATTTACATCTGCAAAGCCCTGGGGCTCCAGATCAAGTTGCTAAGCAAGGCTGACATCAGACCCAAAGAAGGCTACTGCTCCCTTTCTGTTTTAACCAGCTATGCGGCCGCCTTCCATGAGCTGCTGAGACTGAGACCTGAGGACAGGGAGATGAGCTGAGTTATTCCTTAGGTGCCCTACCCTGATGTGAGAGCCCAGCCAGGGAGAGGAGGGAGGGAGGCGGGCCCTCAAATCCTCCACTCTGCTGGAAAACAACCCAGCGTTTCCTGGGAGAGGCCCACTTCATATTTAAACAAACAAACAAGCAAAACACAAAACAAAACAGAAAACCACGGAATAGCTGTTGGGGACGAACCAACAAAAAGGATGGTTTATGTATTGGATATCTACATTTTCCCAGGCATTAGATCTAGAGATTTAAATACATTCTCTGTTTTTTGGGGGATTTTTTTTCCTTCTTCTCAGGGATGGTGCTTCAAGGTTGAGATTACCATCTTCACTTTACAGTTGACAAAACCCAGGCTCTCTGAATTCAATCGCTTGCCCAAGGTCAAGTAGCTGTATTCAAACCCAAGTCTGTCCTACTGCAAAAGAGGGTTTTTTCTATCATCCAGGTGGTTCCCAGCGCTGCTGTCAGACTGGTCTTGGGGAGCTGCTTAAGGCTACGCGGGTCAGGTCCCATGTCTGAAAACTCTGAACCCCGAGGTGAGGCTGGGGAATCTGCCTCAGCAGATATTTCTGAAGCCCTGCTGGTGATTCAGTGGATGCTCAGCAGGGTCAGGGACCAGACCACTGTACCACACTGCCCTCCCAGCAGCACTTGTGTTGCTTAAGGCGGCTCTAGTGCTCATTGATGGCCTTGCACCCGAGGGAATCCCATGCACCACATCTGCCTTGGCCTGTAATTCCCTTGGATCTCGAACTTGCCTTGGAAGGACCTTGGGGCCACCCAGTCTGTCTGCGTCCTACTGGGTTCCTTGTACAGCTTCTGTAAAGCTGGGATCTGGCCTCTCTATCAACTCGGTCGGGATTTCTTCATTTAGCAAACACTTCTGTGGCAGTAACCATGTCTGACAACACTCTAAGGACTTTAACATGCAATCGAGTCCCATTATTTGCGGTAGTCACGGTCTGTAAAGTCTCAGCGAACACCGAATTAGTGAATACGCAAAGACTGCTCCCAGGGAAGATTCAGGGTTAGGTTCCTGCGAGCCTCTGGTCACACTTTCCTCATCCGATCAGTGAGTAACTTGTTTATGTGTGTTTCTGCTTGAAGACACCTTGTTTAGGAGACAGGGTTGACTTGTTAACATTGAACTTGCAGCCGCACAAAGCTGATCTAATGCCTACTTTCTCTGAGAGGCCCATCACAGCCTTTCACTCCAGGAACAACCAGATTGCACTTGCTAGCCAGCGCTTTCCTAGGGGGCCATTATAAACAAAAGGATCACTAACAAAAGGCACAGAAATGTGAAAACAGGGCACTAACCGGCCTTCGGAAAGGGCACGCGTGTTTACAGTCTGAGGTCTGAAGTGAGACGGCAGCGTGTGGCCTTGTCCCACCTCTGCTGGGAACCATGCATGGGGACACAAATTCTTCACCGCTGTTCATGTCTTCGAAGGGCCATGAAAAGGCCACAAGTCTTGAGTTGGGACTTACAGATCAATTTTAGCTTGTAGGACAGTTTGCGTATTGTGAGGATGGACTTTATTAACTTGCCTCATCCTGGTGGCATCAGCAGGAGGTAGGCTGTATCACTGCCCCTCCCCGCCCCCAGTCACAATAACCTTTAGAAAAAATTATTAGCAAATTCCAAACATATCACTCCTGTTTTAACAGATGGAAAAACTGAGTCACAGAGAAGGTGAGTAAGATAGCCAGTAAGTGACAAAGTCTCTTTGGGCTCCGCGGTTGATTGCATAAACTTGCTGCCTGTCACAGATTGCAAATTGATCTCTGTGGACTGCAGAGCCGACCAAGCTCAGAGCCGGCCCATCAGAGAGATGCTGATAGAAGCAAAAAGGGGAAAAAGAGCATATCTTGCACAGTCGTAGGCACTACTGGATGTTCAGCAGGCTTGTGGCCTCGCTCCCCTTGCATTTCTCATAGTACGTTCCAGACTCGCGGCTTCAGAACCGCTTGGGCCAACGTGATTCTCAGAGATCCTAATTTAGCTGGTGTCAGAGAAGGGCTACGTTTTTAGTAAGTTTCTCAAGTCTGAGGTTTTAAGTTTGGAAAAGCACTGTCTAAAATTCAGTACCATCCTGAATAAAAATTACACATCAAAAATACTTATTTGTAGCATTCGAAGCCCCTCAGACTGTGTTTTAAAGGCCACAGTGACTTTTGTTTTCTTGTTTTTATAATAGGATTGTGGGGGAAAATGGGTCCAATAAAGATGATAGAAAATTCAATTAAAAATTTCAAAGATTATTTTTAAAAATGGGTTGCTTCAAGATTTCCATAATACCAAAAGTGAAAGAAAACTTGGTTCACCCAGGGATCTCCTTTTCTTCTGAAGCATGGACTCTTACCTAGCTCAGACTCATAAAACACTTTGGCCAGGGAAGCACGATTATCCCTTGTCTGTCTATCAACTTCCCCAAGATCTGGCCTTCAAAAGTTAAAAAAAAAAAAAAGAAAAGAAAAGAAAAGAAACTACAGGTTTACTTGAAAACAATGGAGAAATTAGATTAGCACATTAATATTTCTTTTAGAAATCTGAGCACTTAAAAATAATGACTAACTGAATGATTGTGATACCAAAGTGTTCCTTTGTCAAAAATCTGCTTATATTATTGTAACTTATTAATAAATTATAGTTCAATGAAATACACAATTAAAAACTTCATGGCTGCTTTTGCATAATGCTCTTCCCTAATTTCTCTTCTTTCTGACGTATCATAGAAGACAGGATCTGTGTGTGCATCAACATTTCTTGAGATTTTGTTCTCACTTGTTCAGTCCTGTACAGAAGTCAAGGGAGCAGCAGCTAGAGGGGCTGTAGAAACATTCACCAGCTTAACATTTCCTCTGGTGAGCAAGGATGGGTATGGACTTGCTGTGCCTTCTGCTGTGCTCCTCTTAAAAAATGGAATGCACTGTAATTGTTTCAAGGGAACAGTATGTACCACATCAAAAGACCTAACTGCCACTACCATCCCAGGTTCTAAGCATCTCAATGGCCACGGCCTCCATGTAGGGCAATCCTGCTTCTGTGAGATTTTCTGTCCAGGTAGCAACCTACTAACCTCACCCTTCCCTGTTACGTGAGCTCATCCATCCAGCTTGGAAGATGAATGGGTGGAGGAACACCTTGTGATCATCTGTGATCATAAATGGAACCGGAAGGGTTCTGAGCTACAGTCCCTGATGGAGCTCTTTTTCATATCCTTCTCTCCTTAGCAATAAGAGCTTTGGAGATTTAAAAATAGAACAGGTTGCTTTTCATTTACGTACAAAAGGAAGACCACTGACCATGGCTTCTTTATAGGACAAAAGATGGATGCTGACTTGCCTTCGTTTTCTTGACCTGCTTCCCAGGAGAGGAAGCATGTCCAGTGGTTGGGTTACCAACAAGGTGTTCAGAGATGAGGACAGCACTGTGGATTCTGTGACAGGGAACCTAGTCCCAGACCATTGAGCTTCTCTTGATTGTAATGCTTTTCTGGGGCTGAGGGATGTGTTCTCTGGCATTTTGGGCTACATTATGTAACAAGGCTGGCCACATGGCAGTTATAAGCCTCATTACCATTTCAGATCTGTGTTGCCCCATATCTCAGTCAGTTCTTGCACCCAGTTAGAGGAGGGTAAGAGGCTCAGCCCTCTGATAGACATGACATGGCCAGCCTGTCAGAATCTAACACCAATGGCTAGGAATAACCTAAAGATTTCTAATCCTTTCATTGCCAAGACCTGGAAAGCAGCATGAGGTTTTGCTTCTGAAACTACTCACACACTTGCTTTCATGAGGACGGTGACCTTTTAGACTCAGGTGTTCAGCATCTGTATGGTAAGTTCTAGCTTCTCAGAGAAGTTGCATGATGTGATAGCTTTGAGGGGATTAAAAGGGACTGAAATAAAAGTAGATAATTATAAATTATGCTAGAAGATGTCTTACCCAAAAGGTTTTCAGTTGCCTTTGGATGCCCAGGTAGAAGTTTGACTTGAACTATTCCCTGAGCACGTTGGTAAAATATGGATGTGTGTGTGTGTGTGTGTCTGTGAATGTTTTTGTTTGTTTGCTTGCTTGTTACTATTCTTCGAGTTGGTTGAGCCCTGAATCAGCCTGTTAAAAAAAGTAAGCAGGAAGGAGAACAGAGCCTTTCTGCTAAAGCTTGGGGCCACCCCTCCATTTTGAGGACCATGGCAAGGAGATCAAACAGCCCCTGGATTAGCCACTGTGAGAAAGCAAACCTGCCGAGAGCACAGGCCAGGGCTCGTCTCCCTGCAGCTTGGCAGTCCGGATGCAGAATTCTCTCCGTGTAAACCACTCCCTCTTGAGAAATGCAAATGCTGTGTAAGCCCTCAGCCTCAAAAAAAAATTACCAGCATTCATGTTCAGAAAGAAGGGATGAATGCTCAAATTACCAATTCAAAAATGGAGCCTATTCAATGACTACACACGGCACTTAGCTGCATGGAATGGAATACCTGAGAAAATATTTAAGTCACACCCTTGGACATTGCATGATTAACTGTCACAAAGCATAACCCAAAGGTTTCTGTTGTTGTAGTTCAAGATTCCAAAATAGTACTAAAATTTAATAAGGGGGTTTTCAACCTTTAACTGTACCAACTTTTGTCCCTCGACTGAATAAATAATGTCTTAATTATATATGCACTACTCTTGGTTGGGCTCCTTCCCAAATCTGGGACCTTGGCTCGACCCACTGGGCTGACTCTGCTCTGTTCCATTGTCCCAATCTCTAGCTGGCCAGTGGGACATGTTTTCACAGTGTCATGGTGAAGGCAGAGAAGCTAGAGATAGAAGAGAAGAATCCAAGGCACGCTGAGGCCCCAGGCTAGCAATTGCCACATTGTCCCTTCCACTGCATTGTATTGGTCAAAGCAAGTCACTAGGCTAGGTCAAATTTAAGGGACAAGATGGTTCCATCTCTTGGTGTAAGTAGCTGCAAAGTCACATCACAAGAGTGTGCATAGAGGGAGCTATTAGAGCTATTATTGCAATTGATCTGCTGTAGTTATTAAAAACAAGTAGATCCCATGATCATTCAAGATTTACAGATACTCCAGGTCCAGTGAGAATAGTGTGTTTTCTAGTTGCATTTCATAAACAGCAGTTTGTGGGGCTGTGTGGTACCAGTGAAAATTGGACACTGTAAAACTTCGGAGCAGAAGATCTGCTCTACAGTGAAACCCCTTCAGGGGCTTAGACAGAAAGGAATGTCATGTGAGCTTTCAGGGACCTCGTTTGGGCTCAACCACAAGAGGCCTTTGTTACTTAACAGTGCTGGCCATGGGAAAGAAAGGGGCACGGGGACCAGCAGTTGTGCCTGGCACATGCCCCCTCTTTGCCACTTCTGCCTGAGGGCGTCTCTAACTGTTTGAAATACTGTCCACCGCCTGCCCCTAAGGAAGGAGCGGCTATGTCATGGAAGGCAACATTCCATGGCTACAAGAGCACAAGGTCTAATCTAGTTCTAAGATTAGAGCAGTACGAACAGAACAAAGGTTTGTGTGTGTGTCTTCTGGTCATCATCCGAAACGTTCACACACAGTGATCATATTGTTCAAACCAAATCTCATTACCCACAGTCCCAGCCATAGGTTGATTTTTGGAACCCTTTTTTATTTCAGATTTGCTGAGTTACTCAGACTGTTAAAAAGCTAAGTGCGTGTCAGAGCTCTAAATCATCTGTCTAGAATATTTCCTTTGAGGAAAGTTCCTTTTTTCATTCTTCCTCTCACCCCACCCCATCCTTTTTAAAAAAAATAAAAAGACTTAAAAGGGTAAATGACTTTCTTCTAACGGTATTCTGGAAAGAAGAGGCAGTCTTTTGAAATACTACCTGTCTCCCTGTGAACGCCAGGAGAAGAAAACAAGGTACACAGTGGTTACCAGCTCCTGCCATCAACAGTTTTTAATTTAAAGAAGTTTTCAGCTGTCTGAAATTACGTTGCAGACTCTAGGGTTGAAAATCTTATGGGCAGAATTGCTTGGTGATATAAAACAGCATTTAAGAACTGATATGCAACTTGGGATGGGAAGAATGTAGACAGTGAAGAGTAGAGAACACGCGGGTTGGGAGAGAAAAGAGGGCGTGTGTGTGTGTGTGTGTGTGTGCATGCATACATCCAGGTGGCGGGTATGTTAGGAGGGGAAGGACCTGTCCACAGAGCAGCCATTCAGCAACTCCCATTTCACACAGGTCACTGAGCCCTGCTGCTTCCTTCTGTAGATTTTTCAATAGGTGTCTAGAAGTGGACATGCCTTTAAACATTCTCAACCATAAGACTAACTTCTAGAAAAATACTAACCTCTTACACTCAGACCATCATCCAAATTTTTCTTCTAGCCACTGCCTTAAAAAGGCCATATTAGCCTCCAATCTAGAAGTTTTCAACCTCGACACCATGGACATTTTGGACCGGATATCTCTGTGCATTGCAGGCGCTCTCAGCGGCCCTGGCCTCTCGCACTGGTAGCCCTCCCTTTCCCAATGACAAGCAAACTGTCTTCCCACATGACCATGTAACCTCTACGAGACACAATCACCATTGGTGGGATTGTAAACTAGTGCAAACACTGTGGAAAACAGTATAGAGATTCCTCAAAAAATTAAAAGTGCAGCTGCCATATGATCCAGCAACTCTACTTCCAGGTATCTTTCCGAAGAGAAAACATTAAATTGAAAAGATATATGTGCCCCTATGTTCAGTACAGCATTATTAATAGTAGGCAAGATATGAAAGCAACCTAGGTGTCCATCAATAGATGAATAGATGGTGAGATATATATAAGGCCTGTCCTGAATAAGTCCAGCCATTGTTAATACAACAAGAAAAGTTTGCGCGACATAGATGTAAACTGGCAGCCAAGGAGTGGACTGGAGTGCGCATGTGTGAACAATGACAACTTCACTGTATTTGTCAGTGGGGGTGGTAGATGCCATCGAGTGAGCCTGTGTGCTGTGTGGCCATTGCATTCAAAATGACTGAATGAAGGGAGCAGTGAATCTGCACCAAATCCATGGAAACTAGTCAGACGACTCAGAAGGCTTTTGGGGGTGATGTGATGGGTGCAGCACAAATAAAAGCGTGGCTTCAAAGATGGTCAAGAACCTGTTGAAAGTGACCCACGTTCTGGAAGGCCTGCCACACGCAGAGCACCTGGGGACGTTGAACGTGTGCGGGCTGCAATCCACAAAGATCAGCCACTGACGGTGTGAGAACCGGAAGCTGATCTGGGGATTCCGAAAACTACTGTGGCTGAGGTTTTGATGTAGGATCTTGGCCTGCATCGTGTCATGGCAAAATTCATTCTGCAATTTCTGTTACCAGAGCAAAAGGAACGTAGTGCTGCCATTGGAAGAACTGTGTGAGGTCTCAAGGTGTCTACTTTGAAGGGGACTGAGGCATCATTGTCTTATGTTCAATGTTTCTTGTTTCTCATAGCTTCGATAAATGACAATTTTTCATAGTACATGGCTGGATACTTTATGGACAGACCTCTATATATGTATATGGGTGTGTATATATACACAATAGATTATTATTCATCCAAAAAAAAGAGATAAATCTTGCCATTTGTGACAACATGAATTGACCTAGAGGGTATTATGCTAAATTAAATAAATCAGACAAAGACAAATGCCGTATGAATGAACAAAATGAATGAATAAATAAAACAGAAACAAACTCATAGATACAGAGAACTAGACGATGGTTGCCAGAGGGTGGGTGGAGGAGTAAAACCAGTATTTAAATTTTTTTTAATTAAAAGAAATAAAACACAGCTTCCTGAGGACAGCTTACCAAAGCAAACAAACATACAAACAAACAAACCTAAGTAAGAAGGTTCCCTAAGTAGCTTTCAGCAATAAGGTAAAGTCTTTTCTATATAAAAAAACAATATTCTTCCTACTTCTTAATTCTTAGAATGTTGTCATGCTGACTTGAATCCCAAAACAAATAAATACAATTAAAAAAATACAAAAATTACTTCCAATAGTAAATTAGTAAGCGGCAGTTGACCTTGTCTAAAATATGTTGAAAATTATAAACACAGATCACTTATTTTCTTCAGTATATGTTTTGTAAATATACACAAAGCAAATAAAATGGCTTCCAGTATATATCCATGTGCAGACCTAAAATAATTACATAAAATACATATTTATTTGTGATATGTGTACTATATCCCGTGAATACATTTTATAATTTACCAAGGTAATCTGGGTTTGAGCACTACTCATTCATTTGCTCCAGTCGATGTGTTTTGAAATGAAACACTTAGGAATAATAGGAAGACAATACAATGAGTAACTGTCTTTTCATGCAAGAAAAGACATTTTTTTTGGAGCATCCAATAAATGTTCTTTGTAAAAATACACATTTTTCGGTCTCATCTTGCATTTTCTGACATCTCAAACAAGCCCAGAGAGAGGAAGTACTAGACTCCTGGGAAACCCCTGTCACTTTGTTAGAAATCTCAGAAGACAAGGGCTTTGGTAAAGCGTAAATATGACAGCTAATTTCAGCAGCTTCTGTCAACCACTATGCCTTTCATTAACAAGAGAAGCTGAACTGGGAATCCAATCCAAAGGCTATGGGTGAGTTCATCAGTCTGGCTTCCTTTTATGACGATAGTTCCTTCAGGGCATGCAAATCCTGGGCCTCCCATTGGCCTCAGACAGGTAGTGTCAGAGATCATCCGACCTGCGATGTGGAATGGCCTGTGCACTTTCAAATCTTACAGCAAGCTCGTTGGCATTTATTTTGATCTCATTACTCCACTTAGGCGTTTAATGAACTATATGGTCAGAGTGGCTCTTTCAGCAGGCTGTACCTTTCAGCCTCTCCAGGAAAGCTTCCTGTCCCCAACCCTTGCACCTCCACTCCCCACCACTACCCAAGAGACTGGGCCAAAAGTGATACACTCGCCCCCCAAAGTAAACCATGTTTTAAAATGTTTCTTTTGGAGAATGGATTATAATACGATGGCAGGAAAGCTCCCTTTGGTATTCGGCGGGTGTGTCCTGATGTGCATTGAATCACGGAGGCTTCCGTAGTCCAGGTGGTGAGTCGATCACAGGACGAGCGGGCCTCTGGGCCCGCAGTGCGAAGTTGAAACTGAAGCAGTTGCAGCCCCGCACAAAGCTGCAGCGCGGACTCCAGAGCCACGAGGACAGCAGCAGGGATGAGGCAGGGCCTCACACAGAACATCAGCCGCGTGAATGGATGATGCTGTATCAGGAAATATCCCCAGATCCTGTTTTAGAGTAAATTTATTATATGAAAAATCAAGCTAATACGCAAATGTTCCCATCACAAGGATTTGTTTTATGCCTTTCAAAGGCTTTTGTGTTTCCCTAGGATGTTTAAAACGCAATTGATTGAACAGGGCAGGAAATTTTCTTCCTTTGCTTTTCTTTTTCATGTATTTTTTTCCTGAAATATATATAGATTGCTTGTTTAAAAGGAAAAATAGTAGAAGTGATTTGGAAATACAGTTTAATTTACAAACGTGGCGTTTGCGCACACGTTTCTGAAGGAAATTTTATTCACAGTCTTCTGGGCGGTGCCACCTCCACCGGTAGAAGCAGCTGTGATTTGCCAGGCCGCAGCCATTTAAAAAAATATGTATTTTATTTATTTATTTTTTAGAGCGTGGGTAAGGGAGGGAGAAAGAGAGGGAGAGAAACGTCTATGTGAGAGAGAATCACGCATCGGTGGTTGCCTCTTGTATGCGCCCGGGCCCAGACCCAAACGAACCAGCGACCCTTTGCTTTTCCAACTGAGCCACGCGGGTCAGGGCTCCGCAGCCTTTTTGTGAGATGAGACGCAGAGGTCCAGGGAAGGTCAGCAATGTACCCACAGGCACAGTTGTAACCAGACAGTTGGACTCAGAACCCAGGACTCCTGAACCCAGAGGGGCACCCTTGAATGAAAGGGACAATGAGGTTGGAGATAAGAAGCCCTTTACGCTAAGCTGAGTTACCGGATTCTGGAATGTTTCTATTGTTATCAGCTAAATTATGTCACCTTTTTGCTCTCTTGGGATGTCCAAACGTATGTGTGACATCAAATGGTAAATAAGGGTGCTCTTACCATCACGTTCATTAGCAGGTACTTATTTGAATACCTGAAACAATTGTGATTAAGCTTTTCCTTAGGAAAAATGCCAATACTGTGTTCAGTTTTTTGTACTGTGTATGCCAAAGCTGAATCTGCAGCCGTATTCACAAATCAATTCACAAAACCTCCAGCATCCATTTTCATGGGAAAGAAAGCAATTAAGGTTTAGAGCAGGTGCTGCTATGACTATTAATTACAAACCCTATGGAACACATTGAAATGTGCAGTGTAATTCTGTGAAACATCTCATTTTAAATTGGAAATGTTCCCTAGGGGACAGGCTGTCTTAGGCAAACTTGAGGTGTAAACATCTTAATATATGCAATAAAAATTTGAGGCTTTGTGATATTTAAGTTATAAAAGGGTATAATTTTATTAAATGACTTTAGGGATGAATAAGAGGTTATGAACTATTCTGATCCAGCAAAGAAAAAATTTTGTATTTGTAATAAAATGAAGGCAGCCCAAGTACAGAGAGAGAGAAGGCCTATTGTCCGAGGTGGGCATGGCTCTGGCATGTCCCCAGATCACAGGAGGTGAGGGGAGCGACAGAGTGAGAACTTGCAAGTCCCCAGTGTGGCGGGAGGGGTTGCTTTCATTCAGTCCCATGTGGGAGCCGTGAATACGGGCCCAGGAAGTAGCTCAGGGCTCAAATGCAGGTTATTGCTTCATGCAGCACCTTGAGAACTCACTCTGCCTCTCCCTTTCATCACTGGAGACAAGCCTTGAAAAAAAAAAAAGCCTTAGTATTCACCAATTGGTAAGAAGGAGTCTCAAATTCAAACGTGAGCTCACACCAGAATTAAATCACAGGTTAGGTAAAGAAACAACCTGAGAGAGACACCAAAACTTACCAACAAAAGAACTAAAAATTTAAAAACAAAAACAATTAATAGAGGAAAGAGATGGAAGCATCTAAACCACATTATTATAAATAATTTCTTTGTAGGGTGTAAGGGGATCACACATCCAAAAGACAAAATCTGGTTATATGAATAATAATCAGAGAAATTGAAACCAAAAATCTTGATTACTGAAATAGCAGTTTCAGTAGATAGATTAATAGTAGAAGGGACAAAGCTTAAGAGCAACACATTGGAGAACGGACCTAAGTACTTATCTGGGAAGACAGTTCAAAAAGACAAATAGGTGGAAAATGGGAAAATAAAATTAAAAGTCTTAGAGAACATCTTCCATAACTGGAACATTTATCTTAAGGAAGAGAATAGAAAGAAGAAAGGAAAGGAAATAATCTTAAAAAAAAACAGTATGGCAGATTTCCCTGAGTGGAACTATAATATGAGTTGGTTAAATTTTATTTCTATTCTCAGAAACTGATTTTATCAGCAATTACCATAAAATAAGTGAATTACCTTCATCTGCTAAATATTCTCAGACTTAGTAAAAACCAAAAACAACATAATTAAACTACATGCAACTTACACGAGATGAAAACACGACACAGAAAGAAATCTTTGGAAAAAAATTTGAAAAAGACTACAAAACAGATGAAAACAAAAAACCTCAAGCAAGATAACATTATATTAGACAAAATGGAATTAAAAGCAAAAAAAGAGCATCAAAAGAAACAAAAAGGGTATAATTAAGAGGTGTGATTATTCAGAAATTTATAACATTAATCCTAATGTAACCAACAAATTGCCTGGGCTATATAAAGCAAGAACTGGTATAGGTACAAACAAAAATAAAATTCACAATCCTAAAGGGAGATTTTCAAATATTTCTCACTGAGATGGACAAATAGATACAGATATACAGGATTCAAGTATCACAATAAATCATCAATCTAGTATGTACATATTACTAGTTATACAATATTTATACAAAAACAAAATTATATGTGTATAAATATGAAACATATACTTTTTAAACATACCTGGAAGATTTCTAAGACTGCCCATGCATTAACATAAAAAAAATTAACAAATTCTGAAATTTCTGATCAAACAAAATTAGGCCACACTTACTGACCACAATGCAATAAAATCCATATCAAAGAAATAGAAACAAACAAAAAAAAATCTAAATAAAAAACTGGAATTTTAAGTCTGAATTCTTTCAAATTGAAATAGGAATTACAAGCTATTTAAAAATAAACTATAATAAGGAAAATATAGCAAAACCTGTAGCATACAAGCAATGCTCAGAGAGAAATATGGGGTCTGACCCAAAAAACAGCCCTTTTTTGTTATAAAATCTTTTATTACAAAACCATAAGCATGTAATTCTGTGGCATAACAATGTCACACTCAAGCACCCCATGTGACATTTTAGGTGAAATATTCAAATTAAAATGATAAATTATTACACCCATATTATTACCCTACCGACCACACTCCTGCAGGCCTTGCTTCTGCCAGACCCGGTATACAGTCCTCCATGCCTTCATTAAAAGACAAGCCAGGATTTCTTAACTTACAGGGCTCTAAAACCCAACTCAAACTGGTTTAAGGAAATGAAAAACAACATATTGGCTTATGTAATTAAGAAGTCCAAGACTGACTTCAGAAATGGTTAGACCCAGGTGCTCAAAAAATATCATCAGTTCCTGTCTCTGCTGTTTTATCTTCATTTTCAGGCAGACTCTCTCCACATGTCCACAGATAATCATCACCTCAGTTACCTCGTGGACAGGGGAGGGAGTCCTCGGACCAACCCCAACACGACCGCTTTGAATGAGGAGTGGATCTGCTCCACTCAAAACAGAAATACTAAGTAGGAGTAGGTAGGGAAAAAATGTCTAATTCAATAGAAAGACTGAATAAACTAAGCTTGTACTCAAAGTGAAAAAAGATAAAGTAAACCCAGATAAGTAAAAAAAAAAAAATCCTAGTAATTAAGCAAAATGAAATGAAATATGAAAAAGTAGTAGGATTAATAAACAAAACCAAGATTTAGTAGTTCACAAAATAGACAAATCTTCGGCAAGTCTCATCGGGAACAAGAGTGCAAACACATACACAAGCAAAATTAGGATAGAGAAAGAATAGAACTCAAGACATGGACTTCTAAAACTATAAAAGAATACTTTTTGTGATTTTGTTTTAAATAAAATAGAGAATGCAAGTGTGGCAGTGATTTCCACACGTGTGTAAACACACAGTCCTGAGAATCTACACGTTTTGAGCACAGCTCCGTGTGACTCCTGTGTGAGCAAGTGTGGATCATGTCTGTGGGATGGGAATTCTCTAATAGGAATTTGGCAAAAGTGTATCTTAAAAAATTCCAGCTTGCTGATCTCTGAATATTGCTTTCACGTGGTCCTGTCTGCCACCAGACCTGAATCAACATCCCAATGCCTTGCTATGAGTAATCCTACCTGTTCTGCTTAATCCCATGAATAATCAATCCTATGTAAATTGCTAATGCCCCTGATAAAAACCCTGGCTGGGCAAGCCAGGGGGCTTTTTCCTGGGAATGGGAGGAATCAGCCACGTAGCCCCGGAATTGCTTTCCCCGCGTGTCACGGCACACGCATGAGTCACGGCAACCACGGGTGTCGGCTGGTCCGGTCTACCCCGTGTCATGCAAGTGAAAGAGATAATTTCTGTAAAAAAATTAGATTAAAAAATTAGTCAAAGTTTGGTCTTCTAAAACCTGACATAAAAACACCTCCCCCCCAAAAAAAACCTGGGAAAAGCAATTACAGATATATCCCCAATACGTGCCACTAGTTTGGAATTTTGACAAGTACTTTCTATCAAACTTTCAAGAAGACATACCTCCGATATTATATAAACTGTTCCAGAACCTAGAGGAGTGTAAGATCCCTCCTAATTCATTTTATGATTTTGGCATAACTCTGATAGCAAAAGTAGGCAAGCATAGCATGAGAAAATGACATGCAAATCTCACATATGAACAAAGGTACAAAATTCCTGAATAAAATATTTACAAATGGATTCCGACAACTAATAAGACAGTACAGCAAGATACATAGATTCAAGGTTTACATGTAAATGTAGATAACATTATATTCACTGGACATAGCCACCTGAAAATGTCCACAAAGGACACCTATTTTCAATAAAAGCAAAAAACAAAATGCTTAAAATATCCTAATAAGAAAAATGCAGGACCCATGTAGAAAAATCTATGATGTTTCCAAAAAGGCATGTATTGACAACAGAATAAACAGAGAATCCAAGTTCCTGTGCAAGATGAGAAAGTCCCATCATCTCCCCCTTTGACTTCTGTGCTTCCTCTAGAACTGGCAGCCTGAGATGGGACATCACCTCCTCACCTGAGGGGGTGGCACTCAGCGTAGGTAGTTTAAGGACCAGGGGACCTTCTGCTTCCTGGCTTCTCTGCAGTAAGACAGGTGGGGTGGGTTCTGTCTGGTAGTGTCTCTCGTTAAATATATTACATCTTCTCCAAATAAAGTTGTTTCATTCTCCCTCAGAAAGCAAAGTTCCCCCTCCCCCTTTTCCCTTTTCTCATATTTTCTGCTTTCCAACAATTGCATGCCTATCCGGAGAAAAAGGACACTTCAGGAGCTGCTTCCAGGGACAAAATGCTTCTCCCCTCCGCCCCTGTCACTTCTTCCTCCTTCAGCACTTTGTGAAGACCAGTGAGAGGAGGAGCTGGAGGAGGACTGGACCCTCAGTTACCCTGCGGAGCTCTATTTGAAGCGGTCGAGGCCACTTCTGGGCCTGAGTCACTCTCTGTCAACACTGGCTGGGCACGCGCAGCAGACAGGACCACCTAACTGCAGAGGTGACAAGCATCAGTCATCCTCTGGGCCTTAAATCCCTTTGGCTACCTTTCAGATCCCAAACCTGCCTCCCTACCCTCAAGACTGGTATGAGCACCGGTGAAGAATGCGGTGTGGAGCTGGAGGAAAAGGAGGCCCGGTGTGTCTGCATTTACATAAGAATTCCTGGGAAACTCCTACCCCGGATGGGGATTGCCCCGTATGAAGAAGGAACCACTGGGAAAGAAGTTTGTTTATGATAGTCACTAACAGTCACTATGAAGAGTCACTATGCACCTGCCCTTCCTTTTTTTCTCCCCTACTAGCCAGCCACCCTTGTTTCTCAAAGTTTTCGGTCACTCATCTTTCTTACCTGCTTTTCCACTTTCTTCCCCTGCCAGACTCACACCCACACTGCCCTTCCTTCCTGTTTTTTGTTTTCTTTTTTATTTATGTTTATACCCCCCAACTCCCCCCACCCCGCCCCTCACCCCGCTTCATGGTCTAACTCAATTCACAGCTTCTCGAATTGGGACCAGTGAGAATGTTAAATAGGACAAGGGTCTCAAGGTCTGGGCCAGTCTTACTAAATGCTATTCTTGCTAAATGTTAAAATATTGCTCAGTATTTTGGATAAAAGCTGTAAACAAGATGAGCTTGAGGGTTAGCCAACTGCAAAGAAGAAATCGATGTATAATTGACCAATACATTGTGTGTATACGAGCAACGCCTAAGCCGCCCTTCAGGGAGATGGAGCTTTGGGTATGAATACCCTGTCTCCTTTATTTGCAAGTCAGTAAGACTACCTTGTGATAAACCTCGTTTTTGAATAGAACGCCCCAAGTGGTGAACTCCTTGAGTTTGGTAACAAAGATGTCTTTGGATGGTCCAGTTTGCTTTCTGCCTCACTAACCCTTTTCTCAGCCCTCTTGCTCCACTTCAGGCCTAACGTTTACTGAAGCCAAGGAGCCAGCACAGGAACGGGGCTGGAGGGGAGACAAGACATTGAAAACACAATACCCTCAGGGTCCAGGCAGGTGACAGGAGCTTGTGAATGGGCCAGATGGCAAACCAGCAAGTGCATGCCCCATGAAAGGGAGCAGCTGCTACTCAGCTCCCCTGCTTGGTGCCAGGTGGGAGCGTGGGCCTCGCCTGCCAGAGCCCTCCATTTGTAAGAAGCAGAAATATCTTTGTTATCAGAAGCACCCTCGGGTTGCCCAAACACTCGACAATTCTTCAGCCAGACCTGGAAATCTGCAGGAGTTAACTACTAGCTGTAGCCCCAGCTTCTGGCTTGTTGAAGATTGCTATCTCCCCCTTGGGGAATGGTAAACAAAGCAAAGAGCAGAGGGGAGTGGAACAGGAGAACCTGCTCTTCCTGTCTTTTCTAAGGCTGGACTGCACTGAACGGCTGTTTCTATCATGCAGTTAACCGTGTGGCAGGCCCTTCCTTGAGCCCCTTAAATGTTTTATTCGACGGAATCCTTACAATTACCGTGAAAGTAGGGATGTAAGATAGAGCCAATAAAGACACAGGACTGTTACATTTCGACTTCAACTGGGCATCCTCTTTTAGCTGGTGTCCTTAGGTGAGAGTTAAGTACTCTCTTAACCTCATTTTACAAAAGAGACAGGTCACTTGTGAGCTGCCCACAAATCACGCAGCTAATGAATAGCGGAGTCAGGAGCCAGGCTGCAAACCCAGATCTGTTTATTCCCTGAGCCCACACTTAACCTCCAAACCAGTGTTTCTCAGACCCTGGTCCACTGATGTTAATGGACCAGGGGTCAGGGAGTAATCCAAAAAATTAATTTTAAAAAATTGGTTACAATATTAAACACTCACTAGTTATACAGGTAAAAGTTGGATCCTGATTTGACTACACCAATTAGAATAAAACATTTATGCAGCATGCTGGAAAATTTGAACACAGACTAGATATTAATTACACTGAGAAAGTAAATGCAGTCACAACAGGGTGATTTAGTTTTTGTTAAGACACAGTCCTTGCCTTTCGGAAACACAAGTTGAAGTATTTACAAATGAAATGATGTCTGGGGTTGGCTTACAAACAATACACAGGGAATAAATGAGATGTAGAAATAAGACTGGCCGTGAACTGGTGGCTGTTGAAGCTGGGTGATAATCGTGCATGTGGGCTGCTCATATCACCTCTACCTCTATATTTTCGTGTGTATTTGAACATTTATGTAATATAAAGGGAAAAAATTGCATCATTTTCCAGCAACAATTTCTACTAAGAAGTATTTTTATGAAATAGACTAGTTTCTCAAGTCAGCATTTAGCAAACAAGGCTCACGCAGTCTTTGGGATTCTTGAGACTGTATTTTCTCTGAAATAGGTGCATTAACTTTCAAGTTTGATAAATGCCAAATGCTGTTTTATTGCTAAATATATACAAATGTAACAGGAATACTCCCCAAGTTTTAGGGATATTAGAAATCTATTTTTTTAATGTTTCCTCATAATTATTTTTGAACTTTTCTGTTTTTCAATATACAGGAACATTATGCAGGGAGATGAATCTGTGCTGTTACTTTGCTAAGAATAATATTGGGGATGGTAACATTATTTTCTGCCTTACATTTGACCGTAACCACGCACACGTCAACAGTGCAGATAGGAGTCTGGGGCAAACATGCTCCTTTCTCTAAACAATCAGGGATTTCTCAGGTCAGAATTTCAGCATAAGGTGGGAATCTATTTTTTGAAGTTAAAAAGGATAAGGACCCATTTTTAGAATTTTTACTTTGGTGGGTAGGTGGGTGGAAAATTTGTAAACCATGCACACACCTGTATACACTCCAATATACAATAGAGAAAATTCGAAGACTGTCCTCAGTTTTATAGGATGCGTTTGTCCTGGCAGTATCTGCTGACCTGGGATGGCAGGACTGGGAAATCTCACTACCCAAAAATGCTGGGCAAAGTGACAATGACTACAATGGGCTCCGACTTGCGTGTGACCTCAGAGGAGGATGTTACTGCAGAGACTCCTAATAAAAATGTGCCCTGCCCCTTGGAAAGCAAGTGTTGCCTCTGGCCGCCTTCCAAGCACATGCCTGGTCATCATCTGTGTGCATGTTCTAGCCTTCAAAGGTAGGAAAGTCTTTGTTACTCCAAGAGCTTCTTGTAGCTGGGCATAATTAATGGCCATGGGGAGAGGAAGAAGGAAGAAGCCAGCGGAGGAACTGCACGGGATGTGAAAGTCGGGCGGAGAGAGAGCATTGAGTTGGGAAGTAGCGGCTGGTGTAAGCAATTGCCCTCAGGCGGCACTTGGTAACATTTGTGCTGTAGATACAAATGCTTCTCAGCAGTGTGCCCGAGAGAGCAATTTCCCCGTGGTCGGGGGACCAAGCCTGTCTGGGTGGCTAAAGGCCAGGGCTGGTCATCGTCATTGAAAGCGGTCTAGTTGGAGTTCCAGATCCTCCAGGTGACATCGGTGTGCCATACAAACTTGCCATTTTTCATGAGTAACATGATCTGAAAAACATACTGTAGAATTTCTATCTACATTGGTGCATAAATAGCCAACCAGACCGAAGATGCCTTTACTATTCACTCCTCGTTAGCTTAAATTCCACTGGGGATGAGCTTTGATGCCAACACGGCAAATCTACATGGCTTCCAGGCGAAGGACTGGCTGCCATGCTGAGCTGATACCACCTAAGGACACAGCCATGCTGAAGAACCATTGTGTGGGCTGCAACACGCACCATTATTTTTTTTCGCGGAGCACGCCCCAGTAGATTCAGTATAAATATGATGAAATCACCGCCCAAGCTCCATCCAATTACACAAGTAGGACTCCATAGAGAGACTGAGGAACTAATTTTGTATGCTTAAGTGCTTTAAAATATCTGGGGGAGGGGGATGTGTAGTACCTCTATACATTGTTTTTTTTAGATCTCAGTCTTTGGATTGGTGAGCTTAGTTCCCCCACCCCCCGCCCCTTTAAACATATAGATGATTTTTAGAAGTCTAAAAAGTTGTAAGAAAACCATTGCGATGCGCAAGATGACAATCTGCAAACACAGGAAGGTGAAATACCAGATGGAAGAGGAAAACATGATCTCAGCTGACTAGGAAAAGGAAAGTAGGCATGTGCCAGGTGATGTTTGCTCCTATGTCTACAATGTGCCTCTTCTGAGAGTGCATTTTGATTTTTTAACACAAGGGGTGGCCGAAACCGAGTGTAACAATAGCCTTGGCTAGCAAGGTGTAGGAGCTCGGAGCAGGGAGCTGGCTGGGGGCTGGCTGGCAGGGGATCAAGATCATGAGATTAGCACATTTCCCTGAGGGATCTACAGCACAGCCAGGTCTGCCAGTGTCTCTGCCACGCTCGTGATCGCACAGGCCAAAGGCCCTCGCCATGCATTCTGCAGCAATGCGGGGAGGCAGACAGGGACTGAAGTCCCGATGGGCAGGCCAAGGTGCCCCCAACCAAGCATGGGGAGAGACACATGGAATACATAAGGAAATGATCTGGGGGGAAGCATTTTTAAAATAGATTTTTCTCAGGGTAAATAAGATAGAATTGTGTCAAAGGGAAGGAGACAAAAGAAATGCAGTATTCATCTAGAGAAACCACTACTTTATTTTCAAGAGAAATTATTATTTTATGACTAGGTTTTAGAACCTTCTCATTGTTTCCTTCCTTTGGCTTTGTTTGCTGAGTTTTTGTGTAGCTTAATCTCCTTTTGATCTCTGCAGATGATGACACCTCATGAGACCATCTGTGTCTTCCTACAGCTTCCAGCCTGTGCTCAGCGAATATGGAGATGGCCCCACGTGTCTGTAAAAATCTGTATCTGTAAAAACTAAGACATGAAAATTGCTGATTTATGATGCAACCAGGAAGAATGATTTTTTAAAAAGTATAAATCCTGAAACATTTAATTGCTCCTTTCCCTCTACTTCTTGCCCCATTCCCCTATGGCCCGATAAATATTCAGAGACGGGAGTGTGCCTTCACAGATGCCCTGGTCACATTTCCTTATAAATATGCATCTGCGCACTTAAGGATTTGGCTGGGGAAGAATGACATCTCTGAGTGGTTTCCCAACAGGAGGAAGGTCACAATGAACTTTTTGTCACCTGGATCTGCCCAGGAGACCGGTTTGAGGAGCTAACTTTACTCCTGGTATCTAAGACAGTGAGGCCACTCGGTGGAGCAGGAGGAGGTCACCCCGACAAAGAAGGAAGGAGAAGGTTAAGTCCAGGAAGAGAGTAGCTCTGCGCATCTGGTGCCAGTGTGAAGAAATTGATGTGAGCTTGCTGACTTCCTGGAGACGTTCTGCTCTGAGAATGGCTTTCTCGGGAACCCTTGCAGTGCAGCATCTGTGTATCAACAGGGTTTCCTTGCCCATCTATCCCTCTGATATTGCTAGATCCCTCACAGACTGGCACAGACGGTAGAAGCCCCACGTTCCACCAACATTACAATCGGAAGATTCAAGTTAGACGAACGCAAGACTTCTCCCACCAGTAATCGAGCAGACCGTGAAGTCCAAACTAGTCCGAGATGTTAGAAACTGAACTAAGCCACTGAGAAATTTCCTCACGGTTCTCCACCAAAGTGCCTGTTGTCAGTAACATACAAAAGTTATTCTTAAAAAGGAAGAAGAATTAAAATTGTGTGAAAATTACCCTTGCTTTGGTAAGAGATGGTGCTGTTATTATCTTTCAAAATGGTGAAAGTAGCCCAGGGGTTGACTTGTCCCGAGGAATAGAAACCTTTGCATTAGACTGCTGTGTGCAGAATTTGAATGCTCTGCTGCTGCATGGTTGGGCCGCGCCGGGCGGCAGCCTGTGTGTGCCACAGCTTGACACGGGTCCGAATCTCTTGGGCTTCAACCGGCCTCAGCCAGTGGTCCCCAGAGTGTACTGGAGACTCCACTTCAGAGGGGGAGAAAATGATTAGAACTTCCATTTTTACATACTTCATCTCATCTTTTAAAATAGTATTTTTTATATTGGTGTACACATATGTTCAAAATGTATGTAACACATGTTTAACTATATAGACATATATTTGTTTGGAACATATGTAATACCATCTATTTTATATACTAGCCGACCTGGCTGGTGTGGCTCAGTTGGTTGGAACATTGTCCTATAAACCAGAAGGTCACGGGTTCAATTCCCAGTCAGGGCACATGCCTAGATGGCAGGTTCATCCCTGGTCGGGGCAAGTACAAGAGACAACTAAGTGATGTTTCTCTCTCACATTATTGTTTCTCTCTCTATGTAAATATAACCTTAGATGAGGATTACATATATATGCTGGCGTACATTATTTCTATTATTTAGACAGTGGTGCCAGATGAAAATTGGGAAGACCAGGGACTAGATGGCCAGAACAGCCTCTCAGGGGTCTGTCTCTGGCTCCTATATCTTCCTTAATCCCTCCACTTGTTGTCTGACCATATCAGACACGTCAGTGGCGTCCCAGCTCCCTCTGGAAAGTCACATCTCATCCACCCCTCTTAGGTCTGCAGACTCTAGTTTTCCCGTCCAACCTCCTTTCTCTCCAGCATCTTCTTGCTGCTCCCCGGTCCAGCCGCTAGGACTCATCCTGCCCCCAAGCCACCCATTCTGGTTGTCTTCCTCAGGCCTTTCCACGCACTGTTCCTCCTCCCGAGATGTTCTCTTTTTTCCAGCCTTACATGGTTAACGTCTATCCAACACTTAAAATCCAGGTTAGATGCTACTGCCTTGGACCCGAACGACTGGGCCCAGCGTCCCTCCTATGTGCTGTCACAGCCACCAGTGCCTCCCACTGCAAGTGACTGTCACAGCGCTCAGTCACTGCCCCCCCTGCTGCACTGCAGGCTCCTGGAGGGCAAGCTCATCTGGCTGATCGCTGTGTTTCATGCCTAGCATGAAAGAGATATGCCAGATATAAATGGAAACTACTCCACTGGTATTTTTCTAAACGTACGTGGGTCCTCTTTGGATCGTTAGGCTCCTCCTCCCCACCTTCGTGTTCTCATAAGAACAACAAGGGAATTCACAGTTTCTGTATTTCCAAATGCACGGGCCCAGGAGATTAAATTATATAAGCGAGACAGAACATAAAGGATGTGTGAATGACCCTCTCATCTGGGCCATCACAGCTCATCAAAGGACATCTTGACCATTGGGAGGAACATAAGAAAGAAAGAAAAAATAAGAGCAACAGAGGGACAATTTTCATCTACTTGGAAGCAAATATTAAAATATGTTCTGTTCTCTCTCCAACCTCAAGCACTAAATAGAAACTGTTATACTTTGTGACGCGGTAACGTACACAGTTCTCCACACAGTCTTTCATACAGGAAGGTCGTTTAAAAAGACGAATAGTAGGATCACTTCCCTGCCAGCAACAATTTATAAGAACACAAGGTAGACAGCCTCGGTGTCCACCCAGGGTGGAGGCTGAAGCTCCCATCCAAGGCATTGTCATGAGTTTCTGGTTTATGTGGGAGACTGGAGCAAAGCTTATCAAGTGACATGAACAAAACATCACGTGTTGGGCTCAGCTAATCCCGGAATACCTATCATTCCTTCCGTGCTTTCCTGACACTAGAAATATAAATCCAGATAGATCAAAATTCCCCTGGATAAGTCCACAGGGGCTAAAGACCAGCCCCAGTGAGGGGCGGTTAGCCCTTCATTCCAACTCTATCATTGCCCGAGGGAGCAGAGGTTCTGGAATCTCCATATCACTCTGAGACCTGCTCTGGCCATGGCATTAACAGTGACTGCTCATCCGTCTCCTTAAGGATATCATTCTTCTCATTCCTGTTTAATTTTTTCACCACTGTAAGGCCAAGAATGGCATCCCTGTGGTCAGTATCAGCTCAACTATCATCCCCGCACTTGTCTCCATTCTGAACCAAAACTCCACCCCTTCTCTCCCTCCCAACCCTTCAACATGTCCCCTGAAGTCCAAGAAACATCACAGTGTCTTCAGTTAAACTGCTGGACTTGCCCTTCGGCTCTTGGCCTTCTCTGAAGCTGGACTCCCCGGTGGACTCCGCAAACACCACTTCCTCAGGAGGCCAATACAGCGAAGGCAATTTCCTCCTCACACCCACCTTGCTACAGAGCACCAGGGAGAACTGATGCTCTCCTTCTTGACTGGCTGCCCCCAGACCACCGTCCACTACTGTGGTCCGGTTTCTTAGCAGCAAACGGCAGAGACAGATGTCGGCACCCACTTTCAATGCAATGGAAACTTTGAGGGTGCATTCCTTCTTTGAGAAGATGAGCATAGGTCCCAAGAACGGGAGCGAGTGGTAGAAGGAGGTTATTACATGTAATAGTGAGGGGCATCATTCCCACTTCCCTCTTTAGGTGCCCAGACTTATCCTGGCTCTGGGAGGAACAGCACTGTGCATGCCGAGTGCCCACTGTTCCCAGTTTATGCCTCTTGTGCCTGAACACAGTTCACAGCACACTTAATTATGATGCCATTCTGTCCGCCAGCGACGTAGACCCGAGCTCCTGACACCTACTCTCTACGCCAACCTCACATGTGCTCCTTTCTCAGTGTTCACCATATGAATAAATGGCCCCTCTCTCCATCCAGTTCCTCAAGCCTGAAGCCTGGGTCTCCCTGAGAGCATCTCACTCCCCCTCATTCCCCATATTAATCAATAGCCAAGTGACACCTCTGAAATATCTCGCAAACCTTCCCTCTTCTTCCCTCCGCGGTCCCCTGGCCCAAGCTGTTATTGTCTTGCCCCGTGTCACTGCAACACGCCCTCGGAGCTCTTCCTGCAACATCATCATCATTTTCACTCCACATCCAGGTTATTTCCCCCTGCGCGGCTAAAGAAATCATCTTGAAAAGATAAACTGGGTGATATACTCAAATGTTTAAAACTCTTCAAAGTCTCCCCATGGCATTCTGAATAAAATCCAAGTTCTTGCAAGAATCTGCAGGATCTGGGCCTTGCCTGTCTTGCCAACCTCGTTTCTTGTCAGTGTGCCCGATGCTCTGGAAGCTCCCTCTGCACTGGCCTTCTTTCAATCCCTGAATCTCTTTAACCTCAGGATCTAACCACCAATTGCTCATCTTCCTGGAACACCCACTCCCTCGGGTCTTAGTGTCAAACTCCCCGGAGAGGGGCTGAGTGCTGTGCCAGGTCCTCTTTTCCTCTACCCTGGTTTTTAACTTTAGAGGAAACAATACAATTTGTAATTATCTGTTTTTTAGATTACTTATTAACATTCTGTCTCCACACTTGGAGTGAAAGTTCCATGGAAGGGACCTTGTCTGTCTTGCTCTCTGCTACGTAAATTACGTACCCAGAGCCTAGTCCATAATATAGGTTTAATAAGTATTTGTTAAATTTACAGATATATTTAATAATTACATTAGCATTTAGTAGAAATATATTGCGCCTTCAAAATGTTGAAATTCATTCCTGAAATATTTACTGAGCATCTATGACATGCATAGTGCCAAGTACTGTACTAGGCATTGGGCCTAGTCACCAGGGCAGAGACCGTTACAAGGCCACGTCACCGTTGCTGCCCTCAAAGGACCGGCCCATGGTCTGAGAAGTCTCATTAGAGGGAAAGTTCAGGGTTCTAAAGAGCCCAGAAGAATCGATTTCTAAAGAAGCCCCCTTCTGGGGGCTCGGAAAAGCTTCCCAGAGGAAGGGATATCCAAAACCTGTGCTCCCAGGTAGGACTGGCAACGTAATTTGCATAAACGCAAAATGAAAACGTGAGGCCCCTTCTTCCCAAATTACTAAGAATTTCAAAATGGAGACAACAGAACATTAAGCCAAGTGGGAGGCCCTTCTGTGCACTGGAGCCTGTGTGATGCTCATGTCATGTGGCCATGAAGGCGGCTCTGCTCTCAGAGTCCCTAGGACACGGGTGAGAACGTGTGGATGCACAGGATTTGTTTGAGAGAGATAATAGGCTATCTTCTCTTTTTAGAGTTGTGACTCTGAGTCTCAGCGAGGTGACATTCCCAACATCTCAAAAAAAAAGTCACTAAGATTAGGACATTAGAGCTGTGCTTCTGCCAGGGCAAAGTGTTTGTCAAGGAAAGGGGAAATGGGACTCTCTCCCTGCTCCTCGTGCACCCTGGAGAAGTGGGTGAAGAAAGAAGTCACGGCCAACGCACCCTGAAGCAGCCTGGACATCCTCCGCGGTGGCCATGCTGGTGAGCAAGCGCCTGGGCACCCCGCACACAGTCGCTGCCCGGAGGAATTGCCCAGGGACCCGTGAGACTACAGAATACCCCTCCTGCAAAAGCACTGGCAGCATTTGCTTTCGCTCACTTACATCAGGAGGTACGAGGCTGAGGGCCTTTCCAAACTCAGTCTTCCTGGGGGATGTCAGGCAGGTTGGTGGTGGGAGACCTGCTGCAAGGAAGTCTCCCAGCACCCAACCCTGCTACAGAGGCAGCTACCCATTGCCATAGTCATAGGCATAACCTGCCTGCAGAACGAACACCCGTCTCCTTGGAGGACATGCCTGGAACTCATGGACACGCCCAGGGATGGCTACAGAAGACCAGCCGGTGTGAACAAAACAAGCTGGTGCACATCACTGGAGAGACCAGGCGGCAGCTTGACGAGGGCAATGTAGGCTGCCCCTTCTGTGGCTGCAACACAAGACTTTCAGAGGAAGAGCAACTGCCAGCCTGGTTGTTGTGACTCTGAGCAAATGCGTGTTTTTGTTGGGGGGCTGCAGGATTTTCTGGGTGTCAAGCAGGTTGACTCTGGTTTAATTTAATGGAGACAGAAGAGCTGGAATCCTCAGGCATGTGTGAATATGTGTTTAAAGTTACCGTCACACCCAAAAGTGAGTGCCAGGAAGAAAACTTTTTTCACATATTCCACGCCCTGCGGCTTCTTGGCCTTGAGATCATCCCTGACTCGCTGCCTGTGCACTTGCCAAGGAAAGTCGGCGCCTTCCATAGTCGTCGGTCCCTGACAAAAACAGACCTGCCATAAATGTTTGGTGAGTGAATACATGAATGAATGAACCAGCAAATGAGTGAATTTACTGCTGCTGAATGTGGCCGCCACCAGACAGAAAGAGATGAAGGTACAGTCTGTCAAAAGCAAATCAGCTATCTCCAATGCGATACCATACCGACTATGAGAAAGTTCAATTTCATACAAGTGCTAACTAGATTGCTCACATTTTTGCATTGTACTATAGACTTCTGTCCTATATTACGTAGTGTGCACATTTAAGAAGAACGCTTTCATTACAGTATTTATCTATTTTATTATTAATAATATAATCTATAAAATGCCTTGGGATCCACTGAGATGAAAGCAAGCAAAGAAATGTGAGATATTATTATGCTTCTTATAATTACAGAACGCCTGCACAGCGGCAGTTGGTTACGAGCGCCCATCAAAGAGAGCGCCCCGTCATGCTGCTTCACAAAAGGCCATTGTCAGAACAGTTCATCAAGGCCAGTGTTAAAGGGATTTGGGTTGACTTGCTCTTTATAGGGAACGTAGGTGTGAATCAGGTGCTTCAAACTCCATTGGGCAGGACTTGAACATGGATTAATTTGCAACAAGCTCAAAGAATAAAAAACAGCTCTTCCTAAACTCCCCAGGAATGTATTTATTGCACCTCCTGAGGCAGGAAACACTCATAGCATGAGAAAGTTCTCCGTTTTTCCTATGTGTAGGCTGAGTCATTTCAAAGCTGGGGAATGAAAGAGGAAGTGGGGGGAAGGAGAAGGACCGTATGTCCTTTTCATTTCTCATCATTCTTGGATCAAGTCTTGCACTGACTCTCAAAATAAATTTTCAATGAATCCAATTTGTCCCCCAAGGGAGTAAAAATTTTTTTTTTGCAGGGCAAAAAATCCTTAGCCTTTCTGTGTAGAAAGCACAAGGATACATATAGTACAAGGGGGACCCAAAAACACACTGAAATTTATTTATATACAAAATCGTGTATTTAGTCTTACCTCTTTAAACTTCAGCCACTTTCAAAGTACTCTCCGCTGGATGCAATACATCTATGGAGACTTTTTCCCACCCCTCAGAACAGTTTTTTGAACTGGTTGATTTTGATGCCTTTTTGTGTTTCTGTAGCTTTTTGTTTCACCTCTTCCACACTGGCAACACATTTCCCTTTGAGGACTTCTTTCATCTTGGGAAACAAAAAAAAAGTCACTTGGGGCAAGATCAGGAGAACAGGGAGGGTGGAGAACAGAGGTCGTGACATTTTTCAGTCAAAAACTGCTGAACTCCTGGCACAGTGCGGGCAGGTGCGCTTGTAAGTCACCCATCATGAAACGGGCAAAGTCGATGAAAGAATCCTCAGAAACATCCACAGAAGCCTTATGCAGTCTCTCAAACAACGCCAGCTGGTACGCTGGTACAGACGGGTCCCTGGAACACTCCCCTAGCGGGGGAAGCCTGTGCTATGAGCGGCCTACCCTCCAGAACATAATTACTTTTGGGGGGTCCCCCCTTTTATATTAAAAGTATCTCTTCATAATGTTCCTGTGATATCACAATTTCACGGGGGGAGGAAAATTGGAAAAAAAATAGTCTTAAAAGTCTCCTTACAGAAGTGCTGGGGGGCGATGAGAAACACCCCTCTTGCTCTCTAGGAAGGGTTGAGCCAATGATGATCGAACACACAGGTTTCCCGGTCTGTGGGCAGCGAGCTTCAGAACCCTGGGGAGGTACAGTCTCCCAGGAAACGATCATCTCGCCATACCCAGTTGTGCATTTTTTCCCTGTGGCCTAAATTTCAAATCGTGGCCAAAGTGCAAATATCTTTGGGTGAGGTAATACTTCACATTTCATTATCCACTTATATCTTGGCATATAGATCTATCGATTCCTTTTCTGACAACAAATTTTAATAAGGGCAGGAGAGTCCCTGAGGGTGCAGCCACGTGAGGGGAGGAAGGGGGCATGATCGAGGGAAGGGGGACTACAAAAAGCAAAGTTAAAAATTTGATTGGGCCAGTCACAGAACTCAGTCTACAGTCTCAATGTTGAACAAATATATCTATTTTCTACAACTCTAACTCTTTGAAGATTTTATTCTACTGAGGTATCAGGAAAAAAAAACCCACCATCGATTCAGGGTTCCCTCCATTTCCCGGAATGAAGCGTGAGTTCCGTGACAATGGTGCAGTGCCCACGCCTGGGTGACGGTGGGTCGTGCTGTGACAGGTCTTCAATATCACCTGTCAGCTTATCTGGGCTTGGTCATAGGTACATGCAGGTCAGCGCTGAGTCACCCTGCCGGGTCCTTCGGGTTTCCCCTGCGTCCATGCCGGGAACTCAGTGAGACTCCCTGGCATCATCAGTCTCAGCGCACCACATCCCTGTGGTCCTGCTTCCTCTCTAGGGTGTTACCCGAGTGAGGGCACAGGTCTTCTCTCATTCCCAGTCTCACCCCAACCTTATCTGTGGCTTTCATCCTGCCCCTCATCCCCCACCTGCGGGAAGCTCAATCTGACCGGAGCAGAAGCCACCAGCACCGAAGCTCCTCACTCTCCCCTCACTTTTCTCCTCCCTGTAGTCTAGTCTCCAAGCTGAGGAGCTCCCTCTGCAAATATGCTCCCAAATTCACTGCTTCTGCACAGCTACCCTTCCATGACCTCTGAGGGTCTCTGCGGTTGTGATGCCAAAGCCCTGCCCTGGCTCCGCCTGGCTCTGCTCTCGCTCTGCCCTGAGGCTGTGGGACAGAAAACCAAGCTCACTGGACACGGACAGGCCAAGAAGAAGAAAGAAATGCAGAGGGAGGGAAAGTCAGTTAATATTTCAAAATATTCACCTAAAAACAAAAAGCACCATGTCCCCATTTGGAGGCTGAGTCAGGCCCCCAGCACTGGGTTCACTGACTTCCATTCTAGACCCCATTCAGAGAAATTGCTGTGGGTTCTAGTCACACAAGTCCACAAACCCGGTGAAAGCTGCCTCCTTTTTGCTCAAATGGACTATGCAACTGTCCTAAGGTAGATTGTTGGATATTTCAACAGAGGTAAAAGAATCGAATTGTGAGTTCAGTCCCCAAGGTGAGATTGGTATCAAAAAAGTACACGTGACTAACCCATAACAATTTTAAAAGTTTGTGAGTATTTGCATGTGAAATAAATGCTGTTGAAATGAATTGCTTCAGATCTGATAAGAGCGAGCTAACTTTAGCGATGGCTTTGAAGTCAAAAAAATCGCAAAGCCTTTCTGGTGCTCCAGACATAAAGCCTGTGGATGGTTCTGCCACAAAAGCAGTTGCTGATGCTGCTTGTGCAAGGTGACTGGGACGAAGGGGAGAGTCCGTGAGCCTGGTGGCCGTAAAACCACAGTTTGCAACAGCAGAAGCTGAGCCCTCTGGCTTGCGTTCACTGCCCCGGCAGGGGTGTCTGTCCTTGTGAGGTGTGTCTGTCCTTGTGAGGTGTGTTACAGTCATGAGATAAATAGGACTTTCCCCAGGATGCTCTCAATTCACTTGGTAAATGTTTTTGTTTCTCAAAGTGGTACTTCAGGTGTGAGGGGGAAAATTAGCCTTATCCTTGTGTTTTCTACGCTCTGATATTTTATATTTACAATCTGCATAGGTCCCTAAGGAGGAGCTCAAGGCATTTTCCGACGAGTCATCCCATTCATCCCCGTAGAGACATTGATGGGGGTGCAATGGATGGTGAGAGCGATGAAGGTTATTTAAAGAGGAATTAACATTTAGGTATATGTCTCTTCCACGGTCACGTTCTGAATCAGAGCAACACTTTTCTGGGTCAGTCTTCTTTTTACTTCTACTCCTGAATCTTACACTTCCAATATATGTCTCAGTTTCCTGATTTTTTTGTTTCCATCTTATAGTTTATCTGGTTACTGAACAGAAAAATAAAACAAACAAAACACAAAACTATCCCAGCTATTTACCTGACAAACAAATGATTTCCAAAGTTTAGCTCTCGAAATGCTTTGCCAAGCTAACTGTTCTTCCCACTAAGGCAGAATGACAACACAGTGCTTGGAAATGCAGGCAAAACCAAGGATTGATGTGTCATCCCACGCCACAAGGAAAGTAAAGACAGCAGAGAGTCCTCACCACGCTGTGACCTGTGGAAACAGCAGAGCACTGAATCACAGCCCTGGCAGCTCAATCAAGGGCAATAGAGCAATAAAACAGTTCATTTCCATGTGACAAACCAGCCCTGGGAACCCAGATAAGGCCTTAGCTTCATAAAGGCTACCAGTCCATTTTCTATTTTCCTGGAAGTCTTGGCAATGACCCAAAGCCAGCCCGTGAAACAGACAGGAGGTCTGTTTCTGACCAAAGGCGGTGACAGCTGAGGCCCTTTCTTTGGTTAATGGCACCAACAAACACCTCCTCTCTGGGTGGTGACCGCATTCTTCCACGGAGCCCACGGTGGGTAAAGTAACTTCTGTTTGCTAGAGAAGCTGGTTTCGACACAACTCCACGAGTGGCTCTGATAATGATAATAATGAACATGTATTGCGTGTTTATTATGTGCTAAGTATTGTTATGGGCATTTTATTGGGTGATTGATCTCCTCTATTCTTCACAATAATAACCTTATGAGATGGTACTGTTACTGGCCCCATTTTATTGATAAGGTAAATGAGGCCCAGACAAGTTAAGCAATTTTGTCCAGGGTCCTGTGGTTAATAAATAGTATACCTGGATCGAACTCCAGAACCTACTGCTCTTGATCACTGCGCCATATTGCAGTGATCATACTGGCAAACATTATTAACCTCCGATATGTGTGCTGGGACGGTAGCATAACTAGGTAAAAAAGGCATAGTTGGGCTAATGATAGTTTATTCAATAAGTGGTGTTGGGAAAATTGGACAGATACGTGCATAAAAATGAAACTAGACCACCTTCTTACACCACACACAAGAATATACTCAAAAGAGATTAAAGACTTAAACGTTAGATCTGAAACCATAAAAATCCTAGAAGAAAACATAGGCAGTAAAATCTCGGACATTGCTCAGAGCAATATTTTTTCAGATATATCTCCCCAGACAAGAGAAACAAAAGAAAAAATAAACAAATGGGACTACATCAAACTAAAAAGTTTTTGCACAGCAAAGGAAACCATCAACAAAATAAACAGACAACCCACAGAATGGAAGAACATATTTGCCAACACATCTGATAAAGGGTTCATATCTAAAATTTATAAAGAATTTAACAAAACTCAACACCAAAAAACCCCAAACAACCCAATTAAAAAGTGGGCCAAAATAGACACTTTTTCAAAGAGGACATACAGATGACCACTAGACATATAAAAAGATGCTCAAAGTCACTAATCATCAGAGAAATGCAAATTAAAACCACAATGAGATATCATCTCAAACCTGTCAGAATGGATCTCACCAGTAAATCAACAAACAACAAGTGCTGGCGAGGATGTGGAGAAAGGGAAACACTTTTGCGTGGTTGGTGAGAATGCAGATTAGTGCAGCCACTGTGGAAAGCAGTATGGAGCTACCTCAAAAAAATTAAAAATGTATCTGCCTTTTAACCCCACGATCCCACTTCTGGGAGTATATCTGAAGGAACACAAAACTACTAATTCTTAAGAACATAAGCACCCTATGTTCACTGCAGTGTTATTTACAATTGCCAAGATATGGAAGCAGCCCAAGTGTCCACCAGTAGATGAGTGGATAAAACAACTATGGGACATTTACACAATGGAATTCTACTCAGATGTAAAAAAGAAGAAAATTTTACCCTTTGTGACAGTGTGGATGGACCTGGAGAACATTATGCTAGTGAAATAAGCTAGTCAGAGAAAGCCAAATGATTTCACTCATATGTGGAACAAACTGAACTAAAAAGCAAAATACAAACAGACTCACAGATAGAGAGCAAGATGACAGCTAAGGTGGAGGGAGGAGGGTAAGGGACGGAGGGACTGAGCAAAAAGGACAAAGGACTCATGGACAGGGACAACAGGGTGGCAACTGTGAGAAGTGGAGTGCGGTATAAGCGGACTAAATGGTAATGAAAAAAATACAGTAAAAAGTACAGTTACTACTAGACTACCTAGGAATTATTGTTCTTCCCTAGGTGCTAGCCAGGATGTAAACACTAATATGCAACAAATGAAATGTCAACTTGTTACGTATTTTTAGAACATCTTGAATACTTTGAATTATTATTGAAAATCAATGTTAAAATTTGAGGGGTGAAGAAAAATAAGGTAAAACAGTTGCCAGACTTTTGTTTGGAGAACACAGTCATCCTGTCAAAGTGTAATTTGCAAAGCATTAACAAACACGCTGTCATGCATCTACAGAACAAAGACATGCTAAAGATTTTGTTTAATTCATTAGCTAATGAGGGAGCCAGTAAGATGTTAAAAGTGGTCCAAATGGCATTTGGAAAGCTGCATACACAGAGGGGATTTAATAAATTTCTGGGTTAGATATGAAGCTGGTTAATGTCCAATTCAGCTTCAAATATACACTTTGGGGGTTATCTGTTCCACAATGGAGAATTAGTTATATCTCTACTGAGAAAAATGTACAAACTTGTCTTTGTTTCTGCCTAGATGTAAATTAGATCAGTAAATAGAAAGCCAAGCCAAGTGTAGCACTGAACTAAAGAAGAAGAAAAAAAAAAACTATTCACTATTCTCTTTCATGTGTTTTAAGTTCAGATAATTTTTTAGACAATCCTTACTAAGGTAGGGGAACAGAGCTTAGTGTCTAGCCAGCTCAAAATGGGGGGAAAAAATCTGCAAAGTAGGTAGAAAGTATGTTTTAAAACTCCTGGATAAAAATAGATTATGTTCTCCAGTGAACAACAAAAAGAATAAGCCTTTGGAATATGGGTAAAGGAGCAGAAAAAGAATGAAGAGAAAGGAAAAGCAAACAAAACCTCTTAGTACTACATTTTACTCTAGTATAAGCTATAAAGGAGAGTGGGCTCGTTTTATGGGCAAAAAGATCAGTGATTGCATTTTGAAATGAGGGAGAACAGATTATAAAAAGTCAGTGTGCTTTTAGCATACGCCCGTCTGTGTCCTTTGAAGGGCCTTGGCTACCCCTCAGATGCCATTCTATCCACTGATCAATGGACATGAAATTAAATAGGTTAATTTGTCCAGAGCGGTGTAACTTGGTAATAATCCAAATCTCTGTTTTCCTTGAACTAGTTCTTACTTTTGTTTGAATTACAGGTTAGGAAGAAATGTGAGGCTCTTTAGTAATGAATTAAATATTTGCAAATTCTAAGGGTTTAACATAACAGACTCCTGATGTCAACACTTATGCTGAACTTTTCTGAGCATTCCAGAAGCTTGTTCAGTTTGGACTTCTAAGATGCCAATTGCTTATTTGTGTCTTCACAAGACTGGCCTGGTTTTTACTGAAATTGACAGATAAATACAGTAGTGTTCCCTTCTTTTTCTCCTAAATGAACAAAATGCTCACTCTTCCTTCCTAACAGAATAAAACCAAAATATCCTACCATGGAAAACTGCTGCTGGATAAAACTGTCACTTGAACAAGGTTAACTGTACTTTTTCAGAAATGAGAAAGAATATCATTTTTTCTGTATCTATGTATATCCTGAACTAATAAGGCCAATGAACTGGGTTTCTAGTCTCAGGCAAGGCCAGGGAGGTGACAGGTGAAGGCCAAAGCTGCCTCCAGCTTATTCGGGGCCCCAGGTAGGCAGCTGTTACAAGGACCATCACTGGCCCAGCCTCTATTCTTCCCCAGGCCCTACACCTCCTGAGGGAAGGCCCTCCCTCTTCAGGGACTCCCTTGGCTGGGCCCCACCACCTCTCCTAACCTCTGAGGACCAAGTCAAAGACATTATGAAAGTCCTGTTCTTTCTTTTTGTTCTTCCTAGTTGAGGACAAAGTCCATGTGTCTTTGCTCTGGGTGACTAAAAGGAAGAGTGACTTCAAGGCGATGAGAACTTGAGTTTGGGCTGGGTCTGGCCTAGACCACAGGGGAGGAGGGCCAAGGGGGCCTTGAGGTTCCTTTGTGTCCAGCCCAACTCAGTGATTCAAGAAAATGGCAGTTCGGGGACAAAACTTTAACCAGGAATAAAATGCCAATATTTGATTGACTATATCTTGTATTATATCCTGCAGGAATCTAATCCTGATCGTGAATGGGCACGTTAATTACAAACCCTGCCAACTGGCATGCTCCATAACACCTGGGCAGGGAGCACTTCGGGCTGAAGGTGGGGTGCAAGCTTGCTTGAAAGCCTCAGTGAGGCAGGCTTTCCCCGGACTCCGAACTATGCGGAAAGAGTATTAGGGCCGGCAGCACTAAGCAAGGCTCTCGATTTGGTGTAGACTTAATTCTAACCTAGGGCAGGTTTGGGATTGCAGATGTCATTCAACAATGTTGGCTACTCCAAGGTGTTGCTGCTGTTGCTATGGTTATCACTATGGATAAGGATACTAACAGCGAGAAGCATGATTTATTGAGTACTTATTACATGCTACTTCTATGAAAAAGATATCCTTAATCCCACTGTACATGCGGAGACCTAGAAATGAAGAAATTTGCTCAAAGTCATGCAGGTTACAAATTACTTGAAATCGCCATCTCGGTTCTCCTTTTCTATTTCCACATTTTCCGACTGTATGGAGGGTTCAACGTACAGTTCAGGCAGCTCATCTCCTCCCTTTTTGAAGGGCAAGCTGACGTGTTAGCTACAACTGGGACCGATGAGGCAGAAGCAGTGAGGGTGAGTTTTTAGAATTCCTGTGGTTTACCCACAGATTCTCAGAGCACCGCCCTTGAGCTTTACCTATTGAATCCTAAAATAAGCTGATTTCTCACACAAGACTGAAAGGGTTGGAATATACAAAATATGACTGTGGTCTCCCCTGCTAGTGTTAGACCTTCAAAGGCACCCCCCCTTCCCTTAGGCAAGGTTCCTCCAGGCCTACGATTATCAGCGAAACTTAAGTAAATCCCGATCAAAGCAGTGGAATTAGCGTATTTACAACAGGAGCCTTGCGGCATCTAATCGATAAACATGTATTTTAAATGGGTGTCTCTCTTAAACGGGTAAACATGCTTTTTCTTACAATTCAAAGAATTAGCAAAGCTCCAAGGGCTAATGAGCAATTAAAAAAAAATCTTCTCCACAGGACATGATGTCTTCAAGGATTAGGGTTGTTCAAAAGCAGAAGAGTCTGTTTTCTGGGGATAAGCCATTTTCAGAGACTGTACAGGAACCTGGAGCCTGGACTCAGAAGACAGTTGGCTTTACAAAAAGAATAACACACTTGGAGAAAACTGGGATTGAAAATAAAAATACAGTCTTACTTTGCAGTTAAGATGGAAAGAGTGGAAACGTGAAACAAAGTGGGGAAGGAGAGAGTAAGGTCCAGAAAAAGTCTTGAGGAAGATAACATTTAAGAGCTGCTGGGGGAGGGCTGGGCAGAGAGAAGGGAGAGCAAGTGCCTACTGTGTGCTAGACACATGCTGGTTGCGGGGAGTGAGAGAGAGTACTAAGAGTACCGGACGACGCCCAGATTTCTGGCAAAGAGGTTGGATTAATATGTCACTCACTGAGATGGGTCAGTCTTGGGCAGTGGTTTCTGGAGGCAGCTCTACTGAAAAAAAATGTAGGGTAGTATTTCAGCTGCCAAGAGTAAAGGATTTTTTTTTTTAAAGACAGGAAACTCTCTATAATTTGGCAGCTACTAACCTAAGCTACCAGCTAGCGCAGCAGGCAGAGGCTCGGGAGGTGGGGACGGGACCTGGCATCCTGTCTGAGCCCTGACAATTTCTCGTGCTGGCTGAACAGTGTTTTCTAAACCATCACACAGGAAGTTCTTAATTGCAAAATGTTGATGGTTGATTTTTGGCAACCATGGTTGTCAGTGTTGACAGCAGAGGGTAGGTGAAACATTACTCCAGTTTCATAGATGAGACAACCAAGGCATGACAAGTCAAATGGCCACGGAGGGTGATGGCGACCATGGTAAGAGCCTGTAGCAGGAAACTTTGCTTCTCATCTCAGGGACACCCCTTCAGACATCTCTGCATGGACAATTGTCAAATTTTGGCGTGATGCAAACAGGCAGGCTACCACAGTCGCATACACTTGCATTACTGAGAGATTGTATAAAGTAATGAATAGTATATGAGATAGTCAACAAATTCACCAACAGAATGAAACTTTAAAAGCAATATAATTCTTGACTATATCCTTGCTATTGATGAATAGATGTCCCTCTGGCCTTTCCTCTCCCTCCCTCTTCCTCTCTATCGCTCCTTCCATTTTATGCTCACGCTCTCTGCATTTTACAGGTCAAATGCTCATTTACTTTCCTGGTGAAAAACAGACCCATTAAAATATTCCCAGGGAAGCTATTCACTCCATTTGATCAGATGCAAGATGTCTGGAATCCAGATTAATATTGCAGCTATGGAAATGAATTTCTAAGAAACCCTGATCCAGAGTTCAAAAGGTAATGTATCTGAGATCCCTCTGGACCAGGAAAATGGAAACAGTTCTGCTCCCCAGGGATTAAAGAATGTCCAGAGCATCCTCCCCAAGTCTTCAAGTTTTCTACAAGATACACTCACAATCATGCACACGATCCCATCATAGGGGGATCTTGGTGGATTTTCTAAACGGAGGCTGAAGAATGGGATTGCTATTTGCATCAGCCTTTCCTGGAAGCCTTTTGCTTTTGTCCCACCAGGGAAGGGATGTTCCCTTAGTGGCAAGTCCAGCATAGTGTGGGGCCTGTGGGCAAAGCTGCTGGAGGTTGGAGTGATCGGGTCAAGGGTCATGCCCAGAAGATGAGTTGCGGCAGGTCGGAGACCAGGTCAAGTTGGGGTGGAGACAGAATATTGTCACTCCAATCGGAAGGTGTGCTGAGGAGACCAGGGCTGGGGGGAAAGTTACTAAACAGATCTGAGGCCATCAGTGAGTGCTCTGCGGAGTAGGCACCTCCATGAATTTTGTTTGTTTGTTTGTTTAAATTTGATTACCTCTGGCTCACTCTTAGGGGTGATATTAATGTCACATTAAAATCTGTTACCTTAAATTTTCTTTGTAATCTCTTCTCCAGATATTTTAAAATCTCTTCTTAGAAGTCTTCTTGTACTTTAAATGGCTCTTTTAAGCATGCATGGCTTTGTAAGGTTTTGGTCATTGGAAACCACTGGTTTACTGACTTACACCTGTGGTAGCCCATTTTATTAACCATTACCTGAAAGTCCCAAGTATGCATGCCACCTCCAATCTCTTCAGAAAAGTTATTAAGCATGGAGATTTTTAAGAAATATATTTTATTGATTATGCTATTCCAATTGTCCCATTTCCCCCTCTTTATTCCCTCTGCCCTGCACACCTCTCCCCTCTGTACTCCCCCTTCCTTAATTCATGTCCATGGGTTGTATTGGAGATGTCGTTAAGCTCAAGGTGGCAGATGCAAGTTTTGCAAAATTCAGCTTTTCACTTGAGAGGTCAAATTTTACCACCGGCAACAAACACTGCCAGTTTTCTTGACGTGACAGGTTCACTTCTTTTGTGAGAACCCGTCTGCCAGAAACCCAAGTCTGCATCAGGTTTCCTGTCAGTCATTTTCTCACGTAAAAAACGGTGTTTCACAAAAAACAGCCAGTTCCTCCACAACTCAAACATACAGGGGCCTTTGCTCAAGACATCACCGCCGTTCCGTGCGTAGCAGCAGGCGGTCTGCACACTTTCTTTAATATCCACACAGAATACTGAAGGCTCATGTGCCGCAGAGTTAAGATCCTTAGAATTAGTGGTTTTTATGGCTGTATCAAAGACATTCTTAAGTGAAACTGGAATCTGATCTTATTTCACTCTATTTTCTTGTGTTTTTACTGTGAATGGATGGCTTTAAAGAAAACACCTACTAGTACAGTGTGTTGCACTGTCTTAACTCATATTATGGTGCCGGAAGTTTTACCCACCATATTTTTTTTGCCTTAGCACTGTAAAAGTTATTATAATCAAAAGGCGAGTAAGACTTTGGCATTTGTAGCAGAACTCGCCTTAGAGATGCCACATGGCTCTAGCAGCAAATGCAGCTGGGAGGTGCTGAGCTCTCTGTGCCTACTGCTTTGTGCCTGGACTGTTCAACTCTCTGTAACCTCACGCTGGGCTGACTACCCCAAACCAGAATACTCCCCAAAGATAATGAACATCAAGCCCCCAGGAAGTAGATTAATGAATGTATCGAGTGTAATAACTGTCTGATGTTATCTTTTAACTTTTTTAACTCAGCGATATATTGTTCTCTTGGGAAGTCTACACAGCTACCTGCCATCTCGTTCCGCTATTCACTCCCTTTAGAAAAGAGCACTGTCCTGAGACGGGTGTGGATTGGTCCTGGCCCACCACTACGGAGAGCAGCTGCTTCGCCCTCGCATGGAAGTTCCTCCTACTAAAGCTCTTATGACTGTGAATGAGGCTGTGTGCCCGCTCTTTGGTATTGAGCCTGATTTTGACTTCTGGGGCTTTCCAGGAGAGCTGGATGAACTCACCGAGTACGTTGAAGCTATTTCCTCCTCCTCAGTGCTATCCGCATGGAATTTACATTTTATTTGGAAGAGACAATGAACCAAACAAATAAGGAAATTATACGGTAATCAGAAGGTGATAAGTGCAGTGGAGAAAAGTAAAACAGGAAAAGGGAGTGGAGTTGGGAAGAGTTTTGATATTTTAAATGGAGTGATCCCAGAAGCCTAACTCAGATCCCAATGCAGCTCCCACCACTTAATGAGGCAAATATCACTCCCACTTTAGAGATGAGGAAACTGAGGTACAGCTGGATTAAGTGATTTGTTTAATGCCTCATAGCTGGTAAATATGAAATCAAGTTTTCAAACTCGAAAGCCTGGCTGTCCCCATTGGCACGTGATTCTCACTGGTCTGCAACGTGTCTCAGACACTTCAGCAACATTTCTAAGTGAGATCCCAAGTTTAGAGCTTGAAATCTATTTAGGGAAGTGAGATGACAATTTTTCCAAATAAAAATAGAAGAGCGAGGAAAAAGACACAATAACCACAGGAGTCATCAAATCTTAAAGGAATATCCAAATTTTTTTAGTGTTGGGCTGTTGAATGGGTTTCTTCCCAGACACTGGATTTCTTCTGGATTTTATCCAGAAGAAATAAAGAATTTCTTCTTAATTTAATCTGTATGTGTTTAGTAAGCATTTTCTCTGTGTCGTGCACTGGGGTAGTTGTTGGGAGCGTAGACAGATCCGCGCTGAAGCAGCTCACAGTATGAGAAGGAACGGCAGAAGGAAGACAGAACATTCCAAAGGGAGGGGCAACCTCTGAATCCTTAACATCAGAGGGGGAGTTTAAGTTGGCTGAGGGTTGAACAGAAATATGTGTACATACAACACACGCGCACGTACACATAGAGATGATTCCTATGTCTGAGATTTAGAACCTCCTGTACCCACACAGGGGGAAGATTTTAAAAGGCCGGAAATGACCCACATTCTCCCACTCTACTCTACGGGGCTGTGATGACAGGAACCTTGTAAAATGGAGAAGCTAGAAACAATAACCCTGTTGAATTCTGACAGCCTTGGAAGGAAGACATTATTTGTATTTTACAAACGAGGAAATTGAGGCTTGAAGACCCGTTTGCTCAATTCGGTCCCCTTGCTTCAGGCCTAAGCCACCACACGATCCTCACCAACTCCCATAAAGAAGAGGGCCTGGCCCTGGCTGGTGTAGCTCAGTGGACTGAGCGCGGGCTGGGAACCAAAGGGTCCCGGTTCGATTCCCAGTCAGGGCACATGCCTCGGTTGCAGGCCAGGTCCCCAGTGAGGGCCATGTGAGAGGCAACCATACATTGCTGTTTCTCTCCCTCTCTGTCTCCCTCCCTTCCCCTCTCTCTAAAATAAATAAATAAAATCTTAAAAATAAAAAAGAGGAGGGCCTGGTATCCCAGTCCTTCTCACAGGATGCCCCCGGCCCCTGTGGCTTCTGTACCTCACGCCCTCTTTGCTGTTCACCTTCTGCCCTCCTGCCGTTTCGACATCACTCCAGCTCTTTGTGGCTGTCTTGCATTCCCCAAACACTCGATCACTCGTACAAGCTAGGACAGATTTCGTTCCTCTGGTTGAACTCTCTGCACTGTCCCTCAACCTTCGTTTTGTTTTGTTTTGGTTTGGTTTCTTTTGAAACTTCGGTTTTTACTGGTTCTATCTGCTTCCGGTCACCTGGGATAAATTGTCTTCATCCAGCCAGAACCCCCTGGTCTGCCCCCTTGTTTAGGGCCCTCCTTCTCTGTCGCTCTCCGGGAGCCTGCCAGCGCAGGGTGGCTCTGAGAGCGACGCCTCCACAGATTCTACCCTCTGCTCCTCTGTCTTGCATCATCCTAGTCCTGGCCTTGTGAAAAAGCGATGCTTCACACCAAGCATTGCCAGGGCTTTCCCTCTTCCCACTTTGTCTGAGAACTCTGTTTCCCTGCAATCACTCACCCAGTCAATGACTTGTAGCTATAAAATTACCAGAAAGACTTTAAACTCAGCACAACTTTCTCTGAATCATAAACTGATTTTCTCACACAGTCAGGGCTCATCCTCAAATTCTTTTCTCCTAATCTATTTTCCTTCCCATAAACAATTCTTCAATGAGTCAAGAAGCAAACATCCTTGATTCAGTCATTACATTAGTCAAACAATTATTAGCACTTCCTATCTGCCATGGTTTTCTGACTGCTTTTTTTTTTCCAAATGGTCAATCAATAATTGAACAAGCAGGATTCATAAAGTGTAACTATAAAACCCACTTGCTTACATTTTTTCTTACTTTTTAACATGGATTTTATTTATTGTTGGGGTTCTTTCCTGATCCTGAATGCACTCTTGGGCAGACCTATGACTTTTCCGATCACTTTTAAGTAAAAAATAAAAAAGTCTATACTCAAGTAAGATTCAGAGTGTCTAGTCCAATATATTATTTATATTATTTAATACTTCAATCTTTATGTCAAAGGAATAAAGATTGTAACCCTCTTCCTCTGGTTACAGATTAGCTAGCTGCCATCGATGACTCCTTTGGGACTGGATGAAAGGGGGGCGGTGACTGGGGCCAGAGATGCCCATTTGACTGTCAGAAGTGTGAAGCTTCACCGTCACCGGCCCTGTCACAGCCCGTCCTTCCTTCTGCACTCCCTGCATCTGGGCGGGGCCTGGCCTTCCAGGGCTGCTCCTACCTCGGGCAGCTGGCTCCCCAGCTGGCTGCTGCTGTAATCCCTCCACCCTGGAGGACTGGTCTCCTAACACATTGTCCATTCCCCTATTGTTGGATGGTCATGTGGTTGTTTTCAAGGTTCTGACATTCAGCAGCGATTTTCAGCCTTTTCCATCTCATGGCACATACGAACTAATGACTAAAATTCTGCGGCACACCAAAAATATATAGTTTTTGCTGCTCTGACTAAAAAATAGGTATAATTTTGATATATTTATACCAGACAGTTGTTGTTGTCTTGGCTATTGTCACTTTTTTTTTATTTGACTATCTAAGGGAAAAAGAGGTCAGTGCTCCTATGTATTCAGGTATTGCATGTTTTACAATTTTTTTGTGACACAGCTGTCAAAAATCGCTGTTCTAAAGTACAGTATGGTCAACTGCGCATGAGGAATATATTTTGTTACATTGTAAAAAACAACTCTTCACACTTCAAGTCCAGCATTCTTTGCTTCACCATGACACAAATTCTCACTTTAGGCTATGTGAGTGTGAATTGAAGTCTACAAATTTATCCCTGCAAATGATGGCTACATTTTAACTATAGAGCAAACAGCTTTGGTCCCACTGGAGATATTGCGGGCACCAGGGAGAAAGGTGAGGTTGCACTGCCGGGAGCCCCTAAAGCCGGTCGGAGAGACCGTCCATTGGACAAACAACAGTCCACAGGTGGTGCTTACTAACGAGTCAGGTTCACTGCATCTGCCGAGGATTAGACTTGGCTCAATTGTTCTGTTAGACAACAGAGAAAAACATTTAAATAAATGTGTTCCGCCCCAAGGAAAAAAGTTGGTACATTAAGGACAAACATTAGTGCAAGACTCCATGCAGACTCTCAGAAAACGAAGGGACAAAGGGTGTTTGCTGAGCCCAGCGCACAGACCCTCTGGAGGCCCTCGGAGTGTGGCCCCCTGGCCAGCACGCGCTCCCTCACCTCGAGGTCCTTGGTTCTGTGGCTTATCTTTCTTAGTTCCACAGGTGTAACCAGGGGTCATTTGGTTTTTCTTCCTTTCCCTGATTTGTAATGCCCTTCTCGGACAGTGAGAAACCGGGCTCCCATTTTTCTCCATATTTACATATGTGATTAATCTCCCTGTGGGTCCACAGTTTCCAGCGCTGCTGCTACATCATCTCCCATCACTGCAGACAGCTTCCTCTGTGCTATTGGCTCCGACTCCCTACACCAGGTTCTACTCAACTTGCTTGTACTCTGACTTCCGATGGTGCTCCATCTCCCTACTCAATTGTCCTCGCTCTGCTCGGTGCCCACCACCAAATCGGGTGGTCCCTCTCTCTGTTTGAGCTTCCATACCCCACTCTAGGCTGCCATGCGCCCCACCCATCTCCTCTGCATATAGAGCTGTACCTAACGGCTTTACGACTGAGTTTGTTCAAGAATGGAAGGCAAAGAGGAAAACCTCTGACTGTACTTTATATTTGAAAAAAATTCCCGTTCCTTTTGACCCAAATGGAAACGGACTACCCAATCTGTGATGTAAAGAAACAGCCCTTCTCAACTGACAGATATAATAAGAATTCTTAGAGCTATCCTTCGAGACTCCACTTCTCATTTATCCCTGTTACTCTCGATACACAAAATAATTTGTTAAGTGAAGGGCAGGGAGAAAGCTTAAATTCTCATGTGCCAATTATAGCAAAGGAGAGGAAATGTTCGGCTTAATGGCATTAAAAAAAGAATAACGAGGCAAATACACTCCAGCCTTGAGGAGAGCAGATGTGATATATTGATTTGTTTCCTGAGAAGTCAGTCACAAAAGAAGCCTCATTGCTTAGAACCTTTGCAATTTGACTAGTTTAGAAAAAAATAGAAGCTTCTGCAGTCTTTCAAGCGTTCCCAGAGCTGTCCTAAAGGGCCCGTTTCCTTCCGATTCTGCAGGTCTCAGACATCCAGCGCTGCCTGCTTTGCTGTAAGGCTGCCCCAGCTGGAATGTGCTTCCTGGGCTCTCTGACTCCAGCAGATAGCTCTGCTATCACACAGGCTCTGGCTGGTCAGGGCCAGGCACTCTAGGATGTGTCAGAGTAATTAGAGATGCTCTAAGCCCAACCAGTGCAGATGTCTCATCCCCTCAAGGGCTGTAAGCACCACCCTCGCCCCGCGGGGCCCCATCCTCAGGCATTCCTTTCAATGCTGAGTTCAGAGGGTCTGCCCTGGATCAGGCAGCTGCCCAGCTCCCCAGTAAGACCAGGTCGTATCTACAATGCAGGGCTTTCTAAATGGAGTTTGGCCAAGTTCGGGCATCAATGGATGCCAGTATGGAACCTAAAAATAGAGCAAGTAAAGGAAGCTTCAAAAACCCCCTTGAAGATAGAAGCAACTGGAGGTTACAGAGGGCAGTGGGATGACTCCTAATGACCCTACAGAAGCCGCCAGGAATTCTCAAATTGCCCGGAATGTCAGCGAGTCCTATACCATACAGTCTTGCATAGGGACACCAGTGAGCAGAGTGAGTATAATAGTTCTTCAGTGTTGAGAACAGACACATGTGTGTGAGGACCATTATGTCCAATGCAGCGTGTCTCCAGCACACTCATAGATTTTCATCTCAAAAACTACATGAACTCTGGGCTTTTTATTTTTGCAAGGACAGTCATACAGATGTTACATTCTTATATTCTCCCTTCCTTTTCCTCCCCTGCCGAGGTCTCTCTGCATCAAGTCCAGCAGACTTCTTTAAAACTTCTCCTCCATCAGTCCCTTAATTTTCTCCTGCTTGGTTCTGTGTTTAAACACTGATTATCTCACATTGGGCTGCTCTAATTGAACCTCTTTTTTTAGTAAAATACTTTTTATTGAATGCATAAACATTTATGCTTATTTGTTACAGAAATTCTGTAAACTGAGAATTGACAGGTCCTTATTATGAGTTAATTCTTTAAAAGTTTAGAGCCAATAAGTAGCATAAAACTATTTTCTCCATTATATTGTAAAGTGTCACAGACAGTCCTATTCTATTGTTGGGATTGCAATTTATACAAATTTTAGGAAAATTATCAGACACATATGAAGGCCGAGTCTTCCCACTCAACAGTATGCTTCCTCATCTCAGCCAGCCTGCCTGGGTGGGCGGAGCCATAGAGGAGGTGGGAGGTGGGGAAGATTTCCATTGGTCACTGTTTCCTCACATGGTCTTGACTCATCTCTCTGTACACGTGTTTACAGTTAAAGGCCACTGTTGTTTACCATAACGAAATGACCTGGCTTGGAATCTGGTGATGATTACCATAAATGATATAAAGATCTTAAGTTCTGATTGTAAAATCTGTTTTAGCTTTATAAGCTAGATAACAGGTTTGCAAGTCCATGGGGAAAACGGATTCTTCGGAGGCAGATGAAGCTACCCTAAAGACACAAGCGAAAAAGTTGAAGCTTCTTCTTCCTCTTCACATAAGGCTGAGCACTTACACTGTCAAGAAATATTTAAGACCCAGAATAAAATTTGGTGATGGAGTTGAATGGAGAACACAAAATAGAAATGAGGTGTTTTGGGTTTTGTTTTTATTATTTTTATTTGGGAAAATAATACTGAAGTATCATAGCAGTAGAAACAAATATTTTTGGAAATCAATCGACCCATCCAGACACTTAAAATGTGAAATGAGCCCTGGCCAGGTATCTCAGTTCATTGGAATGTTGTCCAGCACACCAAAAGGTTGCCGGTTTGATCCCAGGTCAGGGTGCATATGGGAGATAGCACATTTATGTTTCTCTCTCATATTGATGTTTCTCTCTCTCTCTAAAAATCAATAAACATGTCCTTGGGTGAGGCTTTAAAAGAAAATATGAAATGAAAAATCTTACTCTTTCTGGGTCTCCATTCCATGTACCTTTGGAAAAGTCACTAAGTTACCTTTCCACTGAAGATTAGACATGCTCATATTTGCCAACAGATACTGCGAAGTTCTTAGGAAATCTTAGGAAAATCTCTTAGGAAAAGTTCTAGCCACAAGTGAGATACAAGAAAACAAACATCTTAAACTACTTTAAGAAATCACTTAATACATTTTTAAATTATCATTAATGCATTTATGAACAAATTATAATAAGCACTTTTAAGTCACAATGGTATTTTGTTACTAGGGATCTAATATTAAAGAAGTATATCCTTTTAACTTCATTTAAAGACTATGTAAAATATAATGGAAATTTTGCATAACTACCTTTATTTTTTTTTAAAAAGCTGTCTTTATATGTTAGCTAAATGTTTTTGAAGCCTAAGTCTCCAAAATAAAAATGACTTTGACCTTTTAGGATATTGTTTTGAATTTAGTTATCACAGTGAACTTTAAGGGCATGGTTTTATTTTCTGTTATCAAATACCTCTTTATTCCAGCCTCTTAATAAAAAAGTCACAGCCCTTAGCTCCAATACAAAATAAAATAAATATGACTATAATTTCACGCAAAGGAGAATGGCAAGGTCAGATTTTAAAAGCCACGTGGAGATTAGATTTACACCAATGAATGTATGCATGTATTATATTCAATTGAACAGAGTCAAATCATGTATATAGTATATGTATTTCAATGGATACTTTAGGGAAGCTGTTCTCTTAGGTAGGAATTAGCTGTGGATGACTGAGTTTGCAAAGTACAGCCAGGTTATTAAATAAACAATACAGTAAGACATTCCACTTCCTCCAAATCCTAAATTATGAAATCAATTGCAAGCCATTTATGTCTGATATGGAAGGCGCAAACTGCCTTTGTCTTTTCCCAAGCATGCTGATAAGAGGAGAGAGGCGGAATGGTTATTGCTGAGATGGCACTTTACAAGTATTCTGCAGAAAGAGAGAGAGACAAAGACAGCAACTGACTGATGGTGTGACATTCATTGCTCAAAGCATCCTAATCACAAGGGCTGCCTCAAAACTTCCCCACTGGTGATAGTTATAAAAGAGACAATTTACCTTCTGGGGCTCTCTGGAAGGCACTCCCTGTTAATGTGACCTGTCCAGGACCATGGCAGACCAGTTCTGCAGTTCTGCACAGATTATTCACAGGACTTAAAAGGAAGGACGCCCTCTTTCGTAAGGGAGAATCTGAATATCCCAAGTGGAGCATGCATCCTGGTGTCCTTTGGCGATGTGCTCTCTTGGGAGGAGTTCGTGGAGATGGGCTCTGATGAAGTCAGGTTCTTTTGTGTATGGGAAACAAAACTGGAAGGTCTTGTTAAAAAGCTCCCTAAGTCAACTGCCTGAAGTCTGAAGCCTACATGATGGGGTATCTTGAGGTGAGGGGTGAGCATTGGGATGATGGAAATTCAGAACCAACTTTCTGATTAGTGTGCATCGCTCTCTGATGAGGGAGTAAATCAACTTTCAGTTACATAACAAACGCAGTGCAGACTGAGGTGCAGGAGAAAAGCAGAATGTGTCAAAACCTCATCACCAAGATCCAGGAGCAAGAGATTAAGGTTTACTCAGAACGAGGTTTGCTCACGACTGATTTCCATTCTGATTGGACAGTATCCTGATGAAAATCTGCTCGGATTGGTTGATGCTAATATACCAACAGGAACTAATTTGAATATCATCTCTGCTGGAATTCTTGCCAGTCCATGGCTTTTAGGAGCCTGGGAAGTTCACTTTCGGCTGCAGTTATGATGATTTGAAGAAAGAGAGAGAAAGAGGGAGCAAATTGGCTACACATTTTGGCTCGAAAGATTCAAATAATTTAGCCATCTCTTTTTCTATATGAAATATTAAGCATTTTCCTCCAGCCAGAGCCAAAGGCAAGGGAGCCAAATCTGGGGGAATACATTGCCTATGACGTGGGGCTCCTGAAGCATGCCCTGAACAGGGGTGACTCTGAGTTTCTACTCCCCTTCCCCTCATCAGTAAGGCACTTTAGTGCTAATCCTTCGCCTTGAATCATATGCTGCTTTCAACTATTGGTTATCGTTTTACAGCTGTGCATGGTCCTTGAGGTAGGGAGAAACCATGCCATACTTTTTGTTGCCTTTGTTTACCATGCCCTGTATATTGCATAATATTTTGTTGACTGATCGATGGATACAAATAAATATGGGCTCGCTCAGTGAGTTCAGTTCTCTCTAAGCTAAGTAAAACTCCAAAGGAAAACCTACCTCCTATGTCCCCTTCTTTTATTTCCGAGTTTCTCCTGAAAGATGAAGACTCCCCAGTTGCAGCCCCAGGTCTGTGGTTATGTTGTCCTCCAGTGGTCGACCACAGCTCCTACTGCGGGGATGGCAACATGGCTGTTAACCCCGAGATTCCAGCAGAGTGACAATTGTTTCCAGGCAGAGAAGTGGGTGGATGGTTATTCTTTGTTTAAATGTCTCCAGGGAAGAAAAAGGACTTCAGTCAGGCTTCAGTGAGCTATTTTAGTTTCTAATTAATCTTTTACACAGGAAGTTCTTTCTCAAGTGCCAAAATCATTCTGCCACAAATGAAACCAACTTCTCTTGGTTTTCTTCTTTCTTGAAAAGGATTAGAGGTAAGCACCATCCTGCATTTTGTAGCTGGTTATGGGTCAAAATACATGGGGCATCTTGCTTGTTTAATGACTTTTTATTTAAATAAATATGTTACTGGGAATTCTACTTGAAATCTCCAGGACCTACAGGGGAAAAGAGAGCTCACATCTTGCTGTGAAAGTGTCTTGAATTCACATACGAGTGACAGAGAGGTGTCACGGGATAATCTTTTCTTTGACATGGTCTTGGGTGTCTGGGTAGGCTGTGTGGGAAATAGGTTGGATTTGTCCAGCCGAGTTGGACGCCTGAGGTGGGGATGTAAGAGGGATCGGGTGAGGCTTCTACGTGATGAAGGACACAGCATCTTAGAGCTCTCGCTTCCTTACCTGCCTGTACTGGGAAAAGCACTGGGTGAAACTGTCATTGAGGCAGTGACTCTTACACACACAGAAACCATCTGAAATATTTATACAAGAGCGTTGTGTGGAATCCAGGGAAATGGGTCAGCTGCCAAAGTCCTAGAATAGCTCTGAGGGCCAGGACCTTTCCATCATGGTATTCTGCCTTTCCATGTTGCACAGAACTGCTTCACCCTCACCTCTCCCACCTCCACTTTATTACCAGCACTTTACTCCCTCTCACACCTGTTCACCTGTTTAAACTTGGGAGAAAAACAGGGCAAGAGGAAAGAGAGAGGGATGCCTGGGACAAGCTTTCAACTGAGAAGGCAGCTGCCACCATTGTGTGCTGCTGGCACGTCCAAGGCTTCCTGGGGCCTCTCCAAATACCTCCAACTGCTTACTCACATGTAATAGAAAAGCCCATCTATTCCCTCCAAGTTCATGTCTCCACCGTGGATGCTGTCATTTATTTTGCTTTATCTTTATTTAATGAATTTTATTCTCTCTTTCCCCAAAATCCCTTAAAATGGTTTACCTAAATTTCAGAATGCTATATAGAAATGCATAGCACATCAGTGAGTACTCCTTGAGAATGTGACGACTGGACAGGAATTAGAAATCATCGAATTCCCCCTTCCCATTTTTCAATCGAAAGGCTCAGAGGGGCAAAATGAACTACCTCAACTGGACAAATACTAAATGAGGGAACCAAAGCCAAAAATTAGTACAGATGCTTTGTGTGGGGCTGTTGACCATGACTCTTGTAGCTGATCAATGACCAATAAAAGTATGAGACATGACTTTGAAACAAGGCATTAAAACTCTTAATCATTAAAAATGATGAGGACAAAGGTGAGGAAAAGAAAGAATTGCCCCAGGCTCAGGCACACTCTGAAATGTTAAATCTGTTGAAACCAAAGGAATATTAATTAAGGGAGCTGTATTCTGGGGCAAATGCACCCAGATAGCTGTTGTAATAGTCAAGACAAACTTCTGACCTTTCAGTCTGTCAGGTTTTATTGCCGTGATTTAAACGTTACGGAGCTTGTGTGAGCCATTATCCGCATCTCCCTTTGTTATAAATTACCCCGTGAATGTTCCACAGCATCACAGGAAGAAGAAAGGAATGCTTCCACTAGCACAAACAGAGTCTTGTTGGTGCCAAGTGTCATTTAACAATGAATAAAAATTCACTGTCCCAAACCACATGCATCCCTGCTCCTGTACCCCATTACTGTCAAAGACAATGATCAGTCAAGTTCAAATACGAAGTATTGAGAGCCAGGACACAGACTATCAGAGATTTTAGAAAATTACATGTGATTTTGCAGAGCTGCAGGATGTTGGAGGAGAATCCTGTTAGTGGTGCTTTTTGTCCTGCAGAATCCTCATGAGAATGTTTATTGCTAACAATTTTTTAAATTACAAAAATATTTCACTAATAGCAAAGAAATCATGAGCAGCAATGAAAGTCAATGGGTTTCTCTGATATAATGTCATAATAATACAGTAAGGTAGGGGGTGGAGAGATGCCTGAAAAGGGTGAGGGGGACTATAGCCGGCAATACTGTGGTGAGTTTACATGGGGACGGATGATTACTACACTTGGTGAGGTGATCACATTGTAAGATATATAAATGTTGAGTCACTCTCAACATTGGTTTCTGTACACCAGAAACCAATACAATATTGTGTACTAACTGTACTTTAAAAAAGAAATGCAATAAGACAAATTGTGCTGGGTTTCTTTCATTTCTTAAATGGTTCAGAAATCCTTGAACTTAAAATCAGAACATGAGAATGTTCCATTATCTTAATTATTAGCAGTCCTGCTTTTTCAGGGAATGCCTTTCATTTCAGAGATGGCACCTGCTTACTCAGTGTCAGCGAATGTTAAGAGAAACATACGAGCTAAGCCCCTAGAGTCTAGTCTTCGTGGAAAATACATTTTTCCCAAGATAATCAGGAGGTACTGTCAATGAATTCCTTTATCTCTTGGCCAATCACAGATTTGCCTATTGTTTCTAACCAGGAATTCTGACTGATGTAGTTTTTATCTTCACAAGTTCCCCTGTCCCCCTTCCAGCAGGGGCACGATGGCCTGAAATGTACTAGCGACAGCTGATAAGTCACTTCACCTCTGAATCTCATTTCCTTCATCTGTAAAAATGAAAGCATGGGATCAGACAAACTATACATTTTCTTCTAGTAATAGCAGTCATTGTCTGAAATGACAAAGAGAAGAGCAAGAGAAGGGAACAAAAGGCCCGTGAGGTGGCACATGACAGACATTTAATGCCTGTGTGGTTGGCAGTCAATGGCGCCACAGACATCAAACCCTACCTGCTGGAATCATTTAAACTGGATGGACAGCGCTCACTTCCTTGCTAGGACAAGATCTATTTCATATCAAATACTGCAGTTCCTTTAAAAGCTAAATTTGAATCAGTCATAACGCAAGAATCCCAAGGGATCATCAGGATTGGATCACATGTCAATCAATCACAAAGTGAATTACTTTAATTTCTTCCAAGATCACTTTCTTAACTAATCCATGAATTTCCATCTTTTATTGCCCCTTTCTAGAGCATCACTGAACAAGGTTTTAAAAGAAAGATGAACTAACCTGCAACCACGCACTGTACTATGAGTTACAATTTTGTGAAGGGCAATTTTTCTAATTGTTTAGTGCTCTGGTAAATTGTGCTCATGCATATTTATATATAAATGCTCAGTCATTTTACACTGAGAAATCCATACCTACACATTTCCCTGGTGAATGTCTCATAAAATCAATTTTCCACATTAGCTGTATTTCTGGCAATCCAACCCGAAATAGAAGGCTTTCTTTTGCAGAATAAGACTGAGGTTAGTTAGGTCAGGCAGCACCTAATAAGATCTCAGAATCAGAGCTGCTCTGGAGAAATCCAAGAGGGGACTCGCCTTTGGCACTCAAGGAGAGGCGACACAGCACATTTCTGTCAATGGTCCTAGGGCCTTTCTATCATAGAACCCACAAGGTTCTTATTGAGAGGTTGGGACAATCAAAACACATTTGGGAAATTGTAAGTGTTTAGGCAAATCAGAATGTGGCTCCCTTCATGCCACAGACTAAACTCCTTTGGATGATGTGTGAGACCGGGCAGCAGGTTACACAATGGTGAAGCCCCCTGCGTTGGCCAGTGAGATTCTCAGCAAAGCATCCCTACACCAGAGCGGTTCCCGTCATGCTCTCCATGGCAGCATGATGAGACAGAGCATGTCTAGGTGCACAAATCCAGCAAATACTATTGAGTGCCTGTTTTGTATCAAGCAGTGTTCAGGCCCCAAGAACGTGAGGTTAATCCTATTTAATTCTTATCCCCCAAGAGCATTTAGTTCAATCCACAGAAACATGCGTGGGGCACCTGATGCCTCTAGTGAGCCCTAAAGGAGAAGGAACAGTTAGCCCCATGGACACACTTAGGGACACCTTTCCTAGGGAAATCTAGGAAGGAGCGGAGCCTGGGAAACTCGGTCTCTGCAGGGAAGGGCAGGCTGGCTGGTGAAAGCAGAGCATGGGTCGGCACACTTTTTCTGCAAAGGGTCAGACAGTACACATTTCAGGCTTTGTGCCTACAAGATTTATTTCTACTGCAGTAAGATGATAGCAGCCAATTGGGTGTAGCAGTGCTCCAAAAAAACTTTATTTCCAAACCAGGTGGTTGGTGATATTTGGCCCGAGAGCTGAACCTTGCCGGTCCTTGAGGAAGGGCATCAGTTGCACATGGGCCAGAGTAAGCAGGACCCCTTTCCCAGGTTGGGAAGCTTGCATTTACGAGAAGTGAGATGCAGTTGAGCTGCCCATGCAGAACCAAAAGCCAGATGGTCTTAATACCTCTTGCTGAAATTTAGAAAGGAAAATCTATGCCAAGCAAAGATGTTGGCAATTTTATCTCTTATCCCAGAATACCCTGAGCTCCTCCAAGGCCTTGCCTACAGAATTGGCACAGCAGAAAGCTCCAAGTTGGGCCAGGCTCTTTCCTGCTTGAAGCACCAATGTCTCTTTCCAGTCCTCCCCCGAAGCCACCAGAGATAAGGGTATGATCGATTTTTTATGAGGTTTGTTTAGGAGCAGGGGAAGGGGAACAAGGCTCCAGATAGCAACAGGGATCTTCTCAGCATAATACCTGTATTGCCCTCATTCACGTGGAGATTTGGGAAATTATCAGTGTTTATACAAATACCATTTTCATTGCATTATCATTTCCTATCTCTGTTTGCACACACCCACTCCAACAAACTTGCTATGAACCCAGCTGAGAATTTGGCCTGTTGCTCTCATTGTGTGACAGTTTGGCTGGTCCCCTGCCACACATCACAATGTCCCCTAAGTGAAATGGGAGCTATGCTCTTCTTGTAGCTCTGGGTTAGGAGAGAACTACAGGGCTGCCAACTCTCAAAAGAACACAGCAGGGTTAGACACAATAGGCAAGGAAGAAGTGAACAAATTCTCTTGGGAATTGAATTATCTTTCTAAAACAAGCCTCCTGCAACCACAGGGAGAAAAAAAAGGGGAAACCCGTACTATGCCAAGAACCTGACTCCTTTATCTCATCCAGGCCCTCCCCTCCCCAACTATGGGCTAGGCTTCAAAGGTAGGTCAGCACAATTATCTTTTCAGTGTACATGCTTTTACAAATTAAAACAGTTATTAAATTTATGAGTCAGCACCATGAAGATTGAGATCATAGCTAAAGGTTATTGGTACGCAGCTTCCACAGTATCACTGGTAGTCAGCACTGGACCACAGACTCCCTGGGATGAAGAAACTTCAAAGGTGATCTAAACTAAGCTTTAGTATGGGGTAACTGGAGTCTCGCCCAAGTTGGTGGGATATCATGGCAAGCCTGTGAACTATTGGAAATGTTAAGTAATGATATGGAAGCAGCCCAAACAATTTTAGGGTGTGAAAAATAGAAACATAGCTGGTAAAGACACCAATTAAAAATGACCCTTCAGAGCACTGCAGAAAAGGGTAGGAGGTTTCAGCCCATGGTATGTGTAAGTATCTTTCACTATTTCAAAGCTTGAGATGAATGGGAAGCTAAATAATCCACTTGAAATCTCTCTGCAGTTTCTCAGGGTATTACCGAAGAAATGTCAGCTCTTTGATTGTAAAAGGCTATTGTGAAGACCTACCATAAGGTCATTTACCTGCGCTGGTGAGAAATGCTGACTCCAAAGGTGAATTCTATCTTCCGGTAACTCCCAAGTCTTCAGCTTGAGCCAAATGCTATGAATAAATACAAAAAGGGGCATGAGTATAATTGTGGAAGAAAACCCTAATATAGGGCAAAAGGCAAGAGTAATGGTCACGGAATATGACTTTAGACCTCGAATGCATACTGTGGTCACTGGAAGAGCGGCACTTCCGCCGAGAGGGAGAGGGGATGCTCAAATGCCAACAGAACTCTGACCCTTGTAAATTATTGTGTGTTTAAAATCAATGAATGGCCTAAATATAAATAGAAAATAGCTTCAACAATTATGAAGGCTGGGAAAGGTTTATATAAGTTTTACATAACCTACGCATCAGCTGTAAATCAGAAGTCTCTGAATACTAAATAAATCTTAGGTATTAATCAGCTTTCAAATTCAATGTTATTGTTAGCTATGAAAATATCGAGTCACCAAACTAAAATTACTTGAAGGCCAACTCCAAACACTAGGTTAATATGAAATCCTTTATTATTTTAAGAGTAAAAAGAATGTGAAAATAACCCTATTTTTATCTCATTGATTGCAGTTGACGAAAGGATAAATTGATGTCAAAAAAAGTAAATGATGGACAGAAAATCTGGACATTGTGCTAACCCACAGACAGCATGGTCCAGCTTTATCTTAAGGGTCTCAGAATACAGGCGTGGGAAGCATGGCTGTGTGCCACTATCAAGGTTCTCAGCAGTTTGCACTTCACCACATCACAAACAGAGTCAGCCTCTTCACCAGAGCCCTTGCTGCACTTCTGGTTCTCAGTCCACAGAGCTGAATCTGTGAGATCTCGAAGAATCTTCCAATGGATTCCTTTTCATATTAAGTTAACCAGACTTGATTTCTGTTCTTTGAGATCAAGGACCTTCACTGATACCAACAGAGGTAGCATTTTGAAAAATGATTGTGTGCCATTTCAGATTAAACAGACAAACAAGTATAAAACTTTATGCAGAGAAAAACTGTGAAATAAAGATTTCCACAAATGCATGTTCTTCATTCTGCAGAGGTCATTTAATTTAGTCTTGGGCACAAAAGTGATTCAGGTGCATAGAATTCTGGAGTTTGAAGAGACCCAGGAGATTATTTAAAAAAAAAAATGGTTTGCACTTCTTGCCAAGATGGAGGTGTAGGTAGACACACTATGCCTCCTCGCACAACCAAAAGAGGGAAAACAACAATTTAAAAACAAAAAACAACCAGACCTGACAGAAAATCCAACTGTTTGGAAGTCCCACAACCAAACAGTTAAAGAAGACACATTCATCCAGACCAGTAAGCGGGGCAGAGCTGGGCGGAGAGTGCGAGGCAAGCCGGCGGTTTGTAGAGTGGTGGGGTCCTCGCTGCAGCTGCCCGGAGAAGCCTGCGGCTGGCTGACCTAGACCCACTGGGCAGAGACTGGTGGACCGGGCGGCCCCCTATATGTGCAGATAGACCAGGAGGAAAAGCTGGGGAGCAGAGCAGACCTCCCAGCCCACCATCGCGGGGAAATAAAGCCTCAAACCACCGATTGAAAACACCTGTGGGGTTTGAGGCGGTGGTGGGAGGAACTCCTGGCCTCACAGGAGAGTTCATTCGAGTGACCCACCCACCCAGGAACCAATTTGCTTGTGGGTGTTCCGAGAGGTGACTGGGAGCTGGTGGAGAGCAAAGCAAGCGCTATTGTTCTGTTCCAGGCCCCGCCCCCACAGGCAGCATCACAACACAACGTTTTGGGTTGCCCCGCCCTGGTGAATACCTAAGGCTCCGCCCCCTAAGGTAACAGGCACAGAGAGAAAGGAAAGGATGGCCTAAATGAAAGAGCAGATCAAAACTCCAGAAAAAATACAACTAAGCCACGAAGAGATAGCCAACCTATCAGATGCACAGTTCAAAACACTGGTAATCAGGATGCTCACAGGATTGGTTGAATTTGATCACAAATTAGATGAAAATATGAAGAATACGCTAAGAGAAATGAGGGGAAATGTACAGGGAACCAATAGTGATGGGAAGGAAACTGGGACTCAAATCAATGGTGTGGACCAGAAGCAAGAGAAAAACATTCAACTAGACAGGGATGAAGAAACAAGAATTCAAAAAAATGAGGAGAGGTTTAGAAACCTCCGGGACATCTGTAAACATCCAAATATCTGGGTCATAGGGGTGCCAGAAGGAAAAGAGGAAAACCAAGGGATTGAAAGCTTATTTGAACAAACAGTGAAAGAGAACTTCCCCAATCGGGCAAAGGAAATAGACTTTCAGGAAGTCCAGGAAGCTCAGAGAGTCCCAAAGAAGTTGGACCCAAACAGGAACACACCAAGACACATCATAATGACATTACCCAAGATTAAAAATAAGGGGAGAATCTTACAAGCAGCAAGAGAAAAGGAGACAATAACCTACAAAAGAGTTCCCATAAGACTGTCAGCTGATTTCTCAAAAGAGACTTTGCAGGCAAGAAGGGGCTGGAGAGAAGTATTCCAAGTCATGAAAGGCAAGGACTTACATCCAAGAATACTCTATCCAGTAAAACTTTCATTTAGAGTGGAAGGGCAGATAACATGCTTCTCAGATAAGGTCAAGTTCAAGGAGTTCATCATCACCCAGCCTTTATTATATGAAATGTTAAAGGGATTTATATAAGTCATGGAGGGATATCAACAGGGGAATGGGAGGGGGAGAGAGGAGGAGAAAGTACAGAGAATAGGTAAACGGTAGGTAGAAAACGGACAGGGGGAGGTTGAGAATAGTATGGGAAATGTGGAAGCCAGGGAACTTATGCATTTGACCCATGGACAAAAACTAAAAGGCAGAGAATGGGGGAGTGTGTGGGGTGGGGAGGAATAGAGGGGGGAAAATGGGACAACTGTAATAGCATAATCAATAAAATAAATTAAAAAAAAAAAGTTTTATTTACTGATGAGGAAACTGCCACCAAAACCAAAGTGAATATCGAGAGTTGATGGAGGATCAGCTATCCGACATTCAAACTTATAGTCAACGGACCCTTTCATCACAGCTGGCAGCTTCTCAAAATTCAATTCAAGAGGCTTTCTCATGCCTTGGTGCTAGGAAGAACAGAATATCTCTTCACAATATATAAAAGCTTTATCCTGTATCAGTATCACAGTGCTCGGAGGCTGCCTGGCTCATTTATGTAGGTTAATGTATTGTTGAAATCAAGGTCATAGGCCTGAGTCAGGAATGAGCGTCCAGTTTGGCTCGTGGTTCACAGCAGAGTATCTGAATGCTGGCCTTGCTGTCAAAACGGGACCTTGCTGGGGCACCTGGGTAAGCTGTGTGCCTGGCTCAGCAGGTCCGTCACCTCCACTCAGCACACGGGGCAGATGCATGCTCCCGAGGGGCTGAGATGAACACCATGGCATCAGCTTTACAGATAAAGGATGCAAAGAGTTAGGCCCTTTACTTTGGAAATCAGTGTATTTGACAGCAAAGAGTAAAGAATTCCATTTGTTAAATAAGACAGCCTTGCCATTTAGGAAACATCCTTTCTCTTAGGGTAAATGTCAGATATTTCTACTCTTGAGAACTTTCCTATTCCTCCTCTGCTCCCTCCTCCAGACCACGCCTGCCCTGTGAGAGGGAGAGGGAATGGCCCCAAGGGCCCACCAGGTGCCAGCACCCACTCACCAACATCTTACTGACGGGATACGTTTGGAAAGAGCCGGGCTATCAAATGAATGCCAATAACCAACCTAGTAAATGAAAAACGAAGAAGAGCGATGTCACTCTGGGCCGAACTATTTAAGAATTAGTTGCAGAAATAACTGGGAGGATTTTTATGGAGAGAGGGTGGCCTGTGGGAGACGTCTCAGTATGGAGGAAGCATTTGTAAGCAGAGGCACAAGGGAAGGACGTGTGAGGGAGGCTCTGAGCGTCCTACAGAGAACTGACTGCAGTGGAAGGTATGTTCAGGAGAGAAGTAGGAGCTGGGTTTGAAAGGAGCAGGCTAAGTAGGGCCGTATCGTGGGGGGCTGTGGTGACAGGCCAGGCAGTGCCGTCTTCACTCTCTAGGGCGTGGGAACTATTTGAAGCTTTCGAGCAGAGGAGGAATGATGATCAAAGCCACATTCAAGGAGGAGGAACTTGACAGTGGTGTGTAGGCTGCACTGGAGCTGGGCAGCAGGGAGCCTAGAAATCCCCATAGCTCAGGTGAAAGCGATGAAAAGTGACCTGAAGTCTAAGGGAGGGTTGGCGATCTAAGGTCTGCCTCCCTCATGGGTCATGGGCAGGTAGAGGGGCACTTACTCTTGTCTGTTAGCAAACGGCACTGGTGTCCTGAGCAAGTTTCAGGTGTGACTTTGACATCAAGATACTAAAGACCCCTGCTCCGTTCAGTGACCCCAGGCCCGTGTGCACAGGCAGGAGCCTGACCCAGGAGCAGACAGGCCGCTCTGGACCACAGGGTACTTGGCTATGGTGTGTGCTTAATGAGTCTTTGCTAAATGAGAGGTTCTGATTAAAAACAGTGTGCTGGACAGGAAACGGTGAAGCGTCCCCCAGGTGCTTTTACCTACCTCGTCTGGTACCTACTCAACCAGATAGGATCCGAGGTCCATGGAAACTGATGTCTTTGGCAGCAGAATTATGGCCTGAGGATCCCGGCCCCTGGCCCCACTAAGCCCAGTCTTCCAATCTACTGTTTCCCTGCAGACAAGAGACAGACCACACCTGCCACCAGGCCACCAGGCCACCAGGCCACCAGGGCTTCGCAACCTGTCTTAGAGCTCCCCCTCCCCACCGCACTCCCATCCCCCACACTCACACAGCTGGATGGGGCCGGGATAGAAAGAAGAGAAAAATGAGAGAGACGTTTACAGCTTGTCACGCAACCTTTTAACTGGACTGCACATAGATGATAAGTATATGGGTTACTTCCCATGCACGTTCACTCAGTTCTGCCGGTCAGATCATTTTGTCTGAATTAAACAGTCTCTGAGTCAAACAAGCGGTCTAATGGGTGTTGTACAGAACTGACCAAATAGCTGACAGTGCAGATGATGGAAAGACACCAATACTTCACCTTCCTAAGAATGTGTAGACAGACTTACTCCCAGAACCTGAAATCTTACCACCACATTTTGAATAATAACCTTTTTTCTTTTCCTTGCCCTCCTCCATCCAACATATTTATGTGTAGCAAGTAAATTTTCTTTGCCACAGAGCTTTATCATCTCTGATTTGTTGGTCCATAAGCCCAAGAGGAGAACATAGTCTTCAGCCCTGACGGAATCAGTAAAGAAAGAAACACGAGACAAGGGAAACGCAGACATGCGTGTGATGTGGGCATATATAATGGCCGCCAAGGCATGCTCTGGGCTCAGGAAATAGAACAGCAAAGACCCAGGTCATTGGATTCCAGACCCCAGAGCAGAAGCAAGGACACCCAGGTGAGCCAGGAGGACCCAAGTCTGCTCTGCAAATCTCGGACCAGCAAGTGCCGCAGGGGGTGCAGAACCTCTCTCTCTCTGCTCCCTCCCCCTTTGCAGGGGTCCAGAGGACCTCCACGTCCACTGGGGCCAGTTCTCCTCATCGGTACTTTCCCCTCTCAGCCCACCACTGAGAAATTCAAGGGTATACGGGGCAAGAGCACTTCTGGCACGGTGTGGAGTCAGGGGAAATCATCACTTGCTTGAGCTTTGTTGAAATGTTCAAGGGGCTGGTTTCATTTGATTAAAAGCTCCATCCTCCAGGAAAGAAGCCAGGTCAGTGGGGAGCCTGATTACCGCAGAATTCTCAGGGAAGCATGAAGACAAGCAAAGGATCCGGGCTCTGCAGCTGCAAACACCCAGCCACCTTTTCCCACAGGGAGCTCTGAACCCGGCCAGCCCTGGTGCAGCGGGCTTTCCCAGCTGGGCTCTGGCCACAATCCTGTGATCCTCCCGAAAAGCCAGGTAAGAGCAGACGGGTTAAGCTAAATCCTGGCTGATCCTTTCCCACGGTAAATAGAGAGTGTGTTAGGCCCATGTCTGAGAAAGAACTGCGTTTGTTAGTCTGTTAAGTTTCAGGTCCCTGCTTTGCATATTTTGTTCTGCGAAGTCAAGGTGGGTGGCGAGGGGAGGGGACTCCGCATTCTGCCCTGCCTCAAAGAACAGCCTCTTGAACAGCTCTGCAGTGTCCCAGGTGTCACCTGGGCCCTCTGGCCCTTTGAGAGCTGGGTAACATTGTCTGGACCAGGAGTTTTCCATTTTAAAGCTTCCAACTCAGCCCGGTCCTCCCCAAGATGCCGTCAGGGTCCTGGAGGGTTTAGAGTATCGTGGTTCTCTCTGCTCGGTGAGTCCTGTCTCCTTACAAAGTTCTGTATCACTTTGCTGAAGACAGAACACCAAACCACATCTCTGATTCCCATGAGGACAAAAAAAAAAAAAGAGAGAGAGAAAATCAAAAAACCTCTTTCATGAGAAGCACATGTGAGTATAGGAGACATTAAGAAAGAACCGGAAGTCACAGGGAAAAGGTCATGGCGTACCCAACAGGACAAGAAATCCTGAGAGTCTGTATTAGACAGTCCTTTTCTTGACCACCACTTCAGTCTCCTGGGATCTGTTCTCCCTTTACTGGAACACAGCTAAGTAGGTCCCGTCCTACCATTGGCTCCTCTTTCTCCCCTTTCCCTTCTTTTCCTCTTTTTTCCTTTACTCCATCCCTATAGGAACAAACAAACTTCTGCCTTGGCCTCTGGGGTTTTACTATCTAACTTAAGGCATCATCCAGATACTTTTCCAAACAGAGGTACAGTTGGTTCCTATTATTCCCAAGAGTCACATTCTATAAAATCACTGCAAATGTGAATTAATAAATACGGAGCCGCCGCTCCAAGGGGAAACGCAGGGACAGGGTCCCGTGGGCCTTTGGTCACATTGTCATCAACCAGCCAACACACAGCTTTGTTTCCTGGGTGTTTCTAGCTCGTGGCACCTTATTTAATAGATGTCATTGATTCATGAATGATCAAATGCACAGCCAGCACCACCATAACCCGTGCCTGAATGAAGCACGCCACAGCCTTTTCCCTAAGACCAGTAGACGGCACAGCAGCACTGTGCTTGGGGACCACTTTATACAGCAAAATTTCCACCAAAAAAGCATACGAATGCAAAAAAATAATAATGTGGCACTATACAGACCTCAAAAAGGACACTTCCATGCCATGTAAGAGCCAAAAGAAGAAGACAGAATGTCACCTCGTTCCTCCTAGATGGGGACATGTGCATCAGGTGACAACATTTTTGCTGCTGTACAGATGTCTGTGAATGACAGCAAAACATCACACATGCTGATTTGGGGTGACAACATTTTAGCAAGTACGTGAATGAAAAAATATGGAATTGGCAGATAATTGGATCAACCGTATGCCCTTTCTAAGAAGCGTAATGCCAGCTGTTAAGATAACAGCTTTTCCATTTTGTCACATGCATGTTGGCATGTGATTTTACTTGGAAAATGGGTTCTGCTGTTGAAGGAGATTTGAAAGTCATTGCTTTAGGAATCCTTATTTTATGGTTCATTCACAAGATTATCATTCTTGTCTAGTAACCAGGAAATGATGCGACTTGTCCACCAGGCTGAGTTCTACATCGAGAGAGAGCAAGATTTGTCCACGTGAACAGAACACAGAGAAGAATCCAAAGGTGGGGCTGTTACAGGAAGTTGGGAAAGTTACGTGCTGTTTTATAGATTTCTATTTGGCAGAGAAGATAACTGCAAGGCCATGAACTTATAGTCCTCTAGGACAACAACCAATTTTTTAAATCCAATCTAGGAACCTTATTCCAGAGTTCCTTTCATCCAAAATGCCTAGAGGTGAACCCCGAGAGTCTTACTTTCCCCTCCTGAGGCCCGGGAAGCACTCTTCAGGCCTTTCCGACTCCCGGGTATATCCTGCAGGGTGCTGTGATTCCAATCTCAAGACAAAAGGCTTCTATCATGAGCTCAGGGGTTCAGGCTGAAAATCAGCACCGGTTTCTCCTTTTTGAGAAACATTTACCTCGAGGCTCTGGGACCAGCACCGTGTAAAACGCAGTAAATTCAGACTGATGATAGGTTTACTGCAAGAGAGCTTATGGTTTTGCAGTTTCAGTGGGGTTCGCAGGAAGGCTACCCCTGACTGCTCTCATGGTTCCCCCCGCTCCGTTTGCCATCCGCCTCGGGACAGAACCGAAGGATAGATGGGTGGGTGTGTGAGCATGTGTGTCATTTCCATTCTCGTTATCTGAGCAGCGTATAACCCTCGGGCTTTTGAGGAACACGGAGCATGATATTTAGGCTGTGGAAACCTGACACTGGCTCACACCCCAGCAGCCAGCCCTGCGCACGGGCATCAGTCATGGTTACAGATGGCATTTCAGTCACTTAGCTTACACCTTCCTCCACTGTCACCGGCATTCTGACAGAAGTGAGCTCCGTCTGTCCCGTTTTGCAGAAGGGCGAAAGGCAACGGAGACGCGCCGAGTTTACACAGTCGGTGAGGGCAGCATTCAGGCCAGGCTCGGACTAAACAAAAAGATGACTGTAGATGGTAATCAAAGTAGAGCTTTGTTAATTGGAGAATCATTTAATACTTTTTAGTTTGTTTTTAAAAAAGTTATCCCCAACTTAGAAATAAAACCAAGTCAAGAACACATCTTCTCGATGTCCTGTTGACATATTGTTTAACAGAGCCACCTAAGGATTATTTATTTAGGGCAGCAGTGTTTAAACTTTGCTTCACGTTGAAAATGCCTGCAGAATTTCAAAAAATACAAATGCCTGGCGCCTACTCCCAGACATTCTGATTTAGTGGTATGGGGTGACGTCGTGGGCTGAATAGCGCGCCCCATGCCTGCCAAAGATGCTCGTGATCCAATTCTCAGAACTCGTTTGGGAACCCACTGATCTAACAGGATGCACTGGGTTTGGTTTTGCCATTATTTGACTGGAGCCGGGTACTGCTGTGCGGTCTTGTGTTACTTTATAGATTTCTATTTGGTAAGAAGATAATCTCCTTGATTTTCTTTTCTTTTTCTTTTTCTTTTTTCTGTCCTGTAGGACATTAACCAGTTTATTCTAGAACTCTTTTTTTCTAAAATGCCTATAAATATCTAGCTCTTCGAAATGCGTTTGGAACCAACTTTACTCTCATGCTACTTCCCTCAATAAGTTGAATACTTTTTGACACATGGTCCTTCCATATTTGAGTGTCATGCCTGAAACTCTTTGAAAATAGTTCCACATGTTCAATAATAAGTAGTTTTGGGAGGAGGCATAAAATTACCTGAGAATACTAATTGAGCCCCTTTGGAAGGGCCAATGACAATAGCAACCATGGCAAGGGTGGGTAGATTAAATGGCCTAAAGAGTTCATTTGCTTCCCAGAATGCCTCATCCTTGTAGAAATGTCAACCAAGGCAGAGCCTGCAGAGCTTTGTAAGCTGAAGGCCCAGACTTCCCACTGGGGAGACCAGCCATTGTTGGCCTGCCTTCCCTTTGACATTTCTTCCTTTCGGGTATTTTCCTCTCACTGATATGCTGGGCCTGGCTTCAAATTACACGCTGTGGCATTTAAATGGGAATTAACAGGCTTTGCATTTGTTCCCATAATTATCTCTCAACACAGCTCAAAGGGTGGGCTCTGCGAGCAGATGAAGTGACTCTGGACTATACATTGAGTCAGCAACAGAGGCTATGTTAGTTTAGAGCTCTCTTTGCTTAGCTCCAAGGGACGGTGCATGCACACAGGTAAATACGTGGTGGTCCTCACCAGGACTGAGGACCCAGGCACCTGGAGTCCATGAACTCTTTTCTGGGCTCCCAAGGGCACGGGCTGATTACAAAGGCTTGTGCGTGAAGCTGGAAGAAAGTCAGACCCAGCACAGTCGAATCCAAAGAGATTGATTTCAGGGATTAAATACCTGCCCTGTTTGTCAATCCAACTGTGAGTCAAGAGAGATAGGAATGATAACCATGCAAGGAATCTGAGCCAGATAAAGTGCCAGATAGGAAAGGTCTCATTTAGGGTCACCCAGAGGTTATGTGAAAAATAAGTCAAGCAAGACTGCATTCATCACTAGATCGAGGGGAACAAAAGTGAACACTTGCATTTACTGAACATAAATAAGAACGGCAGTCTCTCACTTCTGTAAATTATGTAGATGACCAGAAAAATTCATTAATTAACTCGGTTGGTCAATTATTCAGCAAATGTTCGCTGATGGTCTACAACTGCTAGGCAATGTGCTAAGTAAATATAAAAAGGAGCTCAGCCTCAAGGAGCTCATAGAAGGCCCCGTGAAACTGCAGACAGAGGCAGAGATTAGAGTGATGCATCTGTAAACCAAGGAACACTGAATATTGCCCGCAACTGCCAGGAGCTGGGAGAGAAGATGGAACAGAGTTTTTTTCAGAGCCCACAAAAGGGACCAACCCTGTCAACATTCCTTGATTTCAGACTTCTAGCCTCCGGAAATGGGAGAGAATAAACTTCTGGGAGACAAGTTAGACATAGATAAAGCTGAACATGTATATGCTGAGCATAGATGGAAGGAGATACAACAGACACCAATAGTCATGAACTTCTAAATATTTGTGAGTCACCTTGGCAAAATCCGTAGTCAAGAGGTCTGAAAGTGGCTGATCATCGGTGACAGCCATTCTGGTTCCACTGATCAAAACCTGCAAGCAAAAGCGGGACGGCCCCACAGATACTGGTGAGCTCCAACTGTGGCTGGTACAGTTGTCCAGTATCTGTCCGATGTAACCAGTGTGGGCTGGCCCCAGGTACCTTCTATCTGTTGGTCTCTGGCTCACACCTCCCCTCTGGTCAGCATGGAAGGCTCTTACGACAAAGAAGAGGGGGAGGGATGGAGGGCAGGAGACAAGGGAAGAAAGGAGAGAACATTCAAATATTGTGTAACCCAGGATTCAGGAAGTGTGGTCCACTCTCCTTGCACTTTATCCTAAGACTCTCTCCCCTTGCTTCTCACTGTGCATTTTAATTTGGTTTTAGCATTGTAATGTGGTCGTGAGCCTTTTTGTGCCATGACTTCTGGGATGGCTTGCCTGGTAGCATCTCTATATACAGAGATAGCATTCCTGTACGATACCAGGGGAAGGAGTTTACCTGGTAATATTTCCTGGAAACGAGTTATTTTTGAGCCAATATTTATTAAAGACTTACTATGCGCCAGGCACTGTCCCTGCTCCACAGTAATGAGCAAGGCAGACTTGGCCTCGGATGTCGTGGGTACTGGCACAAGGAGTGAGAATGAGGAAGGTTCACAGAGAGAAAAAGAACAAGCAAGACAGAGGCCAAAGTATTTTCTAACCTAATCCTGGAAGTAACAGACAGATCATCACTTCCCTACATTCTGTTGCACACCCAGACCAACCCTGGTTCAGCATGGACTCAGTGGCACTGCACAAAGGGGTGACAACCAGGGACCAGGGATCATCGGGGGCCACGCTGGAGGTTGAACACCACAGAAAACAAGTTAAACAGATGAATCCTTCTGAATCCTTGTCCTGTGGCTTTTTATACATTCGTATTAATATGAAGAAACCAAGCCTCTCAGGGAGGTCTCCAGTTAGCCATAGAATTAGAGTCACCAACCCAGGACGAAAGGTGACATCGGGTTGACGACTCAATTTAAAATAGGTTAAATTGAAAGATTCATGGAAGCACTAAGAAAAGTACACAATACCAAAACTAGTTGTGAGACAGGGAAGCATCCGTTTTTTTTTAGAGAGCATGTCTGAAAACTGGTTACACAAGTCTAGAGCTTCACACCCAGGGCTATTCCCACACATCAGAGGTATGAAAAGGCAAAGAGAGAGAGGAATAACTGAGGAGCGTTTGTTGGAGAGAGTAATTTATTGCTACGAGTCCTATCCGAAGGAGACAAGTGAGAGTACTTTAATGAGATTGGTTTGAGAGCTTGAAATGTGTTGTCTGTGGCTGGAGGGCGAAATGGGCAGATGTCTGACTCTGCCCAGGAAATCTGAGACTCAGGACAGATGTGCTGGTAAATCGTTGGGCACTTTGTGAAGAAGAGCTGCCGGTCTGAGATTGCCCTGAACCTCCAGAGTCTGCCTGGACAGATCCAGGACAAGGAGGACAGCCAGCCCCCAAGTGGCCCCCAGTGATTCCTGGGCAGAGAATGCATGCTTCCTGTAGAATCTAAGATGTCCTGGGGGTGAGTTATCCTGGACCCATGCAACATCCAGGCAGAGGTCTACTGAAGGAGGAGGAGACCAGCAGAGATGCCACATGGCCTGAAAGAATAAAAAAAATACAAGAGCTGAGCCAGGTGGAGTGAGCCAATGAAACTTTATTGCCCAGATAGCAGGAATTGCGGTCAAAGGCAGAAAGTGAGAGAATCTCCAAATAACTCATACACTGGCTTATGGGTCATTTTCAAATATCTACAGGTCCAGAGAAGGTGAGCTAACTTAGATTAGTGCCAGGTGAGTAAGAACTACTACCTCCTCTCTCTCTCCCTGCCGGGATCCAGATTGGCAAACTAGGGCTGGGGCTGGCATGGATGAGGGGACCATCAACAGGCAGGAAAAGAGAGAATGAGATCCCTCTCCTCATGGCCCTCTCCAGCAGCCAAGCAGCTAGCTCATAGTAGGTCCCTACTGGGGAGGTAAACTCAGTTCACAGTAGGTCCCAGCTGGGGAGATAAGGTCAGTTCAGAGGAGGTACCAGCTGGAGAGATAAGGTCAGCATGCAGGAGGTCCCAGCTGTGGAGGTAAGGTCAACACACAGTAGGTCCCAGCTGGAAAGGTAAGGTCAGCTCACAGTAGGCCCTAGCTGGGGAGGTAAGGTCAGCTCACAGTAGGCCCTAGCTGGGGAGGTAAGGTCAGCACACAGTAGGTCCCATCTGGAAAGGTAAGGTCACCGCACAGTAGGTCCCAGCTGGGGAGATAAGGTCAGCATGCAGGAGGTCCCAGCTGGGGAGGTAAGGTCAGCGCACAGTAGGTTCTAGCTGGGCAGGTAAGGTTTAACACCAGCTCAAGTTTGAAGTTTATTACCTGGGACTAGACATACTAAATTATTAAAATTGTATTGATTGTCTTTTGATGATTGAGGGACTTTCTTTACCTAAGAGTGACAAGTCAGAGGGGTAGTCAAGCTTTTATCCCAGGGGCAGAGTTATAATGGGACACGAGGAGACAAAATAGAGTTATTTATATGATCCAAACCCATGATTTCTTCAATTTATAAGTTTCACTAGCAATTGCCTCTGTGTTTGAAATCGGGGTCATTTTTGGTACGAAGCTCCCCAGGCGAGTTACAGCTTGTACAGGCTGTATTGTCGCAGGTGAGAGCCGATGAGAAAATCAGTGAACTAGACAATAAATGGAGACACAATGTCCATCTTGTCACATGCCTGTAGGAGGCTGTGATGTCGGGGTTTTTTTCAAGGCCTTGTGATGGGTTCTTACCCACTTCAAGGCCAAAAGCTTAAAAAGCCATTCAATTACTGGCCCTTCATTCATTTGTTCGTTTAATCATTTATTCACTCAGTAACCTTGCTCTGACCTTCTACCACATGCCAGGAATCCTCACTTCCATTTCCCAGAAAAACTCTCTCACCCGCTTTTGTATCTGGTTCTTTTCTTTACCGCCAAGACTTCTCCCAAGTTTGTCAGCCGCACTGAGCCAAACAGCAGCTTTCTATAAGAATTAAATGGCAGCTTTTCTGTAAGAACTATTTGGATAGGGTTTAGAGAGAGAGGGTAAATGTGATATGACACAGGAGCTTTGAAAACCTCTGACATTTTTCTCCCACCTATATAATTACATATGTATAAATATCTTGTATATGTATAGATATATATATCATATGTTTACATTTATATATATATAGATATTCTTTGCAGCACAGTGAGAAATAGACTTGTAATCTGGAAAGTTTAAATGAAAATAATATTTTATATATTCATATTCCTTTACAGAACGCTGTCTCTTTTTTTTCTCCTGAGAAAGTCACTCCCTGTACTTACAGCCCAACCAACGCACAATCCGACGACCCGTTGTCTGTCTCAGGGGGGTCAGCCAAGTGACCAAGGGGGCTAGGTCATTTAATATTTAGAAAAACCAGTGTCTTCTGTTGTACAAAACATTTTAAATAACATCTTTAGGTTCTAGTTTATTCTTGGGAAGACTGTTTCCATAATTAAAAAAACATATATTATATATTATATTTATGTAATATATTATATTTGTATTTATATAATGTAGCATCACGTTCTTTCATACATCTGAAGTGAATTTAGATGTAGAGTGATAGATAAGAATGGGTTGGATCGTTATTTCAGACAAAGCGATAGCCAGATTTCCTAATACCACACACAGTAGTCCATACTTGCCCCACGTATTTGAAAGGAAATCTTTAAAAGCTACCTAATTTCCATGACTGTGTTTCTTTACTGTTTGGCCCTATATGCATGCTGGTATAAAACTTTTCATTATGGTCCCATCAAAGTCCATTTTGATGTCTGGTTCCTCCGTGCCCCTGGACACCCTCATTGCCCTAACTCGTCCTCTCAAACCTCCTCTCCACGTGACCCACCTTGACATTCAGCTCAAGCAGGGGCCACCTGGCTGAGCAGCAAGTTTAGGTGGAAAAGACAAAAGAGTTTTAGCTGATCACAAGTGTTCTACTCACTCACAATGCAAGGTGGTGCCTGCAGCTTAAGGCAACATTGGGCTGTACGAAAAAGTGAATTGGGTTCGGAGAATGATAGATAAAGGACGGTTCCAGGATCTTTGACCTGAACACATCTGGGGCGCCGGGCTCGGCGCTGGGCACCACCTCTGGGCAGGAGTAGCCCCTGGTGCAGTGTGGATGATGGACTCTGAGTCCTGTGGGGAACAGGGAACCATGGCTGTTCTGCAGAGGAGGGGCCTCCGGGACGGCTGGTGGTGCTCCTCAAGTCCGAGAGGGCTGGGATGAAACTTCCCTCTGTCTGGAAGGCAGGGGGAAAAGGAGTGAGAGAAAGCTGGACCTCAGGTCTAAGTTGAGAAGAATTTCCTAGGGGAAAAAGTCCTCAAAGTAAAAGGGGTGCATATGAGACGAAAGGAATGCCTACTATCAAAAGTGTTTTAAAAGAACTTGTGTGCTGTGGAAAGGACTTCTGCTTGGGTAGGAAGATGAGCTTGGTGCTTCTGAGGGTCTTCTCCGTCCCCTTAAATGCTCTTTCCCTACCCTGAAACTCTTCTGCTCAGAGCTCCCTCATCCCAGCTCACAGGGAGCATCCAGCCCACGCCACGCATCTGTCTTGGAATATTTCTTGAGCTAAGTGTTCTCTTAAGCTGAGATTTAAATTGTTATTCCTGTCTCCTCCGACTGCAGGGAGTCTTCCCGAAAAGTCTTCTCCTTTCACAGCTGCTAGCCCAAGCCCCTGCATTTCAAAGTAGCTTAATGCATATTTATTGATTACTTAATAATGTCATGACTAATGTGCTAATTGTCCTAACTCCAGTCACCAAGAAGTCAATAAAGCACATTGTCAGGGTTCTGTTTCAAAAGTACCCACCTTTTTATGTCACTTCCTTTGAAACTCACTTCCCCTTCTCCATTTCTCTTCCTTTTTTTTTCTTTTGAAAGAAAACAACAAATCTTTTGCTGAAATCAAACTCAATTTTTGTGCGTGTGGCCAGGATTACAGGCAGGAGAGGAACAGATGGCTGAGGCTTGAGATAATTCTGGGCTATTGAGGCTCAGCAAAGCTAATAGAAGGTAATTTCCCAAAGACTTGGAGAGTCACGGGGCATTTGAGATTCTTTAAAGCCCCTAACCCACAGTCCATGCCAACACCTCCCACTCCTCTCCTCCTGACCCTTCTATCCTCCCAAGGACGTGAGGTTGCCATGCTGCCACTGATGTAGCCACCCTGAGGCTCCGCCCCCCCAAGCATGTTTGCTGGGCTGTCGGGGCAACGGGCTGGGGCGCCATTGTATTTTAAGCAAACGATCTTGGCACCGTTCTGCTGCCCGGACCATGGCCCCCATGCACCTGGCTGGAATCCCAGAACCCCTGTCGTGAGAGCTACACAATGAAAAGTAGCACTGGCGACTCCATTTCACTGCAGGAGGGGTGCCTTGCTTGGGTTCTCATTTCATCTTTCCCCTCCCAAAAGGCCCAGCTTGATGCTTCCTACATCTGTTCTGTTCCACTTAGCATTTGTGCACATGACCTCTTTGTGTTCCGTTCCTGACATCCTTTGAATAGAAAGCTCACCAAAGGGCCCATCTGCTTCTCTAGGACTATCCTGGACCTATGTCAGCCACTGTCCCTTTGCTACTCCCCTTGGGCTGGGAGTTTTGCCATTATACGAACCTTGCACACAATGCTCACTAGTGTGGACAAGAGAAAATGGTGCTTGTGCTTTTGTTTTTTCTTATGTGAAGGAGAGAAATACTGTGAAATGCAGGTGACTCATCACAGAATACCCAGGGTGATGGAGGGACCGACCGCTCAGAGCCCAGGTTGGCTGACGAGAGGCAGAGAAAGCCCGAACTGAGGCAGAGGGCAAGTCATTAGCTCTGGCAGAATTCACTTCACCTCACCTCTTCTGGTCTTTGGTGATGAAAGGTAATGCTCTCCTGAGATACGGCCAGGTGACCTATGGACTGAGGGGGAACTTGGCTTAATTTAGATTTATGCACAAACCCAGCCTCTGTGCTTTCAAACCAGAGCATCGAACACTTATGGAACTGTTATTACTTGATGTGCCTGGTAGTGTGCTATGTTCTTACAGAGGAAGAGCAAGGAGCTTATATTTGGTTACAATAGGGTTCAGCATGATGTGAGCATCATGGGGGGCTGCCCAGGAAAAAGTGGGTACACACAGGAGGGCACTCAACTCACCTTCTAGAAGAGGTGATGTCTGATGTTAAACTGGAAACTGAGTTCCCATCAATCAGGCAGATCCGTGGAGGAGCTTCAGAAGCAAAGTCAGGAAGCACGCACCAGTGCTGTCTAAGACCCAGAGTCACAAGGCCGGTCCCTGTGGGCAGTCTGCAATTGTGGTATGGTAGAGCAGCGGGAAATGGAGTGGAGAATAAGGGCAGGACCACATCACAAAAGGCCTCCTATAGCAAATGAAGGTGCTGTAGGTAAGGGGGAGCTGCCGGAGGTTTTCAGTGAGAAGTCACAGGACCAGGTTTGAAGTTTAGAAGGTTTACTCTGGCAGGTTAGATTTCCGGGGTCGGGTGGCAGAGGGTTGCTGGGCAGGAACATCGCAAGGGCAGTTACCCTCAGATCACCTAGGTCCCAGTTCCTCACTCCTTTTCTCTCACCAGCAGTTCTTTCGTCCTCCCAGAAATTCCACTGGCTTTGCATTCCAAATATTTCCAGAATCTGCACTTTCTCACCACATGCACTGCTACCACCCTGGCCAGCAGCATCTCTCACCTGCATTACGGCTGCAGCCTCCTACCTGGTCTCCGTTTCTCTCCTGGTTTCCCTAAGTCTGTTCTCAATGCAGCAGTCAAGGTGACCCCTTCAAAACCTATATCAGATCCCATCGTGCCTCCGCTCAAAACCTAGCAATGACTCCTGATCCTGCCCAGGAAAAGCTCAAGTTCCCATCATAGACCATGACCTCATTTCTGATCCCCTCCCAGCTTCTTCCACTCCAGTGGCGCTTCTCTCCCTGCTGCTTCCCGAACACACCAACTGTGTTCCCATCTTGAGGCTCTTTCCCTGGGCCCGGAACACTTCCCCAGGGCACCGCCTGGCTTATCTCTTTCCTAGCTTTGCTCAGAGGGTATGGTCTCAAAGTGAGCACCCTGATCCCCCCATGTAAGATGGTTAACTCCAGCCCCCCAACCTCCAACCCTCCCACCACCCCGCCCTACTTTTTTTTGTAGTAATGATTATATTTTAATCTGTTATATAATTTACCAATTTATTTTGTTATCATCTTGCTCCCTCCTGTCACTAGGATGTAAACTCTTCAAAGGCAGCGATTGTTGTATATTTAGATTTTTAAAAAATTTTTCAATGATGATTGACATTCACTATTATATAATTTCTGGTGTACAACGTAGTGATTATACCTTATGAAATGATCCCCCCAATAAGTCTAGTAGCCATCTAACACCACACATAGTTATTACAATATTATTGATTATATTCGCTATGCTGTACTTTGGGATCTTTGAGGATTTTGTTTGTTAGTAGTATCCCAAGTTCCTAGAATACTGCTGGCCTTCAGTATATCCTTAACAAATATTTGTTGGATCAATAATTAGCAATAGTTCAAATGAGATAAGATAAAGGACTGAACTAGATCAGTGATATAGGAAAGAAGGAGGGAAAGACTTTAGATGTATTGAGAAGACTCACTGATTGATTAAAAATTCTGGGCAAGAAAGAGGGATGATTTGAAATGGATATCAAGCCTGGGTGAATAACTGGGGCAGAGGGCGACCTGATATGGGGGAAAAGAGAGATAATAATGAGTCCCATGTGGGACAAGTTGAGTTGGTGTTGGCTGTGGAATACTCAAGAGGAGACCCAGCAGGCAGTTAGAATTCCAGGAAAAACTTCACTGGAGAGATGAGAACTCAGGTTGTAGAGTTTGGAGTCATTAGCATATTGATTTGTATATAAGCTAATGATACCCTACCTGGCTCATGGACCTAGATATCAGTAGTCAGGAAGATCTATACATTCTGCTATAAGAACAGAGAAAAGAGAGGTTCCAGGCACACTTCAGAGTTGTTTGTTAAGGGGGATGGTTAAATATGTCTATACAGTTGACCTTTGAATGGCACAGGGGTTAAGGGTGACAACACCCCCACCCCACCCAGTGAAAAGTCGGCATGTAAGTTTTGACCCCCCAAAAACTTTACCAATAGCTTACTGTTGTCCGAAAGCCTTACCAATAATATAAACAGTCAACTAACATATATTTTATATGTTATATGTATTATGTACTATATTCTTACAATAAAGCTAGTGTTATTAGGAAAATCATAAGGAAAATACATTTACTCTATTTATGGGGGGGGGGGGAGTGTGTACAAGTGAACCCATGCAGTTCAAACCTTTGTTCAAAGGTCAACTGTAATTTCAAATTTCCTTCTCCAAGGGCAGTTTTTCTTGTGAGACATGTTCTACAATGTCCAAGATGAAAGAAGTTAAAGGTAAAACAGTCTTGAGTTAGCTACACTTTGTTCAACTGAACAGTACTAAACACACAAAAACAAACTTAATTGCATTTATTTATCTCAAATAATTATCTATGTGTTGTTGGAGGGGTGAAGTATCATTTCTCCCTCTGTGAGTTTCCCTTGGGAATCTCACAGATTTTTTTTTAAGGGCATTGAATTAAAGCAAGTAATATTATCTCCCTTTCCAGAAGAGATTGGGTCACCAAAAGGTTAAGACAAATCCCAAGGATGGTACAGAAAGTCACAGGACAACTCCTGGAATAAACCTTCAAAATCTTGGGTCCCAGGCCAGGATTCCCCAAACCGGGGTTATCCTTTTGGTACAAAGGCTTTGGCAGATTTATGATACAATCTGAAAAAAAGTCACAGCAGCAATGTTAGACTTCTTGGTTTGAACAGTAATAGTTCCCTCTTTTCTCTGGTTTTAAAATTTTCATCTTGAGGCCTCTGGTCAAGATCGAAGTATAGGTAAATGAAGTACTCACATCCTCCCACAACCACATCAAAATCACAGCTAGACTATAGAACAACCATTGTTCACAGCCACCTGAAATCTAGCTGAACAGAAGTCCTACCTTCAGCCAAAGATACGTAGAAGAAGCCACATTGACACTGGCAGGAAGGATAGAGAATGCAGAATCGAGACTGGCAGGAAGGATAGAGAATCCAGAACAGGCTGGCCCCACTCCCACGTGTGGTGGATGAAAATCAGGATGTCTTGGCTGCAGAAGTTCACCCTGACAACTGAGAGGTGCTGGCCCCATATGAGGTCCCCCAGCCCAGGGTTCTAGCACCAGGAAGAGAAGTTCCCACAACTTCTGACTTTAAAAACTAGTGGGGATAGAGGCTGAGTAGACGAAGAGCTTTTGTAGTCCCAGACAGTTCTTCTTAAAGGGCGTCCACACAGATTTGCTTGGACTCACTCCCTCTGAGCTCCAGCACTGAGGCAGCAGCTTGAAGGCACCGAGGACATATGGGAAAGAACTGAATTGTCTGGCATCAGGACGAGGGCTACAGATGTGGCTTTCTCCAGGACAGAAGTGCCGGCAGAAGCTGTTGTTCCTTTGCTGAGACCTCCCTGGACCCCTCACCGAACTGGCAGGTGGTGCCATATCTAAGTCTCCATCAACCTATCAAAGTGCCACACCCTGGTGATCCCTTGATACCCCACCCACCCAACTTGCAGGTCCACACAAGCTGCTTCCAGTGGCTTTTTCATACAAATGGCCTGTCTTGGCTCACACTTCAGGCTTTCCTATAATCTCTCAAACAAGCAGCATCTAGCCTTGACGTGCCCTGTACCTCTTGCTAACTGGCTCCAGGCCTGGCACTATCAGCAATCAGCCTTGGCTCACAGCTTGGCTTCACCTGGGCACCTCCAAGTCCAGCACAGGTAGCAGCCATCTGCAGATCACTTTGTAGATCATGCTGGGAGGACCCAGGAAGAACACAGGAAGTAGCTGACCTTGTCCTCCACCTCCCCGGAGGCCCCAGAGCCATTGCACCTGGTACACTGCTTCAGAACATGTTGAAGCACCATCCCAGCACCTCCACAAGTGGCACACTGACAGGGTGGACTCAGCAGGCACCAGAGCCCAGCTAAAGTAAGTCCTGATCTGGGAGGTAGGCCCCTGCATAGCTGATTCTCCATGGTGGTTGTGGCCAGTCCTTGCAGGTGATCGGGCTGGGGGTAAATCCCTCCCATTAATCTGCCTACAGCAATCAGGACTCAACTACAATGGGAGGGTATACACAGCCCACATTGGGGGAGGCAGTGCCTCTGGAGTGTCCAATCAGGTAAACAGGCAGGCTGCACCACTGGACCTTACAGACACATCCTACATTTGGCCACACTACCAAGACTGGGAGACATCGTGTCTCTACCTAATACATGAAAACAAACACAGGGAAGCTGCCAAAATGAGGAGACAAAGAAACACGTCCCAAATGAAACAACAGAACAAAACTCCAGAAAAAGAACTAAACAAAATGGAGACAAACAATCTACTATTTTAAAACACTGGTTATAAGGATGCTCATTGAACTTAATGAGAACTTTAACAGCACACAAAACGACATGAAGGCCATAAAAAAAGAACTAGTCAAAAAGGAAGGATACACTAACTGAAATGAAGAATAATTTACAGGGAATCAGCAGTAGAGTAGAGAAAGCTGAAAATCAAATCAGTGATTTGAACTATAAGGAAGCAAAAAACAACCAATCAGAACAGCAAAAGGAAAAAAGAATCCAAATAAATGAAGATAGTATAAGGAGCCTCTGGGACAACTTCAAGCATGCCAACATTTGGTATCCTGGGGGTGCCAGAAGAAGAAGAGAGAGAGCAAGAAACTGGAAACCTACTTGAAAAAATAATGACAGAAAACTTCCCTAACTTGTTGAAGAAAATAGACACATGAGTCCAAGAAATGCAGAGTCCCAAACAAGATGAACCCAAAGATGCCCTCACCAAGACACATCATAATTAAAATACCAAAAGGTTAAAGACAAAGAGAGAATCTTAAAAACAGCGAGAGAAAAATCACTTAGTTAATAACAAAAGAGCTCCCATGAGACTGTCAGCTGATTTTTCAACAGGAACTTTGCGGGCCAAACGGGATTGGCATGAAACAGTCCCTTGAAAAGCAAGGACCTACAGCCAAGCAAACCATAGATTACTCTACCCAGCAAAGCCATCATTTTGGATTGAAAAACAGATAAAGAGCTTCCCAGACAAGAAAAAGCTAAAGTAGTTCGTCACCACCAAACCAGTATTATATGAAATGTTAAAAGGTCTTCTTCAAGAAGAAAAAAAAAGACCAAAAATATGAACCATAAAATGGCAATAAATACATATCTTTCAACCATTGAATCTAAAAAATAAACAAACAGAAGAGAAACAGACCCCTAGATAAAGAGAATGTTTTGACAGTTGCCAGATTGGAGGGGGTGTGGGGGGATGGATTAAAAAGGTAAAAGGATTAAGAAGTACAAATCGATAGTTACAGAATAGTCTCGGGGATGTAAAGTACAGCGTAGGGAATGCAGTCAGTAATATTCTAATAACTGTGTATGCTGTCAAATGGGTCTGAGATATATCGGGATGAGCACTAAGGAAGTTATATATAAATGTCTGATCACTGGGATGTATACCTGAAACTCATATAATATCGTATTTTGACTGTAATTGAAAAGTAAAAAATAATTTAAGAAAATAAAAATAAAAACTCATCTCCTTATTGCCTTTTTTTTTTCAAGCCTACACTCTCTCTTTCATCTACATCTTCTAGTTCTGGATCCTTCTGACCTGGAAGGATTAGAGCAAGGGGTAAAGGGGCCTTCCTGCTCTCTTGTAGTGGGAAAGAACTCCAGGATTTTTATTATTTTTATTTTTTAATTTTTTATATTTTGGGGGACATAATATGTGTTTATTATGCATAGCCTCATTCCTTGATTTTATTATTCAATAACTAATATTTTAGACATATTCTTGCTAGATTACTTACAAATTCAAACAGTAAAAATGATTCAACTCCCGGTTTCGTTTGTTTGTTTGTTTGAAGTGATAGGGTAAGGAGCTAGGAACCTGGAATTCTGGGCAGAGCTCTGGCCTAAAGGAGCTGAATGTGGCTGGGAATATTAGGCCTCTAGTTCCAGTTTCTCTGAAACTGAAAAAGGAGGGACCTGAACTCCATCCTTCGAAGCCCTTTCTTGCTCCAAAGTCCATAACTCTAAGTGAATAAGTCTATTTGAACGGTATATCAAAATGGAGCCATTTCCATTCAAATCAACCTAAATAAGTAAGTATATTTATATGTCTGTGCTATTTTTGTCCACTGGGGACTCCACTGGACAGGCGGATCAGATGGAGTTGCTTTCCAGCTGAAGGTAGAGTGGGAGTTGGGGGCATGGCAGGGTCAGCGTGCAGTGGTGAAGGTCATTTATCCACCAGGGGGCTTTGGGAGATGTTGGCAGAGAGGCTTATGGGAAGATCCTGTGGCACACTACGAAATTCTTCTCTACAACACCTCGATCCTTCAGTTAAACACCACGGAGCACAGAGGGATTGTATTGCTTGCGGAAAATATACAAAGGGCAAGGCTCTATGTTGCGGTTGACGTCCACACTTGACTCAAGGTGCCCCCCTGAGGGACCCATGAGCTCAGAAATAGAACCCAGGGGAACAAAAGGAAGGGGGGGAAGTTTGGGGGAGACCTCTGAACTGTTCCAACCCTTGAATAAGAGGCGGAATCCAGTTTTCCCCAAGTTCATAAGTGGCAAGGTAGTCCCAGGTGATATACAATGATATTTAAGTTACATTAAGAAATATTTCAGGCCAAAAGCCAGAACTCTTAGTCCAAATAGTAACACTAATATCGTATCCCCAAAACCTTGAGTCTTAATTTCAACATAAAATTAGACATATTAATTAATATTAATGACTGCTAATTCGCTCAAATTCATTACTGAAAAACAACACCTGCGTTGTAGAAAACACCCAAAAATCAAACATAGGAAGCTGTTACAAGTGTTTGTGTATATCTATATTTATTGACAGGGAAGATCTGTACAAGATAGTGTTGAAAAAAGAAAACCAAAACAAAACTAAACCCAGATGGCAGAGCAATTAGTGTGAATCTATTTTTTAAAATACACAAGTGTGTAGAATATATTGGCTTGGGAAAAAATACCTAGAAAGATATATATGACATGTATATAGTAGTGTCTATCTCTGCATGATGGGATTTCAAATTTTATTTTTTGAATCTTTATCAAAACATTCTAGCCTCTTTACTACGTGTGTGTTTAGTTTCCAAAAGTTCATTACAATCTGAAATCAGAGAATAGCAACCCAGTTGAAGATGGTTCCTTCTCATTGGCTTCTTCCCAAGAAAGCAGGGGAAACCTTGTCTTAAAAACAAGTTGTCTCATTATAACTGAAAAAATATATATAAACATAGTAATCTAAAACAAACGTTGTTTCAGCACCACTGTTCTTACTAGAATGCAGACTTGATTCCTGAAGCAAAAAAGCTACAGCCTCCCCTTCCACCAAGATGGTGAAGAGAAGTTCTCCCTGCCCTGGTTCTACAGAGTTCTTCTCTCCCTGCTTTCTCCCCTGGGACTGTAGTTCCCTGCTCATTTCAGTGCCCTCCTCCTCCAGATCTGTTCTTCACAATGAAAGAGGAAGCCAGCAGAGTAGGAAAACTGGACGAAGAGTGTGGATAAAAAAAGGATGGATCCTGGAGGTCTGTGGAAGCATGAAAAAGAGGGTGGCATTTCTCATGAGATTTAGAGTCCCCTCATGTCCAAATGAAGCGTCTAATGAGCCATCCAGGAGGCCAGCGCTGAAGCATAGAAGATGTTGGAAGCCCATGATTTATCAAACCAAAAAAGAACAAATGTTGATTTGGGATCATTTCTGGGCTGCATGAGGTCCAGTTGTCATCTTGGATGGAAGTTCCATATGGCTCTCAGGTCAAGCAGAGCTAATCCATTTGGAATAGTCAAGGGCATTTATCAGCCATCAATCAGTGAATGTTTATGGAGCGTCTTGGGCAGGAACTGCCTCTCTCATGCCAGACAGTAACGAAACAGTCCGGGGCTGTGTCGGAGAAGAACCGCAGAAGGAAATCTCTGACTGAACGTGTGTAGCCAGTGTCCCTGCGCCCTACCCCACCGGCCCATAGAGGCTTGTTTTCCCAAGGAAGTTCAGTTACTGCCACTACCATAAAACTCAACTCTTCTTCCTTTAAAACTTAGACCAATAAAAATGTCCTGTCCTTAGTTCCTTCAACAAAGACTCAGCAATCTGACATTGATGAGAACAACTTCCCCCCAATACTAACACACAGCAAAACTAGTATTTTATAGAAAGTTCGCCAGAGAAAAAAATGGCCATGACTGCAAAGTGGGTTAGTGAGGTCACAATAATAACTCCTCTTTAGCCATGGATGGCAGGCACAACTCGGAGGTCACTTACAGAAGCTTCTCCCCACCTCCTTTCTGCCATCAGCCCATAGCCACCACTTGGTCTGCTTCCCAGTCTCTAAGGTGCACAGTTCTTGTAGATTCTCTATTCTATTCCTTAGGGGTGCACACGTCTCTTTAACTGAGGCCATGACAAGTACATAACAGTTTGAAGACCATTAAAGAACATCAGTCTGGCCTCCTGGTCTTTTCCTCATTTTTAGTAGGTTATATCCAAGCTGAAGACAGAGTTTAATTTTTGAAAGAGGACAGTTAATACTTTTTAAAATCTTGGCCCAGACTAAACTGTAGTAACTAATCCTAATCTCAGATATTATGAATGCAGTTTTGAAATTGTTGGAATTGTATTGAAGTTAACAAATATTTATTTAATAACTCTGATGTGCTAAATTGTGCATAAAACATAGAAAGACTGACAGATAAGAAAAATGTAGCTTTGTCCTTCAGGGAGTTTACAATCTAATAATGGGATTAAGACAAGTATAGGCTTCACTGTAACCTAACACAGAAAGTAAATACTGTAAGATTTCTTTCACTGTGCCAAGATAGCTTAGAAGAGGAAATGGACACATCTAATTGGAACCTGAGAAAATACTTCTTAAAGGAATTAGAACTGGAATGAGCTTTGAAAGAGGAAGTGGACAGATACGTAAGGCACTTCAGAAGAGATGTTTTGTTAGCCAACGGGAGGGTTGAAAAAGCACGGCAATAGTCAGGCCATGACTGGGATATTAATCAGAGGAGGGGCTGAAAAGCAGATTCAGAGTGAAGAGTTCATCCCTAATTCCATAGACACTGGGAGATTATTGAAGATTTTGAACTTGGAAATGGTCATCTGAGCAGTACATTAGATAAACTAATGGCGCGTATATATATATATAAGATTAAAGGGAACTAGAAGCAGGGAAGTCAGTTAAAGTCAACTGCAGTGGTATAGGTGAAGGAGAGAAAGGTCTAACCAGGGGTGTCCAGCCTGTGACCTGAAGGCCGCAGGCAGCCCAGCACAGCTGTGAATGTGGCCCAACATAAAATTATACGTTTACTTAAAACATTATGAGACTTTTTGTGATTACATGTTGCAATGTGTTTCATAGGCAGCCCAAGACAACTCTTCTTCCAGGGTGGCACAGAGACGCCAAAAGGCTGGAGAGCCCTGGAAAGGGGGTGTTACTGGGCACGAGAGCGGATGGGTATGTGAGCCCAGAGAGGGGGCAGCTGCAGACTCAGAAGCCATCATTGTGTGTGGAGGGCTCAGGGCAGTGAGGAATCAAAATGACACCAACGTGTCCAGCCTGAGAGGCTGGGAAGGTGGTGTAGCCATCAACCTTGACAGTAAAAATCAAGAGGGAGAACTTATTTGGAGTATTAAAATTATTTTTTAAAAAAACACAACCAAATGAAGCAAGCTGAGGAAGACCTTTTGAAAGGAGCCGAGTTGAAAGCAGCTGATCCCATTGCCATTCCCCTTTTCGTTCTATGCAGTGTTTAAATACTGACGGTGTCCTGGGTCCAGTCCCTTCTGGACAGGGAGGGAAGCTGGAATGAGCGTGTGGCCATGGAAAGTTCCCAAACATTGTTTTCATCTATGAACCAGGTGTGAGGCTCTCAAGAGATTTGATTCTTCCAGTTCAGCTTCACGGATCCTCTAATTGATGAAGAAGGTGACCTGCGGACTAGAGAGCAGTTGATCAAAGTATGTTAAAGAAGTCATTGATCCAGAGAATCCCTTACACAAACAAATCCGCCGGGCAGGCACTTTGCAGATCGAGGCCTTAACGAAACCGTCCAAGCGGAGAAGAGGATGACGTGCAGAACGCTTCACACCATAGACAAGCCCGCTCCCTAAGTCTCCGAGGCAGAAAATCAGCCCCACTACCAATAGGACAAAGAAAAGCTGTCCTCTCTGTGCTCCCTCCTGTCTCGGTGACAAGCAGGGTACCAGATGGTCAGGCATTCGGGGGCCTCATATTTTGCACGTACAGGAGAGGAAATAGCTCTGGGCACACAGGCAGGTCTGTGCCATGCACGCCTCCTGCTGCAGGATTACCTTCCAATTCTGCTTCTCTTCTTTTGTCCTTGGGAATCTGGGGTGGAGGCTATTTTCTGGTCAACGATTAGCTGATTTTTTTCATCCATTCTCCTACAAAGCGGGGACCATCTCATCGCTTTGTCCATCTCTGCTGCAAGCCTCCGGTCTGAGGGTGGCCACACATCTCAGTTTTCCTGGGACCGCCCCAGTTTAGGCCGTGATCCCGCATCTTTTTTAAGTTGAAAGTTACATTCAGTATAACGACAACTTGTTAAGTGTTCAGTTTCATAGGTTTTGACCCGTGTATCCATCTGTATAACTAACAACTGGTAAGGCTTCGAGTCAATTAAGTTTGGGGGTGGAGTGTCAAAATTTCCGTGCAGATTTTTTATTACACAGGGGTCAGCACACCTAACCCCCTGCATTGTTTAAGGGTCAAGTGTGCACTACACAGCAGTGTTAACTGTAGTCACGCTGGCACGCATTCATTACATCCCTGGCACTTACTTCTCCTACAACTGGAAGTTTGCACCTTTGACCACATTCATCCCATGTTCTCAGCCCCACCCAGAGGTGGCTCTGGTAACCACAAATTTGGTCTTTTTCTATAAATGTAGGGCTTTTTCTTTCTTTTTTCAGTTCCACAATCCAGATATACAATATTTGCCTTTCTCAACTGCCTCTCTTATCTCACTTTGCATAATGTCCTCAACGTTCATCCATGTTGTTGCAAATGGTGGGATTTCCTTCGTTCTCATGACAGAAAAATGTTCCATGACCGCGTAATATTCTCACAGCCAAAGGCTCCAATTCCAGGAACGAGATTTCTGAGTCATATGGTAGTCTTCACTTTTCGTTTTTGAGGAAACGCCATACGGTTTTCCATATTGACCACACCAGTTGACAACCCCACCAGCAGTGCACGAGTATTCCCTTGCGAATTGCTTTTAAATACCATCCACAACTAACATGAATAGGAGCTGACTTCGTGGAGTAAAAGGAGATGGCATTTTGATACCATCTTTAAATGGAACCTTCTTTAGACTGAGACTTTGGACACCTGGTTTCTCATCTTAGCTTTGTTCTAATTAGTGTGTGATCCTAGGCTAGTCATGAAACTAATAATAATAATAATAATAACAACAATAATAAATAATGACTACTGACATTTATGTAGAAATATGCCAGATACTTCACATATATTATTTCATTAATATAAAGGAGGGAAGATCACCAGGGTGAATTCAAGATAGAAATTCAAGAGTAGAGATAAGAAATATCCCAAAGTACTAGCTGTCACTGCAATAAAGGCTTGTCACAAAGTGTCTCATTGAAGCTTCACAGGAGCCCTAATAAGACGGGGTCTCTTACCCCAGGAGACCGAGACTCAGACAGCTCAGCTTGCCCCAGGCCAGGCAGCTGGCACACGGCAGGGCTGAAGTTCAAATGCAGGCAATCCGACCCGGACACAGTCGTTTTTCATCTTGATACCCAACTGCCCATGTCCTAACATGGAAAGCAGATAGGCAGAAAAAATACGCAAGCTTCTCACGGGCACATGCTCACAGGCACGCAGGTAGAGGAAGGGCCTAGAACTCTTGTTTCTTTAGACATTCCCCCCACAGCTGCCGTTTACCGAGTGCGGACAGAGGAAGAGTGTTCCTGACACACTGCAGATGCATTTCTATTTTACTCCTGAGGCTGGCGTTTGCCCTTCTCTGGTCTTTCATGCTGGCACTGTAGCAGCATTTCAGCATATCTCTGGTCCAACATGAAACGCTAACTTTCTTAGCATTGAGCACATTTACAAAGTGCCCCTGCTTCACTCACTCCCATGTTTCTGGGACTACATTTCCTTCCCTGGGGATGATCGGTCCTGGGGACCCTGGACACGTTACTGGCTGACCCCAGCCCTCGGTGGTGGTGGGTGAAGAAGAGGAGTAGACAGCCTACACCAGCATCTCCAGGTGGCCACAGTGGAATGTTTTTTTAACCTGAACTAAGCCTTCTGAACTATGTGCAAAAATGCGTGCTTCCTCCTACACCAGCTATGGAGTGGAGCACAGTGGGAACCTGCTGTGGGTCACCATTGGGTCGGGCAGCAGTCAAACCTCAAAGCCAGCCTAAGAGCTCAGGGCACACAAAAATAATATTACGCATCAGGGTTAGAACAATATAGTCAGCCGCCCAGGGGAGTGAAGGTCAGAGCCCAAGGTTTATTTATTTACTTAATTTATTGTTTGTTTCAGAGACCGAAGTTTAGATAAGAACCCAAATTCAGGTCTTCGGTTCACGTCCTCTCAAATCAATGTTATGTTGGTGGAGAAGGTCATTGTGTGAAAACCCACACAACATGGACATCTCTCACTGGGGAATAACCTTTTCTATTATTTTTATTTTTTTAATTAACTATTTCCCTCCAAGGATGACAAAGAAAAGAAAGCATGAAATCAGTCAGTGCACTTGAGATGGAAAACTCCTGGGCTGGGACTTTAGCCCCACCTTGCCACAAGGTGTGATTACAGATTCTTGAAGGTACCCAGTAATGGTGGGCAAACATCCTTTATAAGCTGTGGGTGGAAGATTATCCCAGAAGCAGCGATATTAAGATTTCTACATATTATTTGGGGATTCTTCAGTTTCTAGCTCCTCCAGCAGCAGCCTGAATCTCCTTTTCACAGGGCATTCTCTCTGAAGTGTTTGTGGATTCCTTGTGCACCTCGAGAACACAGAGGCAGCATGACAAACGAGGTCAATGACTTAGGCATCTTCAGCTCCAGATCTCATGTAAATGTCTCACTTCCGGGGGCTGGAAGGGGCCGACAGGGTGAACCCCGGACCTACCCGTGTCTTCTGGGAGAAGCTGATTAGTTCCCACAGTCTCCTGGCCCAGACACAAGCCTTTACAAGAGAGCCACGAACGTTTCCTGGAGTTGAATGTCGCCCGGAGGTTGTGGGTGTGGCGGTGTGCAATGATTAATGACCGGGAACGCTTAGTCAGGGTTATATTTAATTTATGCTTAGGTAAATCAGCAACTGTTCGTAGACAATTATTTCTCTAGGACATCTCCTCACTGCCCCTCAACAATATGACCATGACTGTTACATGTGAACTTGGGATCCTGGACCTTCATGAACAGTGGATGAAAGACCCAGGACTGCCAGTGTGTCCCCATCTGGCACCTGTCCCCTATTGTCTCTATGTTCGTCTCTATTGTAGTTCCTAAAATAATGCCACTTCCCTCTATTTATAGAACTGTTCAGCTAATTGAATACTGTCAAAAAAATAGAAAAAAGAAAACAGAACAAACGGGAAAAATTAGTATCTTCCTGTTTTGCTTTATTTGTGTTCCAAAGTCCATAAATGAAATGTGTTCTTTGGTCTGGGTTACTTAATCCCATTCCTTGACAACTTTAGACTCAGCTCAAAATGTAGATAATGTCAACTCCTTCTGTTTAAAAATAAGTTTTGATAGCAAATATGAATCTCTGGATTTGCTTTTTAGAGGCCATGAAGTTGGTGGTAATTTCCTAAGGAAACGACAAGCTTAAGTTATTTACTTAAGTAAATAAATAGCAAAAAAAACCTCAATGACCATGGGCGAAAATTACTTCTCCGTGATCCTATTACCTTCAGGTGGAAATCCCAGGCTGGCTATGAAAATAGCTGATTAACATGTGCTTCTGTTGTGTTCAATTGCTTCACCAGTCATCATCACCACAATGCTCTTATTCTCAGGTGAGAAGCCAAGAGCAACACCCACTCCTGTGGGTGGCTTGGTCCTGGTTTATCACGTTCCCATGAGGACCCAATTCCTTTCCGCATTCATGTGGCTCCATTGGATATGTGATCTACTTTCTCTCAACGCTGTGGCCACAATAATTTAGTCACAATACATTCTCTCTTTTATGTACAAAACTTCAAGCCATTGGTATATTCCCTTAAGAGAATGAGAATAATTGGTGTTAAACTGTAATTGATTTAACTGTTTCCTTGTCCAATGACCTATGAGTGGAGGGGAAAAAAATCAATCTCTAGAAATCTAAGTCAAAGGCATCTTACCATCTTCTCAGAACCGAGGCTGGACCCAAAGCCTCCGACATATGTGCCATTTCCTGGGAAAGGAAGGCTGACCGTATAGAAATTAGTGTTTTCCAATAGTGGCTATTTTAATTAATTGTCCAAAGAGCATCCAAAGCTTAGCTATGAAATAAGACCCATTGTTATTGCTGAAACTGGAACTTCCAGAGTACTTTTAATTAACATTACTTTTAGAGTACTTAGGGCTATTAAAACCTAGACATTGCCTAGTTTAGAAAAGTGGGCCTTTCTAATTGCCTTTGGAAACTGGCAATATTAGACTGAGAGTCCAGGGTACACAGGAACATAACTGAGACTGCCCAGGTACTCGGAAAACAAAGGACTGCTTGCTCTTTCTTTCTTGCTTGTGGCTTGCTTGTTTTCCTTTTTACTTGTGGCCTTGTAGAGCATATTTGGGTAATTTAATTAAACTCTCTGAGCCTCATTCATTCAGATATAAAATGAAAAATGATAGAACCTAACTCATAGGTTTACTGTGAGGATTAAATAGGAGGATGCTTGTGTTGGGCACATGGTAAGTGCTAAATAAATATTAGCTATTAATTTTTTTTTCAAATGAGGACAGGGCAATTACAGTCTCTGAATAGAGTCCCTTCCTGCATCTCTAAGTGTCACCTACTATGTGACTCAAGTCATATCATGTCACTTGAATTGAGGGTCACAGGCTTTTATTCCAGAACTGCTCTAAAGCCCTATAGGACTGACGTACAAAAAGCTTCCAATAGATTTCAGCCCTTTTAAAATGATTCAAGATGAACTTTCTACTGAGTCCTAATAAAGAGAACTAGATATAAGTTAAGCAGTAATCTTTCACAGTTAAAGCTTAGTTGGTACTCAATTCTAAGGCATACTTAAAAAAATTTTTTTAGCATTTTATAAATCAATTTGCCTTGATCAATATTGCTTTTAATCAATTTTGCTTCTAATCAATTTCTACATGCAATTTAGAGTTTTACTCCTTCTGACCCATTCTTTTGAATTTATGGTATGTCTTAGACTATTATGTTGATATAAAATTAAATGCAGTTTGGACATATGTTATATCTGAATTTTTTTACAAGTTTTATCTTTTCTTTCAAAGTACCAATTTTTAATAATCATTTATTTGTTATTAGCATTTATTACAATGTCTATGGCAATAGGAAGTTGATTCTGATGGGAAAACTGGCTTGATTACATCGAGGGCCCATCTTTGCTCTCAGCCACCCACAGTCACCCCACGTGGACCCCATAGTCACCCTATGTGGACCCCATGGTCACCCCACAGGGATGAGCCACAGCAGCACTTCTCCAGTATCTAGGAGGAAACAACACTTCTGGAATGAGGACTTGCAATTCCAGAGTGGTTCTTGGCACTAACTCAGGCAGTGAGCCTGCTGGCCACCCATGCCAACACCTGCAAACAAAATCCCACATCTGACCAGGCCTCCGCACTCCCCTTTACGCTGGGGCCCCGTGAAAGCGAGGATGGTTTCTGTGATGACCAGTGTATAAGGACAGAGTGATATTCCTCTGGCTTAAATATTTACTGTTCCCTCACCTTGGAATTGGCAGCTTTGGGCTTTAGATAATGATAATACATATGTGTGGCAGTGATTTCCACACGTGTGTAAACACACAGTCCTGAGAATCTACACGTTTTGAGCACAGCTCCGTGTGACTCCTGTGTGAGCAAGTGTGGATCATGTCTGTGGGATGGGAATTCTCTAATAGGAATTTGGCAAAGGTGTATCTTAAAAAATTCTGGCTTGCTGATCTCTGAATATTGCTTTCACCTGGTCC
>PVJI01000655.1:0-162674 GCA_004026765.1 Micronycteris hirsuta
AAAGGAAGAAGGAGCTTATACCCTTTGCAACAGCATGGATGGAACTGGAGAGCATTATGCTAAGTGAAGTAAGCCAGGCGGTGAGGGACAAATACCATATGATCTCACCTTTAACTGGATCATAATCAACAAAAGCAGAAAGCAAGCAAAACATAACCAGAGACATTGAAATTAAGAACAGTCTAACAATAGCCAGGGGAGAGGGGGGAGGGGACAATGGGGAGAAGGGTTTTTAGGAATCACTGTAGAGGACACATAGACAGAACTAAGGGGGAGGAGGGAGGCTGGAGGGGGAGGTGGAGCTGGAGGGGAAGGGAGGAGGGGAGGGGAGGGGAGAGGATGCAAATAACTGTAATTGAACAACAATAAAGTAATTATTAAAGAAACAAAAAAAAAAGAAAAAAAGAAAAGAAAATGAGCTCTACCTGAAGTTGAAACTCCATTAATGTTAACTGGCATCATAACATAGCACATGTGAAAAAATATCTCAGTTTGTTAAATCAATATACTTATAATTGACATTGTTTAGAATTCATGGTTGTTTTATATGAGTAGAAGGAAGTCATTTACAGGTGCTGTTATTATGATAAAACATAAAATTATCTAAAAGCCGCCTATCATTTTCTAGCTAGTTCTTGTGCACATTTATTCATGATAACATACAGGAGAGGTTTCCTTACTTGTGGTCTCACCGTTCATTTCTCTGAGTTCACTGTTAATTCCAACATCTATTGAGTTCATTATTTTGTCAATCTGCAAGAAACAGAAACCATGTGAGTGAATTATTGTATTCATTTTTAGTGTCACATTTTAAAATGACTTTCAAATGCCAGAAGAATATATAGGGTGGGGCAAAAGTAGGTTTACAGTTGTGAGTATGCAAAAACACAGCATTTATTCTTGTATTATTATTTATTAATTATTATATTATTTTCCATATGAACAACTGTAAACCTACTTTTGTCCCACCCTTTATTTTTCTTGGTATTATTACCATTGCAATACCACAATTAAGAGACTGACAGAGAAAAGTTAAAGGGAAGCGGACATCTTTTGAATTGCCTTTAAAAATACAAACTGTTTCCTTTTCTTAAGCTTTCAAAATCAACCTGACTTTTCTTTGTATTTCTGAAAATAAACTTTGGATCTACATGGATTAGTAAGTGAGGAACAGTTATTCTTTGAACTCGGAAGGGGAAGGGCTGAGAATAAGTTCATGAGAGGGTCTCTATCCTGTAGGGCATGTATCTCATCTGACGAAGGGGTGGGTTCAGTTCGCAGGCACGGCCATTGGAACCAAGTTCTTACCAAATGGTTTGGTCAGTCACAAGAACTGAGGCATTGGGAACAACTTAATTTTAAGGGAGAAGTTAAATGTTCATTAATCCTACCTCTTTCCAAAAAGAATTTCAAATGTTACTTACAGAGTTAATAAATAGAAGTAACGATTCCATATAATTTTTGAAATGTTTGTTCTGTGTCTGTGAGATAAGTCATTGGTATTTTAACAGGGATTGCATTGAATCTATAAATTGTTTAGGGTGGTATGGAGATTTTGATTATGTTAAACACCAATCCAAAAGAACCTATGCACCCCAATGTTCATAGCAGCACAATTTACAATAGCCAAGTGCTGGAAGCAACCTAAGTTCCCATCAGTAAATGAATGGATCAAAAAACTGGGGTACATTTACACAATGGAATACTGTGCAGCAGAGAGAAAGAATGGGCTCCTACCCTTCGTGACAGTATGGATGGAACTGGAGAGCATTATGCTAAGTGAAGTAAGCCAGGCAGTAAAACAAATACCATATGATCTCACCTGTAAGTGGAACCTAATCAACAAACAAACAAATGAGCAAAATAGAACAAGAGACATGGAAATAAAGAACAAACAGACAATAACCAGAGGGGAGGGGGAGGGGGATAATGGAGGGAAAAAGGGGAAGTGTCATTTAGGAACCTGTATAAAGGACCAATGGACAAAGCCAAAGGGGGTAGGATTGTGCGTGGGAGGTGGGGATGGGTGGGGCAGCAAGGAGTGTGGGGCTGGGGAATGGAGACAACTGTGCCTGAACTACAATAAAAAATTTTTAAAAAGAAGTACTGGATAAACTGTCAATCTAGTAGCATGGGATTTACAGGAGGAAATGACCACTGAAGGTTTAGCCATTAGTGGTTTAACCCCCTACTCAGCATCCGAGCATCCCTAGTAAGACAACAGGGTTGAGAAAGGGCAGTAAGCATTACATAAATGCTTCGTTTTGTTCATCCGGACACAGAAGCAGAGAGATTGAGTGATTTTCCCCAAGCGGCTCAATTTGGAATGTCAATATCAGAACCACTTCCGTTTCTAGTTCTCAGAATGCTATGGTGACCTACTGTGTTTCAAAGCCCAACGCAACTGGCACAGTCTTTTGAGAGACAAAATATGACATGTTAGAACGAAGTGTCAAGGGAGAGTGCTATCCATTCTTTGAAGAAAGTCAAGAAAAAGCAAAAACTGTTATCATTTTATAATGTAGTCCTCCTTAGGGACATAGGATACTATTTCATAATCTTACAAGGGCCCTTACATTCTGAGTAATTGTATGAAATTAAAGACTGTCTTTAGGTAGACCTAAAATTGGTGATAGTCAACCCCAACACATTTTTTCTTTAACATTTCTCTGACAGTTGTAAAAGGGAAATATTCAGTAATTTGTAAGATAATAAGGAGAGTCTCTGAGAACATACTTAAAAAAGGGAAACGAGCTAACGAAGAAGTTAGCAAGTAGCAAAATGATAGGGAGCAGCAAAAGCACAAAGCCTTTTCTCTACATGTCAGCGGCGCGGGCTAGGAGGACATAATGTGAATTCTCTTGTACTGCTTAGCTAGTTATTACTTCTGCTTGATATCAATTTCCATGGAAACAATAGGTTTCTCCACATGTGTGGAATGGTGTTTGTTTTACCCTCACCGTGAAATTACCATGTATCACCCCTAGAACCTCTCCCTTCCACTTGGAGCCGTGTGTTAATTTTTTTTTTCTTTTGCCTCTGAAAGACTTAAGAAGCTGAAAATCCTCCCCCCAAACCTTCCTCAACTCCAAAGCCTTAAATAAAGAAGAACAAGGCTTACTTCTTCCCATTCAGAAGTGAAGGATGGCGTTCTTTCAGAATTCCCTTTAGAACTCTGTTCAGCTGTTGAAGATTCACTCCAGTTAACTCTTGATGTTTTCTCATTTGAAGGGTAGGCAATGAGATCAGAATCTGATTTAGACACATTTTTTGACAAATGCATGTCAATCAAGGCTTTTGGCAATGACCTTATTCTCCCCAGGGTACAGGCCCTTTCCACAAATCCCCCTGTGTTCACAATCCATTGGTCCCCATTCCGGGATCCACTCCTAGTTGTTCTTGTACCAACAATGGTATGGTTTTCGACTTGGTTCGTTTTTTTGTGAAAAATTGTCCTACTGACCACTTTGGGTTTAATTTTCTTTACCAAAGGTTCTGAGTTATTTTCTATTGGAGACTGCTTGAAAGGCAAAGGACCGTTTGCCAAACTGACTTCATCTTGTCTTTCACGTTCATCTCTTTTCCCATAGAGATGAAATGGATTTTCAGGAGACTCACAGGCTGGAGAGGATCCATGGAGAAGGCCTGCAAATTGCCCAGGATCATATTCTTTGGGGGGATCACTGTCTTCCTGTTGAGAGAGGTCATCTGCAAAAGAAAAGAAGGCTGTCAAGACACTTGTTTATAAAGCCCAGATAGAATAGCAATGCCCTTTCGAACTTGTGCTATATTTAGCTATTTGATTTATTGCTACACAATGACATCCTCACGTTATGAAATACCCATGACTCTACAGTGCTGCATATAAAGCAAGTGTGTGTGTGTGTGTGTGTGTGCGTGTGTGTACCAAATCTTCCTGATATGGCTTAGGGTACATTTCAAAGGGATGAATTGGGTATTGAGTAATTGCATACCCTTTTCCCTTGTCCCCAGGGTGTGTGTGTTTTATATTAAATAACAAAATTGGGTTTTCTTAACATGAGACACCCACATCCAAACCCTCACAATAAGTGAGTCACTCTTCAGTAGGACATAAGGCAGGTAAATCAAGGTCAAGCACAAGACATTCCTCAGCCTTTTTCCCAGCAAATACATCCATAAACGAAATCTTGAAAAGAAGTATTATTAGGAGTAATTTAAGGTTAATAATCCTAATAGCATTACTTTAAGTATAAAATTAAGAATAATTCTATATAGATTATATAGTTAAGACAAAAAGGATTTGCTCAGGCTTAACACAGGCAAACAATGTGATCTGGTATCACTAAAAAGCAAGATTCTTTTACAAGAAACTGATGTTGAGCTTTTAACACAAAGCTCCTTTTTTCCTTTCTTCTCTGAGATAATATTAGTTATTTTTGAATTTCTCTAGGTCTTCGAAAATGTAATGCATAAAGGAAACCAAACGGGAATGCTAATTTTTATCACTTTACATTTTTCTAAACATTAATGTTCTCTGAGATTTAAAATATGAAAAGCTTTTTAATGACCTAATTTGTGTTTTAAAGTTACTGTGTAAAAACTTGGCCAAAGAATTGAGCAAAAGAAGTCAGTTAACTCTTTTGACAGGTCATTTTCATTCATATAGCTAAATATTTGCTACAAAATTACCCAGCAAGCCCATAACCCAATCTTGTAAATAAAATACTGTATAGTCAATGTGGTCAACAACAACCACAAATCCAAAGTTGACTTGCTGACTCATACTTTAAAGAAGTTAGTTATTATTACAAACCCCAAATACCAAAGTTTTTTATAAATTAACAGGTTACATTTAACAGGTATATGCTACTTATGAGGTACTTAATTAGGGATTATATTTACATCATCTCATTTGACCTCATACCAATCCTGTGAGATGATTAATAATTATCATGATTTCCTGATAGAAGAAAACATGGCCAGAATATTGAATCAACATGTTTACACAAGTCAGCCACCACAATAGATATTTGCCCAGAGGATGCTGCAGACAAATTGCTTCTTTATTGAATTTGGTTCCAGGTCCTTGGACTGTTCTCTCCCTTGGAGTCAATGGAAGTATATCCCTAGACCTCACCCTTGTTCCTAGGTGGCTTTTCCAAATGGAAGGCGTCCCTCTGCCCAGACCTACTGTGACGGTGTCCTGAGATGGAAGGAAGAAGAGTGACGGGAAGAGAAGCCCAGGAGACACAAGTCTAAAAGGGAAACAGTTTACCCCCCTCCGGTACTATTCTAATCACTTTGTCTTCCCACAGAAACTCTGCCTCTGTCTAGTGTAGCAACACTATGTCTTCGACAAAACTGCATTTTGTCTTCCCCTTGCAACGGGACCCTTTTTAAAGTGGAATAGTGGGTGGGGAGTGAGGCAAGGCAGCTTTGAACTCTCGAAAGGCTAGTGTTTATGGCCTGTTATGTACATTTTTTAGAAGTCAAAATTAACACAGACAACTTAAATTGCTGCAGTTTCCCCAGCCAGTAAATTAAGCTGAGATTCAAATTAAAGTCCATCATATTCCCATACGGAATTGTCCTGAAAAATATTTCACTATTAACGTAAAAGAATAATCTAGGTTTCAAGGTCAAGCAAGTAGGCTCTTTGTGAGGAGGGACATACTTCTTGTTTATCTGTTCCTGGAATTTGGGATGATTGGACTACAAGATTATTTTCTGCTTCAAGGAAGTAAGCTCATGCTATGAGCAAATAAACCTGGCATCTGTTCCAATTTATTTTCTCTTCTGTCTTGCTTGGCTCCTTGGCTCCCCACAGTGTTTTACAACATAAGCAGGTTGGTATGGAATGACAGTAATGGGCAAATAATTGTACATGGAAGGAGGAATTCTGAAAAGGAAGTTTAGGATTTTATTTTGAAAGTTGCTGAGATGGCTAAAGAGTTTGAGTTTCAAAGTAAAACTGAAGAGAATCAGCCTACTGTGAGAAAAAGACTCTGTAAATCTCAGTCAAAGATTTCTGACCACGTTCATAATAATGAGAGTTTTAGGAGCAGAACATTACAGTTTCCAGTGATGATTAGGTTACAAGCCCCTCTGCGGTTTGACAGGAATGACTAGAATCACCACCACAAAATGCTTTGTATTCTCCAAGCCCTCTTGTCACAAGCAGTCATTTCCTTAAGTCAAAGAGAATTTAGGGAGCTTATAAGGTTATTCTTTTGAATACCAGTTCTTTTATTTTAATTTTATTTATTTATTTTCAGAGAGAGGAGAAGGGAGGGAGAAAGAGCAATGTATGGTTGCCTCTCACATGGCTCTCAATGGGGACCTGGCCCGCAACCCAGGCATGTGCCCCGACTGGGAATCGAACCGGGACCCTCTGGCTCCCAGCCTACGCTCAATCCACTGAACCACACCAGCTGGGCCAGTTCTTTTATGTTAAAGATTTTACTTATTTATTTTTAGGGAGAGGGGAAAGAAGGGAGAAAGAGAGGGGGAGAACCATGAATGCGCGAGAGATACGTTGATCCATTGCCTCTCACGTGCCCCTACTGGGGACCTGGCCCACAACGCAGGCATGTGCCCTGACTGGGAATTGAACTGGACTCCTTCAGTTCACAAGCTGGCACTCAATCCACTGAACCACACCAGCCAGGTCTGAATAACAGTTTTTAGCATCATGACAGTTGGTAACATTTTTGTTAAGAGTTATGAAAAGGCAACTGTTTATTCCAGTGGCCAAGGATTACTGAAGTCAAAGAAAGTGAAGTTGACAAGAACCCTCCTGAAACGCAGGGTTGGTGGACTGACTGCGGAAAAGGGCCCGGACTGCAGCGGCTGCTGCAGCCATTCCTCCTGATGGGGGACTCAAGACTTGGAAAATTTTAGTGTAAAGTAACAGTTAATAAGCCTGGTAGTTAATGCATGTAAAAGCTACTGTTTCAGGAACTGCAGATACGGCCCAACCCTGACTCGCGGAGACCACAAGCGATTGACCTCTGTGCTACAGAAGAGACCGTAAGCGATCAAGGTGCAGCTTTTATCTGATTAACCTCTTTCCTGAATTGCAAATCCTTACCTACAGTTTTTTCTCTTGAATTCCAAATCCCTTACCTATACTTTTGCCCCCTTATAAAAAAGGCTGGCTTGAAAGGAAATATATTAGGGTCTGTTCGGGTACACACCCACCGCCTTCTCAGATCTCCAGCCATCTGAATAAAGCACCCATGAAGATTCAATCCCTGTCTCTGCTTATCGGGTCTGGTAGGTGACAGACAGCATGAATGCCGGCTTTTCAGGTTTCACCCCCACAAGACCCTGGTGTGGCCTCGTGCCTTGCTTTGGTCAATGAGACAATAGCAAAGGTGATGTGAACAGAGAATTGAAAAGCACTTGTGCATTGTGGCTTGTCCTCTTGCTGCTCTTAGAACCTCGCTGCCCTGGGAGCAAGCCCAGGGGGCCTGCTGGATGATGAAACGGTACACTACCCAGCTGTTTGAAATTGTAGGCTTTATTATTTTCAAGTATAAAGAGGCTAACAGATTAGGAGTTGCCACTAGGAAAACAGACCGTTATACTCACAGATTCTAAGAGGAGGGGCGTGCTGTGCAACGATGGGAAGGGCCTCAGGGCAGGGGGCGTGGATAGGTTAGGCACACAGGGAAACACCACAATTAGGCAGGAGGTAGCAGGAGTGAAGGAAATGATGGGCAAGAGCCTTTACTGTGGCTTCTATGGGAAGGAATGGTTGAAGCGCCATAAGCAGATTTAGGATTGGGTATTTTGAATCATTTCAGTGGGCAGCAGCGCTATTCCTAGTGGCCTGGTGTGAGGTGTTGGGGTGATTAGGGCAGGTGCATGGTGGCTCTGAGTGACAGCCTGACACAGGATGGGGCTGTGCTAGGCTCTGGATTGGTAGGTTTGCATAAGAAAGGCCTGTACACAGGTGAGTTTTCTGTCTCTAGGAATTAGCTACCCCTGGGATGGGCTGGCACTCCAGAGTTAACAAGGTCCTAAGATGTCAAAGCACCAAACAAACAAACAAACAAAAAATAAATAATAAAAGGGCATGGTTAATACACCAGACCCCCCTCCCCCTGCCCCCTCACCTCTGTTCACAGTTTGCAAACTTCCAGACGGTTCCAGGTAGTTTTGCCATAGACATCTTGGCCACAAGCATGTTTGCAAACAACCATTTTTGCAGCACAACTAATTGGACATAAGGCAATTTTGCCGTAAAAGATACAATAACTGGTTGACAATTTCTTTCCATGTGGCAGATTTCATGTGTTTTGTCAGTTTGGTTTCCTTCTCCATTGATGAGTTCTCTCAGCACCCCCATTTGTATCCTGCACGAGTACAAATCTTAGCCCTCAGAATGGCTATGATGAGTAGACATGGCAGTCTTAAAATACTGGAGGTTAACAACTACATATAAAACCAGATTGCCAAGCTCTGTGTAAAGCCAGATGACACGCCATCCTAGAAAACGATAACACAGGAGTTTCTGCAAACCCTTCGGTGAGCACAGACATCCCTCTCATCTGTCAAAAGCTTATCAAGCTATGGCAAATCTAAAAGAGGCGGGTGCTGATTCACAGCGGTCTTCCAGAGTATTAATTATTAATTCTGTAGGTGGAAAAGGACATGTCTTTTAAAAAAGGAAGAAATTTAGTGAAAAAGAAAAAATTGCAATGCTAAAAAAAGTGCAATGCTGAAAAAAGTGCAACGCTGAAAGAGGAGACAAATTTATAAGCAAAATAAAAACAAGAAAAAGTATAAGACAATGAATAAAAAACTTCAAAGGCAGTGTATTTTCAGTTCTCTCAGTAAAGCCTTTTAAATTTTGTTATTAATTTTTCATGTTTCATTATGTCCTCTTTAATATTTCTCTTTGACTTTTGTTATTTTATCTTTGACCACAAATTGCCTTATGACCACTTAGTTACATGGGAAACATGCTTGCCGCAAAGAGGTTTACTGCAAAACTATAGGATACACTTCCAAATATGCAGTGAGGCCCTGCAGGACCATCCAACCCAACCCCAGGCTGGCCAGCCTACTAACCGCAGTGCCTGAGTAGGTCCAGCCCCGATGAGCTGAGGCTGACCCGAACCAGGAGAAAACACCCACCAGAATCATGAGCTAAACAAATGGCTGCTATTTTAAACCATTGAGTTTTGGGGTAGTTTCATAGGTAGCAATGCATAACTGATTCAGCCTGTATTCCAAGTTTTAAAGAATTACTAATACATTTTTCAAAATAAATACCAGTAATGTTTATATTTTCACATCTAGAAATGATGATTGTAATAGTAAATACCTATAAGAGTTGTGAAGACTGAGTGAAATAATAGAAGTAAAGCAGAATGATGCCTGTGGAACAGAATACATGAAATATATGTTTCTATTATTATAATAATAGTTTTTAACCTACAGGGTTTTATTTTCACAAAGAAATAGAGTAGTAATTAATTGCATTAGGCACTCAATACAGATTGGTATTTTGACATGGTAAACATATAGGATTTACTCCTTATTTTCTGCTTGTATATTTTTAAAGGTATACTTTGGAAAAAATGTTTGCATTTTCTTATTATTTCTTTAGATTAAACTGAGGAAAGTGTACAGATTAGACTGTTTTTATAACTTGTCTCATTTAATTTCACACTTCCCTTTTGATGAGTGGACATTTCATGCCAAGGTACAGAACTAAATGTGTCAGTTCCAATCTGATCGCTATTCAAGGTATCATTAGCATTCCAAAGAAATGTCAGAGCAAGTATCCAGTAGTAGGCAGTTCCATCTCTTTGTATCCATCTTTGCCCTTGATCTTTCTCACCCATGTAAATACCTGAATAATGATAAAACCAAAAGTTTCATGTTCAGATGAAAATAAATTCTAGAAAACAGTGATGTCTTCTTCCATTATAGACCACAGCTTTTATGTATTGGATCATTACATTCCTCTTCAGAAAGATTGTTTTTTAAAGTTCCCACTTTCAGGCATTCTAGTGCTGATGTTGATATTGTAGAAATTCTAAATTCACTTCACAAATATGTATAAAATATTTGCTGTGTACCAAGCCCTGTCCTGTATCGAAGTTTCCGCAGCGCCAAACCAATGTCCTGCTCTCAGTGTGGTTACAGTCCAGTGAAGGACACAATTGCAGACAAGTCAAAATTGTGTAATTTCTGATGATGGTAAGTTCTAGAAAGAGAGCAAAGCCGAGTAGTGAGATAGGACTTGCTTGTTATTGCCAGTGGAGGAAAGAAGATATGGAAGTCCTCTGAGGCTGTTCTGAAGGCCATTGTAACTACAACAATGGTGAGAGGGTGGTATATGAGCCAGGGTTCTTAGAGAGAGAGAAAGAGAGAGAGAGAAAGTGTAGCTGCAGTCTGGATCCAGAGGCCTGAGAACCAGGAAATTGATGGCGTAGGTAGGTAGTTCTAGTCTGAAGGCCGACAGGCTTCAGTTCATGTAGTTGGCTCAAGCTAATGTTCTGGGCTAAGTCCAGGCAGGAAAAAAGCTGATATACTAGTTCCAAGAGTGTCAGACATTAAGAATTCTCTCTTGTTCTTTCGTGGGGTCCGGCATGTGGTTGTATTCAGGCCTTCAACTGGCTGGATGAGGCCCACCCATATTAGGGAGGGAAGTTGGATTTACTTAGTCTACCAGTTTAAATGTTAATCTCATCCAAAAAACTACATAGAAATACCTAGAATAATGCTTGCCCAAATATCTTACCACCCCATGGCCCAGTGAAGGTGACATAAAGACTAAGCATCACTGGTGGCTAGAATGGTTGAAGATGAGGTCACAGATTAAGGTAGGGGTAGGGTTTATATGATGTGATTTATACTTTTAGAAGATCACCGGCTATTTCTGATGGCCAAAATATGACAATAGTGTAGTATTTAAAAAAACATTAATCTCCCCTAGTCCTCTCATAAAAACAATACATACGAAAGTGAAAGAACACAATGTGAGCACATGGTATCAAACAACAACAACAAAGTCCCATAAACCAACTACAGGTGGCATCTTCAATACAGCAGGGATCAAGGGATCCCCACGGTCCTGGAGAACAGGTGGGCATCGCCAAATCCCGTGATGGCGGCTGGGTCCGGAGCTAGCCCTGCAGTTGCGCAGCTGTATTAGTAAAAACAAAAGGAAATTCGATGGAGCCTATGAGCCATGGGACCCAGAAATTGCCAGGAGAGTGATTCCAAAAATAGGAGAGGATCTGGCACTAAGTAGGATACTGAGAACAATCAGTGAACTTAAAAAAAATCCTGAAGAAGACAATGGGAAGTAGCATAAACCATTAAGGTTCTCAGAAATATTCAGCAAGATGGCGGCGTAGGCAGGCATGTCTCCCTCTTCGAACAATCTCATCAAAATTACAACTAAAATATAGAACAGCTACCACTAAGGAATGTCAGAAATCAAACTGAATGGAAGTCTGACAACTACAAAATCAAGTTGAATGGAAGTCTGACAACTATAGAATTAAAGAAACCACATTCATCCGGACTGATAGAAGGGGCACAGATGTGGAAGGGCTGGTCTCACACCCAAGTGAATAAAAATTTTGGAGGGATATCTCAGGAGTGAGGAATCCCAGACCCACACTGGGCCCCCCAGCCCAGGATTCCAGTGCTAGGAAGATAAGCTCCCACAACTTCTGGGTGCAAAATCTAGCAGCAATTGAACTGGTGGAGGAAACTTCTGGAGCCCCTCTTAAAGGACCTCCACACCTCCACATCTGAGTAGGACTCACCTACTCAGACTCACTCCCTCTGAGCTCCAGCACTGGCGTTGCAGCTTAAAAGGCACCAGTGGCATAAAGGGAGGAACTGAAGTGCCTTGCATCAAGATGAGCAGAGGCATTGTCCCTTTGCTAAACACTCCTACAGCAGAGCTGACAAGCTGGTGCCATGTCTGAGATTCCAACAATTGGGCTAACACTCTTTGACCTGCCCTGCAGATCCCCAGAGACTCTGACCCACCCAATTTATGGGCCCATCCAAGCTGCTTTTCCATAAGAATGGCTGGTCTTGGCTTGTAAATCCTATCAAACAAGCAACCACTGGCTTCAGTGAGCCCTAGTGGTAGCCAGATTAGATTTACAGCTCGGCTTTGCCTGGGCATTTCCAAGCCCAGCACAAGTAGCGGCCATCTCAGATTGCTTTACAGCTTAGGCAGGGTGCCACGGGAAAAACATAGGTGGATGCTGACCTTGGCTTGCACCACCTGGAAAACCCCAGGGTCAGAGCACCCAGTGGACAGCTACAGACCAAGTTAGAGCACCACCACCTGGTCCCTGCACAGCTGATCCTCCATGGAGGGTAGAGGTTGGTGGTCAGTAGTCACAACCAGTCTTTGCAGCTGACTAGCCTGGGTAAATCCCTCCCATTGATCTGCCAACAGCAACCAAGGCTCAACTACAAGAGAAGGGTGTACTCAGCCCACATGAAGGGCCCACCTCAAGTACTCAGCGTGGATGATAGGGAAGGCTGTGCCACTGGACCCTACAGAGCACCTACTATATTAGGCCACACTACCAAGACAGGGAGGCAAAGCAGCTCTACCTATTACATAGAAGTAAACACAGGGAGGCTGCCAAAACAAGGAGACAGAGAAAGATGGTCCAAAGGAAAGAACAGATCAAAACTCAAGAAATAGGACTAAAAATGGAGATAAGCAATCTGTCTGATGCATAGTTCAAAACACTGTTTATAAGATGCTCAAGGAACTTAGTGAGGAGCTCAACAGCATAAAAAAGACCCAGTCGGAAACAAAGGATACACTAATTGAAATAAAGAATAATTTATATGAAAACAACAGTAGAGTGGATGAAGCCAAGAATCAAATCAATGATTTGTAACATAAGGAAGCAAAAATCAAACATGCAGAACAACAAGAAGATAAGAGAATCTAAAAAAAAAAAAATGAGGATAGTGTAAGCAGCCTCTGGGACACCTTCAAGAGGTCCAACATTCACGTCAATGGGCACCAGTAGAAGAGAAAGAGCAAAAAATTGGAAATTTATTTGAAAAAAAAAATGGTGAAAGAAAACTGCCCTAATTTGGTGAAGGAAATAGATATGCAAGTTCAGGAAGCACAGAGAGTCCCAATTATGATGGATGCAAAGAGGCCCACTCCAAGACGCATCATAATTAAAAGGCTAAAGGTTAAAGATAAAGAGAGACTAAAAAAAAAAGATTTTATTTATTTACTTTTAGAGAGAGAAGAAAGGGAGAAAGAGAAGGAGAGAAACATCAGCGTGTGAGAGATATATCAATTGGTTGCCTCTCAAATGCCCCCAGCTGGAGACCTGGCCTGCAACCCAGGATTGTGCCCTGACTGGGAATTGAACCAGCAACCTTTTTGTTTACAGGCCAGCTCTCCATCCACTGAGCCACACAAGCCAGGGAAAAGGAGACTCTTAAAAGCAGCAAAGGAAAAGTAGTTACCAGATGGTTGCCAGATGGGAGGGGGGAGGGGGAGAATGGGTGAAGAGGTGAGGGGATTAACAAGTAGCAGTAGGTAGTTATGGAATAGCCATGGGGATGTAAAGTACAGCACAGGAAATGGAGCAGCTGAAGAACTTACACTCATGACCCTTGCACATGAACAACACTGGGGGGTGTTGCCTGAGGGAGTAGGGGGCGCTCGGTGGAGGGGCACAAAGGGGGAAAAATCAGGGCAATTGTCATAGCATAATCAATGAAATATAATTTAAAAAAAAAGAATATCTAGCAAAGGCATACTTTTGTAGCCTAGAGACTCACTCCGAAAGAAAACGTTCAGAAGCAGAATCCAAATTAAACAGGGTAAAAGCAGCAGGGCAAGGGAGCAACATATTTCACATAATGAGGAGGCAGGAGTGGCAGGCAAAGCAGAGGTCCAGAGATGGGGGACCTGGAATGTAATAACAGCAAGATAGCGTTCTGTTGTGAGAGCACAGCTTTGGAAGGCGAGGCGCATGGTACTCGAGAACACTGAGGTTAATGGCAGGAAGCCGTTCTGAATTAAGCAGAGAAGTATCCATGTTTCTTCACACTTCATGGTAATAACAAAGGAGCAAGTCCTTGAGCTGTGAGGCAGCAAAAGCTGCTGTGGCTCCGGCCTGCTCTCACACCGAAATTTCTTAATAATCCAGGACATTGCTTCTCATGAATCATGGGGAACAAAAAAAATGTTGATGCAATCCCGTTTAAAGACATTGCAAGAGAAAGACATGAAATGAATGTCTAACAGCTAATGAAAACAGACCAAAAAATGGGGCTCCAAGAAATCTGCAAGCTGTAACCTAAAATTCAAAATTATTTAAAAGAAATTTTAAAATGATCCAGGTTTTGAAAGAACAACCTAACTTATAAGTAGAGAACTCAGACATGTGACAGCTGGTCAGTCTCTTTCCCCTTACCCTTTCCCTCCACGAACAATTCAAGTCCTAAAGTCAGAGAGGAGTGAAATGACATCCATACCTCCCATGGACGGGGGTTTGCAGCGGCTCAGAGTAGGGCATCCGAGCCCAAGCAGGGTACTGGTGGTGCTCACATTTGAGCACAAGCAGGATTAAGAGGGCACTAGCGTGGTATGGACAGTCAGGGCCCAGAAAGGGGGCGGAGGGAGTGCAGGAAGGGGAAACGGCCTAGCGTAGAAGGACTCAGAAACTGAGCAAAGTGAGAGGGTTTCCTTGCAGAGGTGGATGTCAAAACCCAGAAGGGGAAGGTGTCCATGTCCAGAAGGAAAGTGTTCCTGCCCAGGGTGGCTTGGCATGAGATGTTGAAGTCCTGTAGGGGAAAGGAGGGTGTCCACGCGTGGGGATGGCCTGCTGGAAGGTGCAGAGTCCCAGGAGGGTGAGCAGGGTGTTGCACAGAGAGATAAACGAGCCTGGGGAACCTAATCTCAGTCAGGGCGAGAAAGATAGTGCAGTGGGGAGGAGGTGGCTGAGGATATGGGAAATGGTTACGTACACCAAGGGGCGGGGAGGCGGGGGTTGATCACAAGCAACTACATTAATGTTTGTGGGAGCCGGACATGTTACTGCTGAAGGAGGGGTTCATAAATAAGAAGAGGGAGAAAACTAGAGTGAACCTCATGATGCTAGACTGGAACTGAAGATATCAGTGTTTTCCAGATAGAGATGAAGATATAGATGTAACATGTATTTACATACGTTTGTATATACATACGTATGGTTCACTTAACTCTGTCCACTGAGAGGGCCTGGGAAGTTGACATCTCCATAGCGATAAGCAGAGCCCAGATTTTGGCCACTAAATATATTTTCCACTAAAATAGACAAGGGCCCATTGAGAAACGACTGCTATCAGGGCCAGTGCGGCGCAAGTGCAAGGTGAGCATGGAACACCTTGTGCCAGAAAACAAGGAAGTGCTCAAAGAACAATGAGGCCTGAAGAGAGGACAGAATCAGCTTGACTTGGCTCCAATTGGGTAAACTGAGGACAACTGTAAAAACAAAATAAATAACAACGGCAATGTATTATAACCCATCGCATAAAATAGAAAAACAAGAGCCCATTAGAAATGGAAATTTAGAACTATCTGAGAGTAACCAGAGCGGAGGTGGGAGGGAATAATGGGGGAAGGGGAGGAGGGTTTTCAGGAACTGCTATAAAGGACACATGGACAAAACCAAGGGCGGGTGGAAGCAGGGGAGGGAGGTGGGGATGGCTGGGGTTGGGGGGAGTCGTGGAGGGTAAATGCAGACAGCTGTACTTGAACAACAATAAAGCAATTTTTTAAAAAAAGAAATAGAGATTTAAATAATTTCAAATTGCCTCCCCACAAAATACTTATCAATAACAAGAAAACTGTCCATTTCTCTCAGTATTATAATTTCTTAGCACAAGGTCATTCATAAATTTTGCTATCTTTTGAATCTTTTTGTAAATCTGTAGTTATATCTTTTATCATTCCTAATATGGTTTATTTATACATTCTCCCTTTTTTCTTTTTCTTTAATACTTTCACAAGAAAGTATATCCATTTTTTATGTTCATGTCATTTTTAAAATTTTCTCTATTCTGGCAATTTTCTTTTGTAATATTTGGGATAAATCTACACACATAACGATTCTAAATGGTCTGACCATTGTGGACATTATAATGTAGCATAGTTTTTCTGAATCATTTCTAAATGATTTTGGAATCATTTTCTATATGCTGACATTTGCATAAATCAAAACAAGGCCTACAACAATAGAAGGTTTCTGCCACTCTTTTTTTATTGAGGTATAATTTACATAACATTATATTAGTTTCAGGTGTACAACATAGTGAGCTGATGTTTGTATATACTGCAAAACGGTCCCTGTAATAAGTCCCGTTAACATCCGTCATTAGTTAATTCCCTTACTCCTTTTATTTCCTTAGTTGTTACAATAGCTGTAATTAACACATGGATAATTGGATTGGAATTCTATTTTTTAATTTTTTAAACACTACAGTTGATGTGCAATATTATATAGGTTTCAGGTGTAAAAACCCTATAGGTTTCAGGTGTAAAACCCTATATTATATAGGTTTCAGGTGTAAAAACCCTAAGGTGTAAAAAACCCTTAGACATTTATATGATCACCATGATAAATGTAGTGCCATCTGACACCATTATCGTTATCGCAACATTACTATGTTCCCTGCGCTGCACTTCCATCCCCATGGCTGTTCTGTAACTACCAATGTGTACTTCTCAACCCTCACCAGTACCTCCATTTTTATGTTCCTCTTCTGATTTTGCATATTAGTTTTGTATTTCCTTCATTTCTGTTTTTTACCATTTCTTTTCTCCTGCTTTTCTGGGTTTCTTCTACAATTTCTCATAAAATTTCTTGAATTTGCATATAGCTCATTAGTTCTCAGCATTTCCTCTTTTTTAATATAAGGATTTAAATTTTATTTCTAATGTTTCACATTTGCTGCTCCCACCATGTTGGATATTTAGTATTTACATTTTTGTTTAATTCTAAACATTTTGAAGTTAGAATTATGCTGTCTCCTAATGCATTTTTCATGAGTGGTTTAGAAATGTGTATTTAGGTTCACAGATTTATGGGGATACATATGGGAATCTTTAACTTAATTGAATTGTTGTCAGAAAACATAGCATGAATAAATCTGCCTCTTTGACATGTGTTGAAACTTGGGTATAGCCAAGTCAAGATCTACTTTTATCAATGTTTCATGAGAATAGTATGGATTCTCTAATTATTAGGTATGAAGTTCTATGCATTTCATCAGATTAAGTTTATTAGTTGAGCTGTTAAAATACTCTATTCATTGAGTGAATAATGTAATCTTAAAGCCTTAGAGGGCTTATAATTTTTCCCATATAGTTCCATTAAACCTATACATATTAGATTATATATACATACATGTGTATACACCTTGAGTCATTTCATAGCATCTCTCTATATCCTGGTGTTGCCTTCATTGGTAAAGTCTATTTGGCTTGGCACTGATTCAGCTACCCCAGCTTCTGTTGGGCTAATACTTCGCCAGTGTAACTTCTTTCAGCTTTACCTTTGTGTGTGTGTTTATGTATGAGCCCTGAGCTATAGACGTGTCTACATTAAAGAGCTAAGGCTGGAATTTATTTTCCCACCATGTAACAATCTCTTTCTTCTAACTGGTGAGTTTAGCTAAGTAATGTTTATTTTGATGATTTACAGATTTAGACTTGGTTCTATATTTCACATTTTGAAATCTATTAATTGATTTATCTTTAATATTCTTTTTTTTGGTCTATTTCCTCTTTGGTTCTTTTTTCCTTAATTTTTTTCTCTTTATGGATTCGAATTTATATATTTTTATTCTTTAGGTACCCTTAAAATTTTACCATCTATTTTTAATTTAACAAAGTCCCAAGTGGAATAATACTTTATCCACCCACTTCCTGAACAATTTTAAGACTTCAGATCACTTGAAATTCAATGACTTTTTCTCTAATAAATACTATTGTCATATTTCCATTCTGTTTATTAGCTTTCCAAATCAGATGTTAGTATTTTTTACTTCATTTGCATACACATTTACCATTTTATTTATTCACTATTGTTTTCTCTCAGAATGACCCAGATCATTTTTCTTCTTGAAGTAATCCTTGGGAGTTTTAAATTTTTTTGGAAAAAAATCTCTCGGTGGTGCTTTCAGTTTTCAATTATGAATATCTTTATCTTTTAATTTCCTTTAAAAATAGTTCTTTAAATTCATAATTTTAGGCCGATGGTTATGTTCTTTCACACTTTGAAGGTATTCTACTCTTTCTGGCTATCATTTGGTAAGTCAGTTCTCATTATACCTGTATTTTTGTTGCAGGTGGTCCATCATTTTGCCACCTGCTTTGAAACTTTCTTCTGTATCCTTCAGTTTCACAAAGTGTGTCTTAATGTGGATTTATCTTTTTCTAGCCTGTTTAGAACACAGTGTGTTTCCTGGATCTATGAATTCATGTTTTTATCAACTATGGAAAAATTCAGCTGTTATCCATTGAAATATTTCCTCTCCTATATAGACTTTTCATCCTGAGTCTCCAATTAGATGTGTATTAACCTTCTTTTTTCCACCCTTCATATCTTTTCATGTCTTCCATAGTTTTTGCCTCTTTGGGTCTCTCAGCTATGAGATAGATAACTTCTTCAAATTAATTTTTTAATTCCCCAATTATCTCTCCAACTCTGCCCAATCTACTGTTTATCTGTTCTTTTAGAATTTCAAAAATAAATTCAAGTGTTATATTTTTCATGTTTAGAAATGCACTTACTCTTCAAATTTGCCTATTATTTACTGATAGTCCTTGTTTTTTTTAGTCCTCACCTGACGACATTTTTTCATTCCTTTCTGAGAGAAAGGAAGGAAGAGAGAGATAGGAAGAGACATCGATGTGAGAGAAGAAACATCGATCAGTTGCCTTCTCATATGTTCCCCAACTGGGGATAAACTCACAACCCGGCCATGTGCCCTGACTGGGAATCCAACCTGAGACCTTCAAGTTTACGGGGCGATGCTCCAACCAACTGAACCACACTGGCCAGGGCTGATAGTCTTTGTGTTTACTCATGTTCATGAGAGGGCATTTTATTTCTTTAAACATTTTCTATAGAACTGCTTTATTTTCAATTTTCAGTAACAACTCTATAGTCATTGGGTACTAGGTAAGCCTTGGTTAGTTTTGCTGATATCTACTTACAGTGGTTTGCTTTCCAAGGTAATTAGAATGATTTATTGTTACTCCATAAGTTGATATTAATCTATGGAAGCTTGTCAGTCTGGGCAGAGAAGGTTTCTTCCACAAAAGATTTGTATTTGCCTTCAGTTTCCCTGAATAGTCTTGAGGCAGACTCCGAACCTTACCACTGAACCAAGGTGCAGTGTCCACCTAGCATGACCGTTATTGACATCTGAACTCAGAATGACATTGACTCTCTGGTCTTCTAATTTTTTTTTTTTAAGATAGCAAAAGTTGTTAGAGCAGGCAATGTGTCAAAGAATATATCCTATTGTTCTCCTGAACAAAGATCTCTCAGACTGCCATAACTTTGTAGCAAAATTTTTTACTGTTAAAATGCACAGTCATAAAGATTCCAATTTTTTAAAACCCCAGTTTATTAAGACTCAAAAGTTTTAAATGTGACTCTTTAAATGATTTGTACCTTACCAAGTAGGTAGAGTTAATAATAAATTGCTTGCCATGCATGTTACTATTGTATAATGTATGATGCAGTATACAAATCAATAAATTATCTTGAGAATTATGTAAGTGAAGAACTTACTGTAATTATTGACTGAAATAAAGCAAATCATTTTTAAATAAGATTCCTCTAAAATGTATATAAAGAACACTAATGAAATTCATGGGGGTTTGGTAATTTTTAAAGCATTCCAACTACTCTATGATATTCACTAAAAAATATATATGCAAATTAAACATTGATCATGTTTTATACTTAAATTCTAGGTCAACTAAAGAGAAGAAGGAGCTAAACTTTCATAATATATACTGTCCACATGTCTCAAAAAGCTTTTAAAGAAGTGCTGAGTGTCATCAGAAAAATTTGGGAGAAATGCTTTTATTCATTATAATGTAAATTGTATGAACTTATTGTAGCTTGGTTGTCTGCCTTGCTTCCCTAGTCAGGAGCTCTTGCGCTCTGGCTATGATGTCCATTTACACCCAATACGAAGAATGTCGTTCCAGCTCACCTACACATGGCGGTAGGAGTGAGAATTTATGTTTCCTAAATTCTGTAAAGTCTCCAAAGTTTCCAAAAATACATAAAAAGTGAATTAAATACATGCAAACTCCCTGGAAAGGCATTATTTCAAAAATTATAAAGGCTAAGATTCCATCCTAGGTACAGAGAATGAACATTTATTGTGTGCTTTCTAGGTTCAAGGTCATTCTATCACTTTAATCCTCACATAAGTGTCTGACATAGATATTACAGTAGCCCCTCTTATCCGTAGTTTCCCTTTCCATGGTTTGAAAATATAATAGAAAATTCCAGAAACAAACAATTCTTAAGTTTTAAACTGTGCAGTGCTCTGAGTAGCCTGACAAAATCTTGGGCTGTCCGGTTCCAGTCTACCCAGGTGGCGAATCACCCCTTCGCCCAGCGCACCGATGCTCCCTGCCCTTTGATCTCTCAGCGACTATGCTGGCCATCAGATGAACTGCTGTGGTATTGCCATGCTCGTGTTGAAGTCACCCTTATTCTACGTAGTGAAGGTCCCAAAGTGCAAGACAAGTGATGTTGGCCATACGCCAAAGAGAAGCTGTGAAGTGCTTCCTTTAAGTGAAAAGATAAAAGTTCTTGGCTTAATAGAAAAAGAAATTACAAGCTGAGGTTGCCAAGAGCTAGGGTAAGAAGGAATCACTGACTTGAGGCACTGTATAATTTATAAATTAAACCTTAGCATAGGTATGCATGCATAGAAGAAAACGAATATATAGGGTTTGGCATGATACACGGTTTTAGGCATCCACCGAGGGTCTTAGAACATATACCCTGTGAATAAAGGGAACTACCCTCTTATGACCTGTAAGATGAAAATGAATCACATAGCTAGTAAATACAGGAGCCGGTGTAGGCCCCAAATCTGGCTAGTCCAAAGCCTGCCCTTTTCCACTCCATTCCAAGGTTGTGCTTATGGCTTACTCCAGAATTTCCTAGGGCATCGGCACAACATGCTGTATGCTGGGCTGTCTTAGCTGAGTATTACTGGGTACTACTCAGTATTACTGGGTACTCAGTAATACTCAGAGAAGGACACCCAGTGTGTCCTTTTTCAGGTACCAGCAGTGACCTTTGTGTATTTTTTCTGATTGCACAATTAGCCCGAACGGTGTTGGAATGCTTGGATGCTGTATGACTTTGGATACAGCATGTAATAAAATTCCCTCCCCCAAACAATTTAAGATCAGCAGCTGCCTTTCAGAAAATGCATCCAGGTGAAAGCCTGCTATTTTCTGCCCTATTAGCCCACATTCTGCCAAACTCAGCACGTCATGCAGAAGCCAGAAAATGCTGGAGTTCTGGCAACTCCCAGACCAGAACAGACCATGCTGTTGGGCTCTGATTTCACACATTTATAATCTTTTCTCTTGCTCCCTTTGCTCAATATAGGAGAGGGGCTATGGGCCAATTTCCCCACCATTTATAGCAAATCCCAAGGCTCCCTCGTTTCCAGCTGCTAAACTGCCTGGGCAGACTGTATTACTAAATTATTGTATCTTTTTGGTAGCGTGCCTGATCCGTCTTGGCACACACTTTGCATTGAAAGAAGCTCCTGTTGCAAGCAAAGGAAGCTAGCTACATTCACCCTTCCCCACATGCCTTTTCTCTGTTACCCTCAACCACTAGCTTCTTTGTTTCCCATGCAGAAGCCAAATTCATAGGGGCAGTTTCTCATCTATCTCAGACTCCCTAGGGAGCTAGGGATTTCAAAGAGAGTTCTGTGCTAGGAGTAATTCCCATCGCCTAGAGCCAGATGAATAAATGGCCTATAGTGAGTAACTACATTTGGAACCAAGAGGTTTTGTTCCTCTTACCAAAATGTATTTCTTTGTAATACTGCAGCCAGTGTATCCATGTATTTTCCCAAACAGAAGAGTCTGTATTGGGGGGAAGAGAGGAAAGAACCCCTTTAACTCAAGTCGATTGCTTTCAAGTGTGTTGGTCCTTTGGTTTTAACACTTTAAAGACACTTTTTTGTTTTGATTGTCTCCCAACCAGGTATGAAAGTGAAATGAAGAATGGACCTGGAGAAGTAAAACAAACAAAAAATAGATCTACATAGAATCAATAATCTTTAAATGAAAAGAAAGTAATTTTGCAACATAAAAAGGATGGAAATTATATTTCGTTACTTTAAAATGAATAATCACTCTGATTCAATTTTAAAAGAATCTATCCTAAGTATGAACTCAAAGTCACCCAAACATCCTCAATAGAAGCTCTGGGAAGGTAATGTATTCAAATGTATCCTGTAAATTTTCTATTCCTCCAAGCAATGAGCAGCCTAGACTTTTGTCACATGCGCCCCAAGAGATGTCTCAATCCCAAAGAACAGGACAGTCATCAAATGTGTGATCCTATTAATAAGACACACCACAGAAAATATACAGAAATGTTCAAGATAAATGACATTGGCATCTAGTGAGCTATGTTTTAAATCAACATTGTTGTTGCTATGGTAAGGAATATTTCATGTAAAATAAAAATCCTCTATAGGGGTTGGAGCCATAGCCATGGCAACGACAAGATGATGATTGTAGCACCGCGACCCTCTGCTCATGTTTCCATCTGATCCAGACCGAGAATAAGATGTGCTTTAAATGTATGTAAAATGGCTTAGAAAATCGACCGTTTATGGCTGTCTTTCATATGATCCCAGGACTGATTAAAGAAGGCATTGCAAAAATAGCAGTCAGGCAGCCTCAGCAAAGCGTCTGTATGTGCGGGTTTCTCCTGGTTATGGAAGCAGGACACATCCACTTTAGCTAAGTGTTGAAAAATGGCATACTCATTTCACAAAACGCCTCCCAGCATTTTCAGGTTGGGGGCAGCATGTCATTTTCCACGGATGGGAAAAAATGAAACGCAATCAAATTGCAATTTCCACCACTGTAACACAGAAAGAGAAATGCAAACTTAAAAGTGAGGAAATACCATCAAAATAAAAAGCTTCTGCACGGCTACAGAAGACATCAGCAAAATGAAAAAAGGGGAACCAACCATATAGGAAAATATATTTGCCAATGATATCTTGGACAAGGGTTTGATCTCCAAAATGTATAAAGAACTCGCATGCCTCCACTCCAGGAAGACAAACAACCTAATGAAAAAATGGGCAAAGGACCTGAACAGACACTTCTCCAAGGAGTACATACAGAGGACCCAGAGACATATGAAAGGATGCTCAGCATCACTAGCCATCAGAGAAATGCAAATTAAACCCACAATGAGACACCACTTCACACTGGTCAGAATGGCCCTCATAAACAAATCAACAAACAATAAGTGCTGGTGAGGTTGTAGAGAAAAGGGAACCCTAGTACATTGTTGGTGGGAATGCAGACTGGCACAGCCACTGTGGAAAACAGTATGGAATTTCCTCAGAAAACTAAGAATGGAACTGCCTTTGGATCTGGCAATTCCACTCCTGGGATTATACCCTAAGAGCCCTGAAATACCAATTCAAAACAACCTACCCACCCCAATGTTCATAGCAGCACAATTTACAATAGCCAAGTGCTGGAAGCAACCTGAGTTCCCATCAGTAAATGAGTGGATCAAAAAACTGTGGTACATTTACATGATGGAATACTACACAGCAGAGAGAAAGAAGGAGCTCCTACCCTTTGCGACAGCATGGGTGGATCTGGAGAGCATTGTGCCAAGAGAAGTAACCCAGGGGGTGAAAGACAAATACCATATGATCTCACTTATAAGTGGAACCTAATCAACAAAACAAACAAGTGAGCAAAATAGAACCAGAGACATTGAAATAAAGAACAAACTGACAGTAACCAGGGTGGAGGGAGGGGAATATGGGGGACAAAAGGGAAAGGGTCATCAAGGAACATGTATGAAGGACCCAAGGATAGAGCCAAAGGGGGGAAGGATTGAGGTTGGGAGGTGGGGGTGGGTGGGGTGGGGGAAAGTAGTGGCAGGAAAATGGAGACAATTGTACCTGAACAATTGAAAAAAAAAAAAGAAGTAAGAAAATATGGAAGGCAGTGTTCCTGCTCTGCAGAAGAGGAGCTGCTTCTCATTTCTCTCCTTCTAAACTCTTAAATCCACTCCAAATAGGCTTCTGTTCCATACTCCTCCACTGAAATGTCCCTTATCAACGTCAGCAATATCTCCACATTGCTAAAATGAATGCACCTTTATCCTAATCCTACCTGATCTGCCAGCCATACAGTGAATACAGATTACTGTCCTTCTGTATGTAACACTTTCATTGAGCTCCCAAGATACCACCCTCTTCTGGTGTTCATCCCACCTCACAGGCTGCTCCTTTGCATTCTCCTTTGCTCCTTCCTCTCCTTGCCCACTGTCTCAGGGCTGCAGTGCCCCTGGTGTGGCTCAGTTGGATCTCTTCCCTTCTCTGTTTACATTTATTTCCTTTCTGGGTTCATTCAGTCTCAAGGGCCTAAAATATCACCTAAACAATGACAACGCCCAATTTTCTATTTTCAATGTGACTTCTCCCCTGAAGTCCAGAATTGTCTATCCAGATGACTTAAGAATCATTCTTTTGCCTCATTTTCTCTCTCACCCCATTCCCAATCATGCAGTGACTCCTGGTGGCTTTACCTTTAAAATACACCTGTAACCTGCTTATTTTGCACCCACCATCTTTCCCCTGGGTCATTGCAATACTCTCCTAACTGGTTCCCCAGTTTCCACCCTTGCACCTCTTCACACAATTCCCAACACAGACGCCAGAGTAGTCCTAGCGAAACCAAGTCAGATTATATCACCCCTCTGCTCAAAATTCTCCACTGGGAACCCAATTCCCTCTCGGTTTAATCCGATACCTTCACAATCGTCTCTGAGGCCACTTGGGATCTCAGCCCTGTGTACACTCTACTCCAGTTCTGTCCCCTAAGCTCCCAGACTGCCCAGCTCGCTTCCTGCTGCACCTGCAGCTCAGTAGGCATTCTTCTGCATGACTGCCTCTGTACTCGCGGCCCCCGCTGCCTGGGATTTTCTTCTCTTAAGGAGCCTCATGGCTGCCCCCTCTGACACCCTTTTTAAATGTCTATCACTAGTGAGTCTATTTCATTATCTTCTCAGTGAGGCCTCCACAGATCACCCTGTTTAAAATGGCAACTACTAATCCTCATCCCTGTCCCCTGCTTTATATTTTCTGCATCTACCTATCAATATCAAAAACATGTATTTTACCTATTAATCTGCTCTCTCTCCCCCAGCTAAGTTCCAAGAAAGCAGAGATTTTATTTTCTTTTTTTCTCCTTTCTCCCTTCCTTCCTACCTCCCTTCTTCCCTCCCTCCCTCCCTTCCTTCCATCCTTCCTTTTTTTACTGTTATATCCAGAGATTAGAACAAAGACTGGAACATAGTAAGCAATCAATAAATACTCTTTGAATGCACTAAACATATTTGCATGTAAAAAAATTCCACCGTAATATTCACTTAAATGTTAACAGTGGTTATAATAAAGCTACTTAGAAATCAAAGAATCTTTTTGTTTATAAAAATGTTATACATTCAGTATAGATATTAGTGAACATAGAGAAGAAAAGGACACCTGTAATTCCAATACCTAGCAGTGATTATTAACATTTATATATATGTATGCACATTTTGTCTTTTTTCTATGCATGTATAATTTCTCCCTCCAAAACTGCAAAAACCTATACAGTTTTTGAATTAAAAAAATTAAATATCACCTAAACAATGAGAACATGTTTATTTTCATGGCTCTAGAGTATTAATTTTTGACATGTTCTACTATCTAATATATTTTATTTTGTTTCTTTTTTCTGGTATATTTGGTCTTTTACAATGATTTGGAGGGTGTGTGTCTATATGCATGTGTTTTTTTAATCACTAAATTTACTGTATTTTTTGGACTATAAGACACACCAGACCATTAGACGCACCTAGGTTTTAGAGGAGGAAAATAGGAAAAAAATTTTGAAGCAAAAAATGTGGTAAAATAGTTAATAACATAAATAACATAACATTTCACCAATGTAAATGTAAACAGCCAGGTAAGCTACATTCGGACTATAAGACACGCCCTCATTTTCCTCCCAAATTTGTGGGGGGAAAAGTGTGTCTTATAGTCTGAAAAATATAGTATATCACCAAACTTGCCTTTAGATCTATTTCCTCCTTTTATCAAGATTATCTTTGATTTTTCCCTCTGTAAGTTAATAGCGAATATTTTACTGAGTGCTTACAGGTGCTAAGTACTTACATGCAGTATCTGGTTTCATTCACACACAACTCTGGGGTATTATAGTATTCCTGTTTTATAGGCGAGGAGCCTAATGCTTGGAAATGGTAAGTAACTCCCCAAGGTTACATGGCCACTAATGGGTGGAGCAGCATATAAACCAGGTAATTATGCTCTTGACTGTTAAACCATTTGCCTTCCTAAAATGAGAAAATTAGCATACTCATCTCACTTCCCCAAACTCCCCCACTCTTCCCAATTTATATTAAATTAACCTGAGGTTTTAGATAAAAGTCTATACTATATTATTCTGTATTTTATATCTTTTCAAAAATTATAACTTTATATATTGTTTTAAAACCATATTGAGATTATTTGAAAATATTTTCTATGTATTACAAGTTCCATTGCTCCAGAATCTTTTATACTGATATTTTTCTTGCCCATTCTTGAGATTTTTATTCATCTCTTAATCAACTGAAGTACATCTTTGAGCAATTATTTCAAAAGCATTGTTTTCTGAAATACATATCTGATAATGACTTACTTTTTATGACCTTGTATTCCTTGGCGAAGCATATAATTCTTGAGTCTGGAGTCCTAACCAATTTCTTCAATAATTCTATAGACTCTTCTCCATTGTCTTCTGGGTGCTTAGAGTTGAGGAGTGTCTGATGTCACATTAACTTTTACTCCTCTGTAGGTAACTCATTTTGTTTTGGTAATGTCTATCTAGATCCTTACAGGGATTTTTCCCTTATCCTTGAAATTAACGAAATTTCAAATTTTCCAGTGTAAGTTTGTTTCTTTTAGAAATTTTACCCATATTCAGTAAATCTCTTGTGATTTATTGTTCAAGACTTTCTTTAGCTGACTTCCTAAGATGGCGGCATAGGTGAATGCACCGTACTGCCTCGCACAACCAAACAAGGAAAAAAATCAGAAATCTACACATCCAAAAACAGCCAGATCTATCAGAAAATCGAATTGAGAAGAAGTCCGACAACCAAGAAATTAAAGAAGATACATTTATCCAGTTTGGTGAGCCAGAAGGCGCAGAGCGAAGGGAGAGCGCTCAGCGACCCCACAGCGAGCAGGTGAGCAGACGGCAGGTCCACAGTTGGAGGGGTGGTTCCCGTGGGGCTGCAGCACACCCAGATGGGGCCCGACTGAAGCGCAGCCAGCGCCCAGCTCATCCGGACCCAGCAGGGCTGAGACTGGTGGACCGGGCAGGTCTGCATTTGCATGCAGAGAGACCGGGAGAGAAACCAGGGCGCAACCCATAGGCGCAGAGTGAGAGCGCCTGTGGGGGTGGAGTCGGCGGCGGGAGGAACTCCCAGACTCATAGGAAAGTTTGCTGGGGAGACCCAAGGGGGATTGGAGCTGTGCAGCCTGTCCAGCGACCCTGGGGCGACCCCCAGAGCCAGCGCAGAGGGGCCCGAATTGCTTGCAGGAGGCGGTGTGGGTGCGGAGAGCAGAGAAGGCGCCATTGTGCGCTCAGGTCCCGCCCCCACAGGCTGCGTCACAGCACAGCTACCGGGAGCTTCCCTGCATGGGGGAACCCCAAGACTCCACCCCCCTTACAGTAACAGGCTCACCGAGAGAGAAAAAAAAAATGGCCCAAAGAAAGGAACAGATCAAAGCCCCAGAGCTAACCGACCAAGAGATAGCCAACCTATCAGATGCACAGTTCAAAACCCTTGTAATAAGGATGCTTTCAGAATTCGACAAAAAATTAACGAAATTGCTTGAACAAATGAGGAGAGATCTGCAGGGAACCAATAGAGATAAGGAAACTGGGACTCAAATCAATGGAGTGGACCAGCAGAAAAGAAAAAAACATCCAACCAGAAAAGAATGAAGCAACAAGAATTCAAAAAATGGAGGAGGGGCTCAGAAACCTCCAAGACATCTGTAAATGTCCCAACATATGGATCATAGGGCTGCCAGAAGGAGAAGAAGAAATCCAAGGAATTGAAAAAATATTTGAACACATAATGATGAAGAATTTCCCAAAGCTGGCGAAGGAAATAGACTTGCGGGAAGTCCAGGAAGCTCAGAGAGTCCCAAAGAAGTTAGACCCAAAGAGGAGCACACCAAGACACATCATAATTACATTATCCAAGATTAAAGATAAGGAAAGGATCCTGGGAGCAGCAAGAGGAAAGGAGACAGTTACCTACAAAGGAATCCCCATAAGACTGTCAGCTGACTTCTCAAAGGAGACCTTGCAGGCAAGAAGGGGCTGGACAGAGATGTTCCAAGTCATGAAAGGCAAGGACCTACATCCGAGAATACTCTATCCAGCAAAGATTTCATTTAGAATGGAAGGGCAGAGAAAGTGCTTCGCAGATAAGGTCAAGTTCAAGAAGTTCATCACCACCCAGCCTTTATTGTATGAAATGTTGAAGTGAGTTATGTGAGGTATGGAGGAATATCAACAGGGGAGTGGTAGGGGGAGAGGGTGGGAATGGGGCACAGAACAAGTAGCATAAATGGGAGGTAGACAACAGACAGGAGGAGGTTAAGAATAGTATAGGAAGTGCAGGAGCAGAAGGACTTACGTGTATGACCTATGGACAAAACTAAAGGGAAGGGAAAGGGAGGGTAAGGGGGTGGGGGAAAGAAGCGGGGGGGAGTCGGGCAACTGTAACAGCATAATCAATAAAATATAGTAAAAAAAAAGAATTTTCTTTAGCTCTGGAAAGCTTTCTTCTGTTTTCCCTTTTATTGACATCTTTTAAAAATTATTATGCTCTTATTCCTGCAATTCCTATATCATATGCATATTGGATTTCTGGAAGTTTTCCTCTATGTTTTACCTTTTATAATTTTTTTCCTCTATACATATCTTCTGTCTGCTGAAGGTGTTAAGTTATCTTTTACTTCATTAACTTGGCATGCTCATGATCTTTGTATTTTTACCTCCATTATAGTTTTGAATTTGACATAAATATTATTCAGTTGTACCTTTATGATTTTATAACTTTGACTCCTCATAACTGCTTCTTCTGTCTTCACACAGCATTAATCTGCTGAGTACTGTTGGTGTCCATTTTGATATTAGTAGTTTGGGAAAACTTCTTTTTCTTTAGAGTGATTTGATTTCGTAAGATGGCTCTGTTTTGATTCTTCAGAATAAGATCCTTTTTCGAGGTATCATTTAATATACCTAGTTATTTCACTACCTGCTCACTCCTGCAGAGGTAGGTTTGGCTCGTCTGCCATGGAGAACTGAGAGGAGTTCAGTCAGAGACTGAGGGAGCCCTTCTTTCTATCTTTAGCGTCTAAAAATGTTCTACATCTGTGCTGTCCAATAGGGTAGCTGCTGGCCACATACGGCTACTATGCACTTGAGACGTAGCTGGTGCAAATCAAAAAGTGAACTTCCAGTTTCATTGAATTTTATTAATTTTAAGAAGTCACATGTGGTAGCAGCTTTTGTAAAGGGCGGAGCCAGTCTAGGGCAGCTGTTCCCAAAGTGTGGCCCTTAGTCCAGCTGCGCCAGCATCTCCAGGTAACTTATTAGACATGCAAATTCTCAGGCTATGTTCTAGGACATCCAAGGGTGAGGCCTACCAAAGTACGTTTTAACCAATCCTCCACGTGAAAAGAATTGAGAACCACAGACATATTGATTGCACATTAGGAGAGGATAGGAACTAACAGCGGTCACCAGAGGGAGTTGGCTCTCTGTTCCAATGTTCCTTGCCTGTGTTTGAGGTTAGCAGCCAGGAGCTAACTAGGACAGTGTCCTCATTCTTCACCTGTCACCGTTGTCCTCATTAGGAACTAACTGTGACAATGTCTCCCCTAAGTGTAAGTCAGGAGTGAGCCTGTTGCCTGATCCTCGCTTGCTGAGTTTTGGCAGTCGGTGTGCTTCCCTGCGGCACTTGATAGGATCTGGTGATGCCCCCTCACTGCCCATGTATGCTTTTGATTCTTGCCCTGAACTTTCTAAGTCTTCTCCATTTTACTACCTTAGCAGTTGTTTCTCACACAGGAAGTCATGGATCTTGTATGTCTTCAAACTTACTCACGTAGCCTTCTATTCTGTATAAATTCTTAAATCACGACATGTGCATGTCACCCATTATTAATTTCTCACGCTGATACAGGTTTATTCCTCCTTATTTTATATCTCTTAGTCATTTCTGAGGTGACATGGAAGGAGATGAACCAGAGAATGCATTCCTGTTTTCCAAAACAAAAACACACACAGTCCTCTGTAACCCTCTAAATACCTCACTTTTTCATATAATTTTAGAGTGCTCTTTCAACTGTATCATCTTATTTAATCTCCCAACATTCCTCTGATGTGGGCATTATTATTGCCATGTTACAGATAAGGAAACTGAGGCTTAGATGCTTCAAATAATCTAGGCAAGAGTATCAGCTTTGTGAGGGTCCCTGACATGCAGAAAGTGATCGCTCACATTTACTCGATTTTTCTTATGGACCCAGCATTACATTAAGTGTTTCATATAGATTATATTTTTTAACCCTTAGAACAACTTTATAAGATCTACACTATCGTTGTTTGTACTTCACAGATGATGGGCAAACCTAGTTAAATAACTTGTTCAACCTACACAACCGGTCATTAAAACTGCCAATTTTCAGGCCCTATTCTGTCTGCCTTTGTATTCTTGCTGCATATATGACACTGGTTTCTTAGCCTGGAGAGTAATCAAATGGCCTGTGCAAAGTAAAGAGTACTACATTGTCAGACGGCTTCTTCATGTCTCACCATTTATCACCCAGTAGGTCGTTTTATTATTTATTTTCTACACTGCTACCAAGTTCAGAGTCATGTGGTTAGTAGCTAATAGAGAGAAAGCCATTAATCTGTTGTAATTTTAATCTTTGGCTCATTTTCTGTTATTCTGACTCAAATCCCTAAAACGATGCACATCCTGGCTTCCACCTCCCATTCACTCTAACTATTTATTGCATAATCGGTTGCATGCCAGCCTCCGTGCTGGGTGCCGTGTTCCTGGTGCTTGCTAGATTGCAGAGTAACGGTCCTGACAAAGGGTTTGGAAAATGGCCTGGCTCCTGCTAACCTGCCTTTGTTACCATTACCATTCACTCAAAACTTCACAAGCACTTTAAATAAAGAATTATCAAGGAACATTTGAAACAAATGGGCTGTTTGAGGTCACCTATGAGAGACTCTGTGGCTTTGCAGCTGCACATTTAAAACAGAGAACGCCATCTCCAAATTGCTACCATTCAGATACGCGCATCTATTGAGGGCAAGTGTCAGCCCTTACTGTCCAGCCCAGTTTGGCAGGAATGATTCAGAGATGGAAGAACTGCTTACAACGGCCCAAACAATGACTGTCCCACACAATGCATGTTTCCACGGTCATGATCAAAGGGATTCTTACTGAGGCCTGGTTCATTACACAGAGGGATACTTTCACTCCTGAATTTATTTTCTCCCTTGATTCTATGTTAGGATCAGTCAATTCAACTTTAATTCCTCTCATAAGATAGTATTAAAGTACTTTATATTTTTGTAGAAAAAATTTTATAGAGGATATTCATTTACAATATCTAATTAAAAGTAATATTCAGGATAATCTGTGTGGTAGGCACTCTTTCCCCCATCTTATCAAAAGGAAACTATTCTTTTGGCTGTTTGTCCATCTCTTCATCCATCCAATCTTTCAACAAATACATGTGATCATACCAAGGCACTGCAGGAACAAAAATTAATCAAATAAGGTCCATTTTGTTGAGGAGATTATAATGCAATACATTATAACACGTATACTGCTAAAGAAGTTTTGTGGGCTTCAGAGGAAGAATAAACTCTGGTAAAAGATTCAAGCCTTGGAAGACAGGTAAGACTTAGATATTTAGAAATGAGTAACATACTGCAAGCAGAGAAAACATACACAAGCAAAGCCATACAGAAAGGGAAGTCCAGATGTCATGGGAAAATAGAGTAGCTATCATTTCATTGCTGGGAGAGACCTGGAGGGGAATAGTGGAAAATAAGGTGCAAAGGTTGGTTATAATGTTTAAGGGTGTAAGCAATCTTACCAAAGTCATCAGCAAGAGTGGAACTCAAACCTGAGTTCCATTACTCTGGGGTTGGAGCTCTTTCTATCATCATCCAGCTAACTTCCTGGAGTGATCTTTCACATTTACTAATATAGTATAGCTCGATAAAGTTGAACAATAGGTATGAGGACATGATATAAAACTCAATTTGGTTTAGAAGTGCAAACTTCAATGATTCTATGAGAGTCAAGGCCATGGCTTCATTCAAAACAAAAAGAAAGGATGGTTGAAATTTTCAAATATTCCCTACTTTAATTATCTTTTCCATTGGGAATCTCCTTTTGAAACAATAAACTCTGTCTCTGGAATAAAACCTAGCTTGGGGAGGAGAATGAAATTTATACTCATTATAAATTCATTATGCATAAAAGCAGGTGCCATTGGTTGTTACATAATGGCTTGCTTACGAGTATTAAAATACACAAATGAGTACAATTTTAATATTACTTTAAAATCAGCTTCAGATTAAAAATAAAATCCCCAAGTTATTTATAAAGAATAAATCCTCTGATTCTTATCTGGGCAATAGCAACTAATGAGCAGATAATACCTTTGCAATTTGAATTTACGAGATGCTTATTTGCCACTAAGACTGCTAATTTTTGACTATGCAGCGTTTGGCTTATATCAAGTAAATGCATTTTTCATTTTCCTGTTTTAAATATTATTTTCATGGTTGCATTTATTTAGGGAAAATTATCTATGGTTTGCAGATGAAAGAGAAGCATCAATTGAGCAAATTATGGCATTCATAATTAAATGCTTTTGGTATGCAGTCTCCAACACTGCTAAAGGAATTCATCACTCCAACATAATATTGAATATATTTAGCATAAAATTGCATTCAACAAACCCTTAAGGATTTTATTTATTTGGGATAAAATCAGCAGATATTTTCTCATCAAAATTTTCCTTTAAATTCATCAATTCAAAAGCTTTGGTCATGACTTTAAAAATCATATTTTACATGGTTTATACCAGTGTGGATTTGATAACCCAATGGCCATTGTTTTATTTGAGATAGAAATATGGAGACATTTTAGAGAAGAATTTTTGGACATTACACTGAAGGGTAATAAATAGTAAAAAAATTTTAAAGATATAGCTTTAATATTCAAACATATAACAGATAATCAAGTTCTCCAATTAATAGAGAATTGGAGTGAAAGTGAAGTAAAGCTAAACAGAACTTGAAGAAAGTCCAATTGGACCCAACAGGATTCCAATTTAAAATACAACTTTAAAATTAGGTAATCTTTAACATCTCCTTCTGTCTTACTTAGTATCTCAGCCCATCTGACTGTACCTACTAAATATTTCTAAACTCCAGTGATCTCACTCTCCTACTCATGGCTGGCTTCTTCTCATTACTGAGGTCTCAGCTCAAACGTTACCACTGCAGAAAGGCCTATTCTGATCCCTAGTTTAAAGTAATCAAACTCTCTGGCCCTCACCCCTCCTACCCCTCACTGCCCCCTCTCCTACAGTAAGTTACTCTCCAATGCATGGTCTTCCTGCTTACTTAAGGTTGCTCACCTTTTTTTTCTTTGAATTTTGTCTGTCTCTTCTCTACCCCAACTAAAATGTAGCTTTATTGGGGCCACAAGTTTGTCAGCAATGGTAACTACCGAATCCTTAGTACTAAACTATTACCTGGTATCTGGCTAGTGCTTGAAATAATGCCTACCTCCCGTGTCCCGATTCAGACACTGAAAATATCTTGCCTGGATAACTGTAAGAGTTTCCTAACTGGTCTCTTTGATATCAGACTTCCTCAAACCCATTTTCTTCACTGTTGCTGGGTTGTCTTCTATAATGCAGTCTAATTATATCACTCCACTACTCAGAGCTGTTCAGTCATTCTTCATGATCCAGGTGAGCAATCCCAAAGCACACGGAGCAGATGTGGTATCATTTTAAGTAGTTCAAGAAAGAATATTTTAATTTAATTCATATATTTTTATTCATTTTCATATGAGTTCCAACAAACACAAATTAATTTGTATAGTAAGCTCATGTTTCACAGCTATTATTGCTGAAGATGAGAAAAAAAACTATAAATCCATTCACAGACATGGGAAAAATAATGAAAGTGTCCTCAAATGAGTTTTGAATACAGTGATCTGAAGGATGAGGCCCAAGGCCTCCTATTATCTAGTCCCGACTGCCTCTCTGGCATCACATCCACTTCCCCTTGCCTTACACTTTATGTCCGGCCTATATCAAACTATGTGCAGCTCTCCCCACTCATCACACTTTTATCACCTCTGTGCCTTTAGCTCAGCTACCAATCCTGTGTCTAGAATGCCCTTGGTTTGCCTCCTTTTTCCTTACTATCACCTGGTTAAGTCTTCTCACCCTTAGACTCAGCTCATGAATCACCACTCTCAGATCAAGGCTGCTTTTCATTTCACTGTTCTTAGGTTGGTTGGTACTCCTTCTTTCTGCTCTCTTAATATCCCATGACAGCTTTTATCTTTATACCATCTTTATCGTAAAATAATTATTTCTGTGTCTATCCCTCCAAGTTGTCCATGGATTTCTGAGATTCTGGCCAATGTCTTCTTTAAAATTAACAGTCCTGACCCTTGTGCACTGTTGGTAGGATTGCAAATTGGTGCAGCCTCTATAGAAAACAGTATGGAGTTTCCTCTAAACAATACAAATAAAGCTACCTTATGATGCAGCAATTCCACTTCTACATATTTATCTGAAGAAATACAAAACACTAATTCAAAAAGATATATGAACCCCTATGTTCATTGCAGCCTTATTTACAATAACCAAGATATGGCTACAACCAAAGTACCCATCAAAGCAAAATTCTGGATTGGATGGCTTCATAGGTGAATTTTACCAAACATTCTAAGAAGAATTAACACCTATTTTTCTTAAGCTATTGCAAAAAATTCAGAAGGAGGGAAAACTCCCAAGTTTATTTTACAAGGCCAGGATTATCCTAATTGTAAACCAGATAAAGATACTACAAAGAAAGAAAATTATAGGCCCATATCCCTGATGAACATAGAGGCTAAAATTCTCAGCAAGTATTAGTGAACTGGATCCAAAAATACATTAAAAAGGTCATACACCATGATCAAGTGAGATTAATTCTGGGGATGCAGATTGATACGATATCTACAAATCAATAAATGTGATATACCATATAAACAAAATGAAGTATAAAAACCACATGATCATATCAATAGATGCAAAAAAAAAAAGCATTTGATAGAAATCCAGCACTCATTTATGATAAAAACTCTTAACAAAGTAGGAATAGAGGGGACATATCAAAGTCTGTCTGGAAAAAGTCTAGTCATTGTTAACATAATGAGAATGGTTTGCACGACATCGATGTAAACTGGCAGCCAAGGAGAATGGACTGGACTGTACATGCAGGAAGAAGGACTTCACTGTACTAGTCAGTGGGAGTGGTAGACACTGTTGAGTGAGCACGTGCACTGTGTGGCCATCACATTCAAAATGACTAAGTGAATAGAGCAACAAATCTGCATCAAATTTTGCGTTAAGCTTGGACATTCTTCTGCGGAAACCATTGGGACGATTCAGAAGGCTTTCGTGGATGATGCAATGAGTGCAGTGCAAATAAAAGAGTGGCACAAACATTTCAAACATGGTCAAGAATCTGTTGAAAGTGATCCACAGTCTGGAAGGCCTGCAACAAGCAGAACACCCAAGAATGTTGACTGTGTACGGGCTGCAATCAACAAAGATCGAGATTTTGACACAGGATCTTGGCATGAAACGTGTCATGGCAAAATTTGTTCTGTGGCCTCCGCTACCAGAGCAGAAGGAACATCGTGTTGCAGTTGCTAATGACTTGATTCAAACCACTACCAATGAACCAGATTTCCTCAAGAAGGTTACTACTGGAGATGAATCGTGGGTCTATGGCTATGATCCAGAAAGGAAGGCCCGGTTGGCCCAACGGAAGTCACCTGGTTCTCCACACCTATGAAGGGACTGAGATATCACTGTCCTACATACAATGTTTCTTCTATCTTGTGTCTTCTTCAACAAATGTCTCTATTTTTCATATTACATGGCTGGATACTTTCTGTCCATATACGACAAACCCAAAGCCAAAAAAAAAAGAAAGAAAAAAACTATAAAGAAAAGACTGTGTTCTGGTTATTTATTGCTATCTAACAAATCACCCCTAAGACTTGGTGCCTTAAACAAAAATTTTATTGCTCTCTCTCAAGGTTCTGGTCGCAGACTGGGCAGGACAAGGTGGCTCTCACTTGGGGTCTCTCATGCAGTTGCGGTCAGATGAAGTCATGTCCAAAGCTTCCTTCTATGTCTGTCGAAACAATTCACTGTGACCTGTCTGTCTCTGCTTGCCTTCCTCACAGCACGGTAGCCGGGTACCAAGTGCCAATGCATACCTAGAGCAAGGCAGAAGTTGTATTGCCTTTTATGACCTAGCCTTAGTCATCATATAGTGCCACCTCTGCCACAGCCACAGACCCACCCAGACGTTAGGAGAGGGAACCTAGATCATTCTTTTCAACAGGAGATTTTTCAATCTCACATTGTAAGAAGAGCGTGGGGGAGGTGATAGTACAGGCCTTCTTGCAAAATACAATCTGTCAGTTTACTCTCCGTCTATAGTAATTCATGCTCCTCCCCTTTGCAAAACACACTCATCCCCTCCCTGAAGAACCTGAGTATTAATCTCATTTTAACAACAATTCGAAATTCAGGGTGTCACCATCTAAATCAGGTCCGGGTGCAGCTTAGGCTCCTCATGTGCACTTCCTGGGGTAGAGCTCCTTGAGTGCCATTCTTTTCTACCTAAATGCCTATGGACCGGAGCACCGCCCCCCCCCAATACTCAGCATACAGTTTGGGGCCAGGCATAGGATAACTACTAGAAACACTGCATTGGAAAGGGAGGAAAGCAGAATGCACACAGCAGTTACTGGTCCACAGAAATTCTGACATCCAGCCAGAGAGTGGTGCCAGTTTCTTGGTCATGTCCCAACCCTGTTGCACTGGAGTTACGCACTGTTGCTCCTGGTTCTACTCTCTGGGCTCTGGGCTCCTTCTTGCATTTCATCCTTCTTTACAGATGAGAAAGCTCTCCCGCTTGCTTCCTGTCCAGAAATGCTTTGGGGCCCCAAAGGCCCCTTTTTTGTGTGTTCTTTTCTCTTTTAGTCCGAGCTGGGGGTGCTTCCATTAGAATAATTATCTCAAAAACATTATAGGGTTTGCATTTATTAATTTATAACCCATACCGTTAGATAAAACCCACAAGTCTCTTTGAGATAGTTCTTGTCTTTTTCTTCCTGTGAGGCTGCTGTAGACTCTCTCTGACGCCCTTAAGATTCTCAGAAGTCCCAATGTTTAGTGGGAGGAGCCTCCAGGCATGCCCGTAGGCTCCTGGGCCTCTTGTCTGACTGTTTCCAAAAGCTGCACTGTCTTGAAGCTATTTGAGGACTTAATAAAGGGTTTTATAATCACATCCTCGGATTCACCCATAGACCATAATCTCCTGATAGTGCTTTGGATTTTAACTCTCCCCAGAAACCATTTTTTAATTTTAGATTCATTTGACATCTGGAGAGACTGAGAATGAAAACCAGTTTTGTATTTTAACACAGAGAGTCCTGCTTCCCATGTGTTTAACAATTCATTCTCTTGGTTATCTCCTTCCCCTCACATTGTGCCATAGAGGTGGCACTTTCAATATTCTACCTGGAAATTTAGTAAGATCATCATCGGACACAGTTACTATTTTCCATGTTACCCCAGGAACAACGCTGCAAAGGTTGCCTTTCCTCCAGCTTCTCATCACGTTCCCTCCACTTTCCCTTAAACTCCTGCCAAGCCCGTGGGTACTCAAGGTGCTTCAGACCTGCTAACACTGCTCTTTTCGACTTTTACCAACATCCTTCTTGAAATCCTTCAATACTCTTCCAGTTTCTGCCTGCTTCTTGGTTCAAAGGCTTATGTCATATGTTTAAGATTTTGTGATGATAGTCCTATATTTTTAAGCACTAAAATTTTTTATAATTATCTACTGCTTTATAAGATAATATCTTAGCAATCATGTTTCAATGGGACAGTAGATGGGACTGGAGTCATTTCAAAGGTTTTCTCACTCACGTGTCTGGTGGTGATGCTGGCATTCAACTGGAACTTCACGTGGGCTGTCAGCTAGAATACCCACATACGACTTCTTCACATGGCTTTCTGGCTGCCACACAGCATGGTAGCTGGGTCCTGAGAGGGAGCCTCCCAGGAAAGCCAAGAAGAATCTACATTGAGTTTCATGACCTCACCTAGGAGTTTACCTATAGTTACTGGCTATGCCATATTCAAACAAATGAAATATAATTCCCACTTTTTCATGGGAGAAATGTCAACACAGCATTGTATGTACATGGAAAGATCTTATTGTGGTCATCACAATACAATCTGTCACAGGCTGATGTAGCTAACTTCCTAAATTCATCTCGACTTTCGGTGACACTGGCTCCCTAGGTCAGTAACACATTTTGAAAATTAAAATGAACTTGATGATGCTTTCATGAGAATGCTAGAACTAGTTGATTAAGAAGTAAATTTATTAAGAGACAACTGCGTCCTGGATCCAAAACAATAAGAATTCAAATAATGTCTGCTCTCTATGCCTGAATTATTTAGCATCCTTGTCATTTTAGATCACAGTGAGTCCTCATGCAGTAAACAAAAGATGAGGTTTATTAGTCTTTGATGAATGGGAGTAGAGTTGCAGAAGTTCAGAGTGAACGCTTAATTTCACTAGATGGCTTGGAGCATTGAATTTGAGGTGTTAAATCGCCTCACCTATGTACTCATTGCACACAATGTGCCAGACTGTGATGTGGCGGAGTAGAAAGAGGCTTGGAGTACACACATACTTGAGTAGTAATTCCAGTTCTACCTCTTATAAGTTATGATCCATAGGTAAGGAAATGAATTTCCCTGAACTGCAGTTGCTCTACCATTGGTGGGCTGAATTGCACTCCTCCTCCCAAATTCAGACATCGAAGCCCCTCATCTGCCAGCACCTAAGCCCGGTGACTGAATTTGGAGTTAGGGCCTTTATAGAAGCAACGAAGTTCCACTGAGGCTGGGAGGGTGGGCCTTAATCCAGCGTGATCATTGGTCTTATGAGAAAAGGATACTGGGAGACACTAAGTGACATACACAGAGGGATGACTATGTGAAGAGGCAGCTGGAGGGTGGACATCTGCAAGCCAAGGGGACAGGCCTTGGAAGAAAGCAACTTTGCCAACACCTTGATCTTGGACTTTCTGCTTCCAGAATGGTGAGAAAATTAATTTCTGTTGTTTAAAGCATCTAGTGTATGGTGTTTTATTATGGAAGCCTAGCAAACGAATACTGTGTCTTAAAATGAGCATAATAGCCCTGGCTGATGTGACTCAGTGGATTGAGTGCTGTCCTGCAAACTGAAAGGTCACTGGTTTGATTCCCTGTCAGGACACATGCCTGGGTTGCAGACCAGGTCCCCAGTTGGGGGCGTGCAAGAGGCAACCAATTGATGTTTCTCTTGAACATCAATGTTTCTCTCCCTTTCTTTCTTCCTCCCTTCTCCTCTCTCTGAAAATAAATAAATAAAATCTTTAAAAAATAAATTAGCTTAATAATACCTACTTCATAAGGTTGCTCTGACTATTGAATCAGACATTTAAAAAACATCAAACAATGCTTGGCATTCTAGGGACCAAATGAAGAAAGCATCCCCTCTGTGATAGATTGGGCTACATATCTGTAATTAGAGAAATAAAGTTGAAGTATCAACAAGTACTGAGACCCTTTTATAGTTTTTCTATGTTTACTTCTTTGGATAAGTTATATGACCTCTTTATAATTCCTTACCATTTTTACTGGATTAACACTGTGACCTCTTTTTTTTTTTTAAAGATTTTATTTATTTATTTTTAGACAGAGGGGAAGGAAGAGAGAAAGAGAGGGAGAGAAACATCTATGAATGTGGTTGCCTCTCGCATGCCCCACACCGGGGACCTGGTCTGCAACCCAGGCATGTGCCCAGACTGGGAATCGAACCAGTGACTCTTTGGTTCACAGGCCAGTGTTCAATCCACTGAGCCACACCAGCCAGGGCAACAATGTGACTTCTTATTGAAGTTGGCTACTTAGGTCTCCATTTCCCTTCCTTGATGAATATTACTAGATCCCTTCTCCCCTACCTGACATGAAGACTTTCCTGCCTTGATTACCACGAGGCAATGCTTGAAAGGGGCCATGGGATATATTCATACATAAAAGAGAACCTGCCAGTCTGATGTGTTAAGGAACTGGGGTGCGATCTCCACGCTGTGTCTGAGCACTCTTCCTCTTCCATTCCTATCTGCCATGCTGTTCTTAGCAACTGGCAAAGTCTTATTTTAGATTTTGAGTCTGATCATTTCATTCCTACTTACTCTTACTATGACCTGAATTAAAATCAAATGCAAAAATAAAAACAACATCATCGGATTCCTTCACAGACCACGTAAGAATCACAACATTATCAAAGCTATTTTGATGTCACAGAGCACAATGGCATCTGAGAAGCCAAAGAACTATTAATTTTAACAGCAATAGGCATTTGAAGGAATTGTTTTTCTAAGTGAAACCTAAGGTAATACTACGGGAGGGACGGTGTTCTGTAACATGTATACGTGGAACGTGGGAAACAGAACCAAAGTAAAGATGTCTTCCCTTTACTTCTGAGGGCATCAGGTTATACAGAAGATCTCTGAGTTCTCAGTGTTTGAAAGCTTGAGAAGCAAAATTAGACCCCAGGCAATCAGGATGTTGTCGAAGGTGCTAAGTGCCTTCAAGTTGGTATGTGTAATTCACTGGTGTCAGGTCTTGTTTGAACTCAGATGGATAGAGAAGTGACTTATGGGTCACTGTAAGATTGAATACACATTTCAGAAGGTGGAACAGACCATGGTAAAATTTTGCTCTAGAAACTATTCCCAGATGGGTCTCCTCTAGTAGCCTGCACAAGGGATATATTTGTCTTTACTACTCAAGAGGTAATCTGAATGTGCTCTGTGGTCATTCTCAACAGATTCACTTGAGTCACAAGCATAGGGATGAAAGTGAGACTAATCTGTAAATGTAATTCTATACTTTATGACATAAAAGATCAACTATTTAAGTGAGAATGTCAGAAATAAAGCTGTCCATAAAAAATTTATGTTTTCTTCCATGGAGTAGAGTGGTTGTGTTGCTAGGAAGTAGCTACCTATCCAGGAATTCCGTTTTCCAAGCCCCCATGCATTTAGGTGGGACCAGGTAACTGAGATCAGGTCAAGAGAAGGCAGGTGGGGGCCATGCACACCACACTCAGGCCTGGGCCGGGGGAATCTCTCAGGTAGTCCCCCAGCCCTTCCCATTGGCTACGTGAACATCAGCACCAAGAGATGACTCTGGCAGCTACATGTTAAAGATTACCAGAAACCCTATGACCAGGCACTGTCATGTGGACTTCACGGGAGCAAGAACAATACTGCTTTTACATTCAGGCACTGACATTTGGGGGATGTATCCGGTCCCACAGCTAAGACCTATTTTCACTAACGTGGAAGAAGGCATAGAAAGTTCTCCAAATACAGGTTGTTTCCTGATGCTTTTATGCACCCTCCTCTGTCTTTACTCCCCTCCTTCATTCCTACTTATCCTTCAAGACCAAGGTCAGGTATCCATTCCTGCAAGAAGTCTTTGAGACTTTCCCAAGTTACATAGGTAATTCGTGTGATGGGCTCTAATTCTGTGTGTACATGACCATCTCCAAAGACCTAAAAATCTAACTAGCATATAAGTGTTTAATAAATATATAAACTAATGAAATAAATGGAGACTGGAAATACTTTGACTCAAGCACAAATGTGAAAAGTATTAACCCTTCCTGACACTAAGAAAGTAAAAATCTCTACCAGTTGTGGAAAGAGCAGTGCTCTAAATATCCCATATGTATCACAAGCCTTTTTAATCCTGCTCTATATTATCTTATTTTAATCTAAACGACAGCACCTAAACTATAGCACTGTATTTCACACAAGTCCGACTCCTTCACTAGATTGTGAGCTTCTTGAGGGCAGAGGCCATGGGTTTATTTGTGTTTCTGTTTCCAGGTCCTTACACAGCGCCTGAAATAGTGTGGGCCCTCCACAGACGTCCACTGACTGACGTACTGACTTAGTGACTGGCTGGCTGACATAGTTTAAGAGGTCATCTCACAGTTTTTATCAGTGATAAAAGTTAAGTGAACTAGATTATCTCTATTACAAGAAAAAAAGCTATTGAGATATAGTCTGTGTAGCATAAAATTCATCTATTTAAAGTATAGAGTTCAATGATTTTTAGTATGTTTAAAAAATTGTGCAACCATTCCAATAAACTAATTTTAGAACATTTCCATAACCCAGAAAAGGAGCTTTACAGCAATTACTCCTCATTCACTTTTTCTCACCCTAAACTCCAAGCAACCACTAAACTAGCTTCTATCTCTATATACTTGCCTATTCTGGACATCTCATGTAAACAGAATCAGGCAATCTGGGGTGGTTTTTAAAAATAAATTTTATATTTTGAAAATTGCTGATATCTTTTTAACATGAAATTGACTAAGAACATATTTCATGGTCTGTTCCATGAATATGTTCTTAAAATTGACCAAAATACAAACAGGATGGGGTTTTCTATAACTGGCTGAATAGCTTAGAAATAATAGTGAAAAGAACTAGCAGTTGAAATTTTATCATCAGTAATTCTAATAATTGATATTTTCTCCAAGTGCTATAAAATTCTCTTTTTTTTTTGCAGACTGATTTTGCCAAATTTTATAATAAGCACTAACACCGAGGAACACTAGAGAGAAAATAAGCAGCTGGCAGTTTGTCGGGGTCTGCCAGTGCTTGCCACCATGGGCATCTCCTGTCCTTCTGGACACAGAGTTGGCCCGTTCCCCTGGGCCACTCACAGTTGTGTGGCTGTCTTACTCAGTTCTGGGCAGTGGAATGTGAGCACAAGTTGTATAAACGCATGCTACATGAGGGGGGAGTGCAGCAAAAGCCGGAATTTATTTATAAAAAATTGTGTATTTATTCTTACATGTTTAAACCTCAGTCACCATCAAGGGACTCCCTATTTGATGCAATACACCTATCGAGACGTTTTTTCCACTGCTCAAAACAGTTTTAGAACTTGTTGATTTTGATGTTTTTAGTGCTTCTGCCATTTTTTGTTTCACCTCTTCCACATTGGCAAAATGTTTCCCTTTGAGGAGTTTTTCTTTGTGAATTAAAAAAATTACTGCAAGAGAAAAGTCAGAGTCATAAACTGATAGTGGAGGAGTGCTTAGCCAGGGCCAGCTCCTAGCTCACATGAAGGCAGTGAGTCTGCCCAAGTAGCTGAGTTCAGGGGCATGGCTTAAGAGGTCAGATCTGCCTCATTCAGTCTGGCTTTGCCCTATCTGTTGGTAGGTAACAAACCCTATCTGTTGGTAGGTAATTCCACAACAATTAGCAAACACAAGAATCCTTTTATTATTTTTTCTAGCTACACATATGTTGGTATCCAATGTATCAAATTTCGTGACCTTGAACACAAGAAAGAACTTCTGAAAAGGAGGAAACATTTTTTTTTTAGAACGCCACTTCATTAACAGAGAATCAGAACATGAACTTTGGAATTAGGCCATCATAGGTTTAATGTATCATCAACAGAACAAGTATTTATTGAGAACCTATTAACTGAACTGGGCCATGAGAATGCTAATGCTCAATTCTTCTTGAATTATGAAAAATAATATTTCATATGGTTCAACCTAATACATGCCAGACCCTGTTAAAGGTGCCAGGCATTCAGTAAGAACAAAACAAAGTTCCTGTTCTCATGAAGCTTAGGCTTTACTGGTGAGTGACAGAAAAAAAAAGTTAAATGTACAGTATGTATAATAATGAGCAATGCAACAGAAAAAAATTAAGTTAAGGGGGATGGTAGAAGAACGAGAAGAGGAGTTGCTACTTTACGGTGGTCAGGGAAATCATCTTTGAGAAAGCAATATTTGAGTAGAGAACTGTAGGAGGTGAGGGGGTAAACCGTATGGCTGCATGAGGGGAGAGCATTCTAGGCTGAGGAATTAGCCAGTGCAAAGTCCCTGAGGCATAAATGTCTTTGGTATGTTCAAGAACCAGCAAGGCCAGTGTGTGACTGGAGCAAAGTGGTCAAAGGAGAGAGTGGTAAAACATGTGGTCAGCAAGGTAGTGGGGCCAGAGCATGTAAACCTTGTATTACTTTATAAGGACTTTGGTTTCTGTTGACGTATGAGATGAAAAAGCTTGGAGAGTTTTGGGGAGAGAAGCAGCCTATGTTTTCAAAGAATCACTCTGGCTACTCTGTTGAGAACAAACCGCAGGAGAGATGTGTCTAAAAGGCTAGTACAATAATACAGGTGAGACAGGATTGCAGCTTGGTCTAAGGTATCAGTTATGCAGCTTGTGAGAAAAGGTTTGTGTAAAATGTTGAGATGCCCATTAGACGTTCAAGTGGAGATGTCAGGTAGGCAGCTGCATACAAAAAAAGGAGAGAGGGCCAGACTGGACAGAGAATCCTTGGGGACCTCAGCATGGATGACAGTTAAATATGGAGGCTGACTGAGACCCAGAAAGAGATAGAGAAGACCGTCAAGAACTAAGCCCAGGGTACCTCAGTGCTTAAGGGTGAAATAACTGGCGAGAGAGAGGGAGCGGCTGGTTAGGTTTGAGAAGAACCACAGTGTTTTGAATGCAAGTCTCCATTCTTGTGTGACCTCCCCAAGTTTCCATTTCTACATGTGAAAAACATAGATAATAGTTCCTACATCACAAGATTACAAAAGGCTGAAAGAGGTAGCATGGGGAAGCACACACGAGGCTGAGACTGTCCTCAATAGACATTCATTCCAGACCTTTGGTGAAATTCTGGATAAATGCCAGATTTCTAATGCCTCCCTCCATTTCTTGCTTCTCAGTAAGACCCTTGAATGCGAATTCTGTGTTTTAACAGTGTTGGCTATAGAAAACAGAGCTTCATTTCCCTTCAATTATTAGCTGTACACTTTTCAATTACAGAGCTCCCTATTATTAGGTACTTGTCCTTGTTCCTCCCTCTCTTCCTCTGTTTTGTAAGTGGACTCAGGGTTAGAGGGGGAATGAAGGGATCACTAGGATGGGGATGAGGTGGGTTGGGGGATGGGGGCTGCTGATGGGTTCTTTATAAGCTGGCATTAGTGTGTCATTACTTCAACATTTAACTGCACACCACCGAATAATTTATTTTCAGAGGATGTTTTCAGTGCTGTGGAAGAGCTATCTGTATATAAATAGCTGGGTTAAGTAGACCTTTCGCTGCAGCTGTTAAAACCTATTGTTGTAGCTAGACACCTTGTAGTGATTCAAGATCATCTGTCTTTGGAGAAAGTCTACGCTTTCTTTGATGCAAATGCAGGTTCTTTTAGCTGTGAAAAAAAGAAGCTTTACTTAGGACTGGTGAAGAAAGGGTTTACTGAATAAATGAGGGGCAGCTGAAAGAATACCCAGCCACAATCACTTGCTTTTATTTCATTTCTCTATTTTCAACATGTGCCACTAAATGCTTATTGAAAGAATGAATGAAAAAAATTAGTGAATGAATTATTGGATGAATGAATGGACTTTCTATTTTGCTCTGGTCAGAATCTCCTAAATAATTCTCGATAAGTTCTGGATGTGCTGTGGTCTGTCCTTTACAAAAAAAAATCACTAAGTAGGGATACTGTTTCTTAAGAAGAGATAAACACCAGAGTAAATCCAAAACTGACCTACTAAGGAACTAAGCCGCCTGTAAGGCATCTTGAGGTATCCTCTGACCCTAGCGTCTGGCTCAAGCAGATTTTTTCCCAAGTTTTTATCCCTCTTCCCTTCTTCCACCTCACAGAACTGGATTCAGATGGTATAAAGCCTTTTCGGAAGGGAAGAACTGGGCAGCAATAAGGAAGCAGCAATAAGGAAGGAAGGAAGACCTGTGTGCTTTAACCTAGTGCTAGTACTTCTCTGTCCAGAGTAGGACATCTAGACAATAGGCTACTAGTAAGATGGATTGTGGAATATGGAACCAATATGTCAGGTCAGCTGAGGCCTGCACTACAACAGTGCTCTGCAAAGGACACTCCAAACCATACGTCCTTAAAATTTTTTAAACCCAAAAAGCCATGCATATTAGTGAGATTCTATATTTCCACATATACAGAGATATAATACATATAATAAATAAGACATATATCTTTACTAAAATTGGCATATAATAAATGGAACACATTTGAAGTAAAACCATTTGCTAAGGTTTTAAAAAATATATTTAATGAATTTTGGGGGGTGACATTGATTAATAAAACCATGCATGTTCCAAGTGTAGAATTCTATAATCATCATCTGCATAATCTATCAAATGTTTTCTCACCACCGAAAGTCAAGTGTCTTTCCACCACCATTTCTCTTCATCATCTTTCACTTCCTCCATGCCTCCTTTCCCTCTGGTAATCACCACACTATTGTCTGTGTCTGTTTTTTTGTTCTTAATCCCTTCACCTTTTCCACTCAGCCTCCTAACACCCTCCCCTCTAAGAGCTGTCAGTCTGTTCTCTGTATCTGTGAGTCTGTTTCTCATTTTGTAAGTTAATTTTGTTCATTAGATTCCACATATAAGTGAAATCATAGGTATTTATCTCTCTGACTGGCTAATTTTACTTAGCTTAATATTCTCCAGGTCCATCCATGCTATCACAAAAGGAAAGGTTTGTTTTTTTCATTTTTTAAGGCCAACTAGTATTCCATTGTGTAAATATAGCACAGTTTTTTGATCCGCTCATCTACTGATGAGCATTTGGGCTATTTCCAGGGCTTAGTGATTGTAAACACCACTGCAATGAACATAGGGGTGCATATATTATTCTGAATTAGTGTTTCAGGTTTCTTTGGATATATTCCTGGAAGTGGAATTGCTGGGTCAAAAGGTGGTTACATTTTTTATTTTTTGAGGAAACTCCATAATGCTTTCCACAGTGGCTGCACCAATCTGCATTCCCACCAACAGTGCACTAGGGTTCCCTTTTCTCCATGTCCTCACCAATACTTGTTCTTTGTTGATTTACTGATGATGGCCATTCTGACAGGTGTGAGGTCATATCTCATTATGGTTTTAATTTGCATTTCTCTGATGATTAGTAATGTTGAGCATCTTTTTATATATGCCCATTGGCCATTTGTATGTCCTCTTTGGAGAACTGTCTGTTCATGTCCTTTGCCCATTTTTAAATTAGATTGTTTTCTTGGTAATGAGTTGTATAAGTTCTTTATAAATTTTGGAAATTAATCCCTTATCAGATGTATCACTGACCAATATATTCTCCCATTCAGGGGTTGTCTTTTCATTTTATTAAAGGATTCCTTTGCTGTTCAAAAGCTTGTTAGTTTCATGTTGTCCCATATGTTTAGTTTTTGTTTTGTTTCCCTTGCCTGAGGAAATAAATCAGAAAAATATATTGCTATGAGAAATATCGGAGATATTTTACTACCGATGTTTTCTTCTAGGATTTTTATGGTTTTGCAACTTACATGTATGTAAGTCTTTAACCCATTTTGAGGTTATTCTTGTGTATGGTGTGAGAAGGTGGTCTAGTTTCATTTTTTTGTGTGTATCTGTCTAATTTTCCCAACACCATTTATTGAATAGACTGTCTTTACCCCATTGTATGTTCCTGCCTCCTTTGTCAAATATTAATTGACTATAAAGGTGTGGGTTTATTTCTAGGCTCCATTATGTTCCATTGATCTATGTGTCTGTTTTTATGCCAGTACCCTTCCATTTTGATTATTATGGTCTTGTGGTATAGTTTGATATCAGGTAGCATGATACCTCCCACTTTGTTCTTTCCCAAGATTGCTGAGGCTATTTGGGGTCTTTTGGGATTCCATATAATTTTTTTGGAATATTTGTTCTAGTTCTATGAGATATGTCATTGGTATTTTATAGGCATTGTGTTCAATCTATAGATTGCTTTGGGTATTATGGACATTTTAATGATGTTAATTCTTTCTACCCATGAACACAGTATGTGCTTCCACTTATTTGTATCTTCTTCAATTTCTTTCTTCAGTACCCTATAATTTTACAAATACAGGTCTTTTATGTCCTTAAATTTATTTTTAGGCATCTTATTTTTGTTGTTGTTGCAATTGTAAATGGTATTGTTTTCTTGGCTTGTCTTTCTGATAGTTTATTATTGGTTTGTAAAAATACCAAATGGTAGCCCATTGTATTAATACAGCACATTTGTTTATTTATTCACCTTTTATGAACATTTGGGTCACTTCTAGGTTTTAAGTGTGTATATAGATATATATTTTCATTTCTCTTGAGTAAATACCTAGGGGTAAATTGCTGGGCCACATGGTACATATATGTTTAACTTCTAAAAATACCTGCCAAACTGTTTTCCAGTGGGATTATACTATTTTACACATTCACCAGCAATGAAGAAGACTTCCAGTTACTTCAAATTTTCACCAACACTTGGTATGGCCAGTATTTGAAATTTTATACTGTTAGAGGTGTGTGTTAGACTAATGCTTAGCAATGTTGAATATTTCTTCATATGCTTATCTCTTATCTATATATCTCCTAAGGAAAGGGATCTCTTGTAATCTATTCACTTAAAACAATTGATCTGTTTAGTCCATCATTATTAAATTTGAGAATTCCTTATATATTATGAATCAAGTCCTTTCTCATATATGATATTTGGAAATGCATTCTCCCAGGCTCTGGTCTTATACTCCTCTTAATGTCTTCCTGAATGCAGAAATTCCTAATTTTGATCAAGTCCAAATTTATCAAAATTTCCTTTATGAATTATAATTTTCATGTCATTTTTAGACATATCTTTGCCTAATCCAAGGTCACAAAAACTTACTTTGATGTTTCTTTCTAGATATAGAGTTATAGGACTTATGTTTATGTCTATAATCCATTTAAGTTCATTTTTATGTGGTGTGAGGTATGGATCAATACTCTTTTTATTAAAAAAGATATCCAATTTTATTAAGAATATTTGTTGAAAATACTTTCATTTCTTCACTAAATTACTCCTTTGCTAAAAATCAATTGGTCATATAAATGTGAATCTATTTCTGGACTCTGTATTCTATTCCATGAATCAATTCATTTATCTTTATACTAATCATTATTAGAAATTGTGACTTTATTTTTTTTGCTTTTGACATCATCTTTATTTTTTAAGTATATTTCATTGATTATGCTATCACAGTTGTTCCAATTTTTTCCCCTTAGCCCCATTCAGACTGGTACCCCACTTCACTCCAGCAATCCCCTGCTACTTAGTTTATGTCCATGGGTTGTGCATATAAGTTCTTTGGCTACTCAATTTCATGTACTATTCTTAATATCCTCCCATCTATTTTGTAACTACCAGTTATGCTTCTTATTCCCTGTACCTTTTCCCCCATTCTTCTCCTTCCCTGTCCCCACTGATAACCTTCCATGTGATCTCCATTTCTATGATTCTGTTTCTGTTCTAGTTGTTTGCTTGGTTTGTTTTTGTTTTTGTTTTTTCATTCAGTTGTTAAGATAGTTGTGAGTTTGTTGTTATTTTACTGTTCATAGTTTTGCTCCTCTTCTTTTTCTTAAATGCATACCTTTAACATTTCATATAATAAGGGCTGGGTGATGATGAACTCCTGTAGTTTTACCTTGTCTGGGAAGCACTTTATCTGCCCTTCAATTCTTTTTTTTTTTTTTAATTGGTGTTCAAGTACAGTTGTCTCCATTTTTGAAATTAAGAATGAACTGACAGTGCCCTTCAATTCTAAATGATAGCTTTGCTGGATAGAGTAATCTTGGTTGTAGAACCTTCTTTTTCAGCACTTTGAATACTTTTTGCCAGTCCCTTCTTGCCTGCAAAATTTGTTTTGAGAAATGAGCTGACAGTCTTATGGGAACTCCTTTGTAGGTAACTCTCTTCTTTTCCTTTGCTGCTTTTAAGATTCTCTCTTTATCTTTGACCTTTGACATTTTAATTATGATGTGTCTTGGTGTGACCCTCTTTGGGCCCAACTTCTTTGGGTTCTCTGTGCTTCCTGGACTTGTCTGTCTATTTCTTTTGCCAAATTGCATAAGTTTTCCTTCATAATTTTTTCAAATAAGTTTTTATTTTCTTGCTCTTCCTCTTCTCCTTCTGACATCCCTATGATTTGGACGTTAGCACATTTGGAGATGTCTCAGAGTCTTCTTATTCTCTCCTCCTTTTTTTGAATTCTTGTTTCTTCATTCTATTCTGGTTCATTGTTTACTTCTTACTTATGTTCCAAATTGTTGATGTGAACCCTGGTTTCCTTCCCTTTACTGTTGGTTCCCTGTGGATTTTTCTTTATTTCACTTAGTATAGCCTTCATTCCTTCCCTTATGCATTTGCTGTACTCAATGAGATCTCTCTGCATACTTATCACCAGTGTTTTAACTCTGCATCTGCTAGGTTGGCTAACACCATTTCATGTCATTCTTTATCTGGAGTTTTGATCTGTTCTTTCATTTGGGCCATATTTGAGATTGTGACTTTATAATAAGTTTTGAAGTTGGTTAGTGTTGGTTAGATGGTTTAAAATAACAAAGGACAACAAAATCAATTTATTGAGCCCTATCCAAGTTTCAAATGTAGAAACAGAATTCTATCCTTATGAAGCTCATGTAGCAGAAATATAAAACCTAAAGCTGGGTCAAGATTTCTTGTAGTAATAAAGAGAATTTTCCTCATTGTGCTAATTTCTCCTTTCAGAACCTTCATTCATTTAACCCACTAAACTGGTACTGAGCACCAACTATGTGCTGGGAGCAGTGCTAGGCAGAGGGGAGAAGAAGTGAATAAAATAGATTCCTGATCCTTTAAGAAGTCATAGATTTCATCATTTCACTGACTGAAGGAAAAATAAAACCATGATGGAAAGAACTGGAAATCATGAAAATTGTAATTTCTTTCCAGCATGATTTTTAAGTGGCTTTCATTCAATACTTATTTTGCATGGTGGGCTTAGCTTCCCCCTTCCTCAGCCAAGTGACTCACAGGCAACCACGACGTAGTGTTCTATTATTAGCCTTCCTAAATCTGATTATTCTAAGAAGTGCTTTCCCACTGGCAACATGGTAATCATGTTTAAATATAACTTTCCATGATCAATCAGTCTAAATCTCCAGATTTTTAATGAAGTTTCCCTGTAGTTTACAGACTGCCTTTTTAAAAAATTAATCTACATTTTTATGATATTTGTTTACTGTACTATGTAAGGGGTTTGTGTGCAGAGGCACATGCTGGCACACGTGTGTGCAAGTGTGTGTTTGCATGGCCTTTTACACTAAAGTATTAAACAGAGACTCTGAATAAAGACCTTTGGCTCTTCTGGGCAGCCTTCCTCTTTGCCTGTGTTCTGACTGCCCTGTCCAGAGGCTCGAGAGTTAAAGTTGTCAGGATGTTTGTGTAAGAACTCCTAACTCATGGTTTGTATAATTATAGCAGCTAACATTTATTGAATGTTTCTTATGTACCAGGCGCTGGGCAAGATGCCTGCTTTCGTTATATCTGCATTAATCTTATGATATGAGGAGTCTCACTTCCCCATTTTATCAAACAGACCCAGATAGGATGGACAATTTGGCCTGCAGTACATTAGTACGTGAAGAGAATATCATTTTAATTTAACCCTGTTGGTGTATTCTTAGCCTCTATATACTTAGCCACTATGTTAACATAAACATATGCTTTAAAGTTAGAAAATACTAATATTAAAAAAAATAGTTTCTATATATTTTGCAACTCCATTTTCCAGGCTTTTAGTAACCAGGGAAATGAGACTGAAACTGTTCATTTAATGCCTTCAAATACATTTCTGTTCTTTAAAACAAACTGTTAGAAAATTTCTGCTTCTGTGAATCTGGAAACGAGACTCTAGCTGACCTTTCAGTTATTTTGAAATTTTGACCGTGGGCCATTTTATTCTATTTCATGTCTGTAGCTTCTGCAGAGTGAGAAGGAGAGCTCATAAGTTAAAATACAACATAAAAATGTCAATATCATATGAAATAAAGGTATAATTTTCATAGCATACCTTTCTATAAATTACCTCACTCTTTTTTTTAAACTGTAATAAAAATGAATAGAAGACCCATGAGCACAGACAATGGGGGGGTTGACTGGGAGTGAGGGCAGAAGGACAGGGGAGAGCAATGGGGATAAAGGTGGGACAACTGTAACAATAATAAATTAAAAATAAACTATAATTACTTTTTCTTGTTCCTAAGCTTCTATTACTTTTGAATAATGGGTTTGTTTGTATGTGATTGTGGTTGTTAATCATATAAACCCAACCTCATGTGTCTACCTTTCAGAGTAAGCAACTGCCCAACCTTCCAAATGTCAAACTTGCAACGAATTTAGGACATATCAATACACATGCCCATATTTAGGAAAAAATGATTTAAAAAAAAGTTTTCTTCATAAGTAATTTAAAAAAAATTTTTTGCTTTTTTTTTTGTTAAGCACAGTGTATTTTCTTTTGGATATTGGATGTTGACATCCTGCTGGCTACGCAGTCACAATGATGGGTACTTGCTTTATTTTCTTGCCTTTCCTCGAGAGGGACAATAAATGATCTGAATTTATTGCTGTTACTATCCTTGGTGGGAAAATCATAGTTCCTTCAAGCTGTTGACTGAGTTTGCCTTTCTGGTCACTCGAGATGGCTGTAATCAAATCAACTCTGAGACAAGTCACAATGAATGCTAACAGTGTGATGGGAATGCTTCCACCTAACAGACGATGGAATCTATGTCATAGTGTGACAATGAGTATGCTTTCAGAAAGTGAAAATGTCTTAACTTATTAGGGGGAAAAATCCAGAGTAAAAGGAGCAAAATTAAAAATCTAATGAACAGTATTAAAATCCCAAAAAGAATTAGGCCTGAGGAAAGAATTCCTGTAAGATGCACAAATGCTTTTCATACAGACATGCGGATCCATCTAGTGAGTGGTTGTTAACACAACAAATGCAGTTCATTGACAGTTTGGAAGGCCAGGAATTAAAGGTAATTATGGATAAACTATCATTCCAACACAAAATATAAGTGGATGACAGATTATTTTGGATTTTTGATTTCTCCCATTTATCAAACATCTGCTGAGATTAGAGTATCACAGAAGTTCAGACTTGCAAAAGAAAAAACCCCACAAAAACCAAAATATACAGATCAAAACCAATTATAATAAACCCCATGAAGCATCTACATTTTGGTGGCGGTAGAATTTTGTTTTACTTACATATTTAGAAATTACTTTCCCATTAAATGGAAGCTAGAGAAAAATAAAATGGTTCTTCACCCGCTATGGAGAATTTTAGGAAGTAAAATGTGTTCCAAACTCAGTACATATAAGAAGGAGATATAATGTACATAACTTTTCTTTTGCTTGTTCTGTCTGTAGGTGAGTCTTGGTCTGGTTTGATGCACAATGTGAAAATTTAGGTGTATAGTTTGGCCGTGTAGTTTTGTTGAGAGTTTGGTGTGGATATAAAGGTTGGGAAAAATGGAAAAAGTGGGTGCTAGGTGGTGACCAGACAAAAAAAATGGTGAAACACTGAGCTCTCTTCTCACTGTATGGGTAGAACTATCACTCATACAATAAGGGAACAAAGAGATACTAATAGGAGTTATGTATTACAATGCATTTGGTGTACCATTTTAGGATTATGGAAATGAAGTCATGGAAAATCATGTGATAAAAGGCTTTTTACCATGTATTTATTAAAATACAGGTATCTATTAAAACACATGTATCTGTTAATACATGTATTTACTAAAAGACATGTATAATTTATTAAAATACCTATATGTATTAAATGTACATAATATATTTACTCAGTCATTGGTTCATTCAAAAACACTGAATATACACTATGAGCCAGGCACTGGGTGAACCAAACAGATTTATATTTACCCTGATGAAGTTTTGAAATCAGATAGAGGAGAAGATAAACTCTTGGGAAAAAGAAGACATAACCATTCCAGCAAAAAGGAAACACCAAAATTCACAGCAATGGAAACTGCTCAGTAGTACTTGTGGAAAGAAGTATTCAAGGTTGTATAGAAAATAGAAACAAAGAGTGAGGCATAAAAGAGACCAGGGTCAAATAAAGTTAGTTTGAGGAAGCCAAGTAGGAAACTGCATTTTAAATTGGAAAAAAGGCAGAATTCATTCAAGTGGAGTGGGAAGGGCAGGCCAAACAGGTAGGGGAAACCTGCGCAAGAGAAAGTTTTCTTAGCTGGCGTGCAGAGCACAGGCGTAAAGAAGGTGCTGAGTTCTTAACTCTGCATCAGTCTCTGTACAAAGAAGAGAGTCACGTTGTGTCTATCAACGTAGATTTCTCATTCTGGTGAGACAGCAGTGAAGATTTATTCCACTACAAAGAGATTTTATCAGATTTTTCAGAACAAATGAGGTGTTGACTATCTACACGACAAACAAATTGCTTGATTTACCAAGAAATTTTGCCACAGCACTGTTATTTACATAGCAACATTCTTTTACACATTAAAAACATAAAACTATTTTCTAAAATGTGATTTATATTTTTTCCTCCTGGGAATCCATATATTGTACAGAAAATGTATCCATCTGACTTCCAGTGAAACAACGGCAACCCTACCATTTCATTTTATTTGACTATTAATGTTAAGAAGGCTCAATGAAAGTAAGTTTTTCTGATTCCCCTTGAAAACACTTTTCAGGTGTCATTGCAAGGTTGTGCTATACAGATTTTTACAGAGGGAATGAATGAAGGGTGAGTGAAACACTGTTTTCCAATGATGTATCAGCCATACAAATTATTACAATGGCTTGGGAGGATATTTCATTGAAGCATCTTTTCAATTCTCCCTCATTCAATGGCTTTTCTAGTGTTGCCTATCAAATATTTCAAGCAAAAAAAACAAACAACAAAACAAAACCTAGTTGTTAAGAAACCAAAAGAATCAAATTTGGCAATATAAATTTGGCTTTCCCCCTCTTACATAATAAAGTATGAAGTTAGGAATACAAACGAGTTTAGTTTAGACTTGTCTCTTGTCACTCATCTAATTAATAAAATACATTTCATAGAATACAAACCATGCTAAAACTGAAGATGACATTAAAAGCTATCTATAATTCCAAATCTCAGAAGGACTTAAAAATCCAGTGCCGTGAGAGGCCCGGAGGTCAGCAGTCTTGTTCTTCAGGCTGACTGGGGCCCGGCATCTGCCTCTGTGAAGTGTGCGGGAGAACCGTCTGGTTATTAAGCAATCTTAGCAAAGGTACGCACTGCTCAGAACGGTCATGTTTGAATAAAAGTCGCCTAATATTTTTATGTGGCAATAAAGCAACCTCTGAGAGAGCCATATCACAGAAAATGGGCACTTCAGTTGTTTCTGATCTGAAATATTTTACACTTAGAAAATTTAGAAAACCCATCATAGGTGAAATGTGGCTTCGGTCAGTCACCTGGCCATTCACCCTGGATTAGATTGCTTGTTTCAGGAAGAAAAACAGTTGAATTACTTTCTTAGCCAACTCCTATTTGGGGGTCTAGTCACCCATCAATTAATCTATCCAGACATCATTTCAATACATATATCTATCTACCTAGAACAAGTACTGAGGGTATACTGCATACCAGTGCTGTTCTGGACTGAACCCCACTGGGGTTTCAGCAGTGACTACGCTTGGTGCCTATATTCATTCTAGCAGGGGGTATCATAAATCGACAACAAAAAAGTAATCAAACAATTTCAATACTGATAAGTTGTATGATGAAAAATAACACAGAGGAGAAGATGGAGACTATTTGAAATTCAGGGGCCAGGACAGGCCATCTTGAGCAGAGGGCTCTTTTTTGCTCTCCCTAATCTCTCATTTTTTTCTGTTAGCTGAGCACTTCCTGTGCAGTGCTGATTCTTGACTCTTCTCTCTCCCTCTCAATATTTAGTTTTACTTAGCTTTTGCCTTTCAAAAAGAATGAGTTGGGAAGTGAAAATAGTGTGTGACAATGCTGTTCTTGCTGACAGCTCTACAGAGAGATTTGGTTCAAAGGACAATGACAATAATGGATAAAATGAGGTATTCTTGGAGCCTAACAATACACTTTTTTAATGCCACCCTGGGCTCGTGTATCAATAGATAATTGAGAGCTGCCTGGTTTTTCTGCATGACCTCAGCTACCTAGGTTCAGGGAATATGCCTGGCACTGGTCATTTATAATGCATTAAATGTTACCGTTTAGTAGTCTGTTTTAATTTGTTCATCTCTAAATTTGCTAGGAATTCATTTTGAATCTTTGGCAAAAAACTTGTACTCTGATATTGCCTTGAATTCACAAAAAGGTTAATGTACCTATTTTAAATATTGCATATTTTTTGAGAATGTCTTTCTGTATATTTTTTTCTGTGTATATTGTGCATAAAATTTCAATGTAATGAAATTAAATTGTTTCCTAATTCTTTGACTCATGTATCAAGGACTATCACTAAATTGATGGCAAAAGCTTTGGACAATGTAACAGTCACAAAGTACTATTTACTTCGTGATGTAATTAAATTAGTACTATTTACTAATTGTGATGCCTACTAGCAATAGGATGAAGACCTGCGACAATATCTTAGATCAGAAAGAAGTAGTTTCTTGCAGTTACAAGGGTAGATTAAAAACTCTCAATATTTCTAAAGAGAAAGAGAAAACATGTGGTGATTTAGAATCGCAGAGTCCTTGAAAATATAGGCACAACAAAGAACTTTTGTTTCATTGAAATTCTTCTTGGGAAACTAAGCAATATTCTACAGCCGAAATCAGAAGTTAGTTCTCTGTATGAGAGCTGTCAGCAGGGACTGGAGTGGAGGGCTGGGGGGAAAAGGTGAAGGGGTTAAGAAAAACAACAACAAAAAACCCTCATAGACACAGATAACAGCATGGTGATTACCAGAGGGAAAAGGGGGTGGGGGAGGTAGAAGAGGGTAAAGGGGGGATAAATGGTGACGGAAGGAGACTTGACTTGGGGTGACGAACACACAATACGAGTAGAATGGTACAACTGAAACCTATTTAGTTTTATTAACCCATGTCATCCCAATAAATTCCATTTTTAAAATAAATAAAAAATAAGTACCTCTCTGTCTTAGGGCATTCTCTCTGCATGCATCAGTACTCAATAAAGTTTGGAAAACCAAGAAAATTTTCCTACACTCGAAGAAGTCTGGTGTGGAAAAGGATCTTAAAAATCAACCAGTCCAACTCTCCCTTAAGATCTGAATCACTGGCAGCTTCTCTGAGGTAAATATTCAGACTCCAGTAATGGAGAACTCACTTCTTCCTGGGGCAGTGAATTCCTTTAAGGATGCCTGTATAACTGGCAAAGCATCCTCACTTGTTGAGTGGAAATCCACTTCTCTTTAGCTTCTATTTCCATTACAGATATTGAACCACACTTTGGGGGACCCTTTCTACTTTCATGTTACATTTTAACGATGCACAATCACTTAGATTTTAGACCCATAATTTAGACATTTGGAGGGTGTTGTGAGGGCAAGGCAGGAAGAACAAGAGGCCTTAGTCTTGTGCTCTAATCCAGAATCTCTTGAAATTCTTCACCAACAGTTAGTTAATGGGCATTCACGTGGAGCTGTTAATTCAGTGGTTCTTTATTCCCATCCTGCTCTTGATTCTTGTGTCCTGTGCCCTCCACAGCCTCATGAGGGGCACATGGGGATTACTGCCTCAAAGATGATCTAGACCAACCTTTTTATTTAACTCTAGTGGAAGGTGAGTTCTTGAGGGTAAGTATTGCCCCAAGGTCAGTCACATGATCAATTTATGTCAGAGGTCAGACTAGAAAATCCATGTTTCTCAATCACTGGTTCAGTACTCTTTCCTATGGAGGAATCCCAAGACCAGTCCTTCAAACAATTTAGCATCAACTAAACCTTGCTGTCTACCCACTTAGCTCACCTTCTGCTGGTAGTTTATTAAACAAATGATTGAATGGCCAAATGAATACTTATGGCTCAATTAACCATATGGGAACTAAAGGAAACTATTTAATTTGTTTTTACATGAACACTTTACCAAAAGATTTAAATACCATAATTCGGTAGAAAAGTATAGAGAGTAAGAATCAGTACAGCTGCCACAGAGCTTTATGAGTTTGTCTCAGATTATTAAGATATAATATATTACAGACATTTACAGCTTCCTGTGCATCACTTTCTAATTCGTTTCCCCTATCATTTTGCATGAACTGGATTGGCAAAGAGTTTCATGAGGGGCTTTATTGTTATTTAATTAAGCAAATATTATAAGATAATGTTTGGTTATACCAACTAGGGGCTATGCAAGTGTTCCTTCTTAAATTTCCATTTATGCACGCTTCTGCCCCTAAGCTCCCTCTTCCACGTCGTCATCACTTTCTCTGTGTTTCCATCAGTTCCACGTCATCTTTATTGCTGTGGTTTCAGGATAAGATTTGGCATCTGCTTGTTGTGTCTTTTTCATCCATTTTAGTATCTGCTTGTCACGCCCCACAAAAAGATTCTGTTGGACTATTATAATGGCTTTAAAGTTTAAATTTTTTAAAGTTTAAATTTTTTAGAGTTTAAATTGGAGATAAATGCCATCTGACTGCTATTGAGTTAGCACATTTTGGATATAGCCCATTGCTTAATTTGTTCACATCTTTCATATCTTTCACAAAGGTTTTGTTAATTTTCCACAAAGATCTTGCACATCTTGTGTATGTATGTATTTATAGATTTATTATTAATGTGAAGTAAGGGTATTTCATATTAAAAGATGGTACACAGAAATGACATGAGTGTTTGAATATCAGTCTTTATCCAGCAGTTTTGCTGAACTCCATAATAGTTTGTATTTTCCTTTGGACATTCTATAGATACAACCATATGGACCACATGTAATTTCAGTTTGTGTCTTCCTACAACTGTTATGTTTCTTATTTCTACTTCTTATCTTATTGCATTGGTCATGACCCTAGTATATCTGAATATAAGCAGTAATGTATTTTTCCATATGTTTTAGACAGATAATTTTTATCCGTTTAAATACATTATCTTTAATTCATAGCTTGTTAAACCTATTTTTAATCTTATAAACATGGAATTTTATCAAATGCATCTTATTATCCCTACCAGAATATACATTTTCTCCTCTAATTTGTTGACATCAATAATTTTCCACATGTTGACACATTCTTGTATTCCTATGATGATGACCAGTTAATTTTTATAGCCCTATGAGTTCTGATATCATTAGCTAAAAGTCTTGCTTGGAGAAAGGATTTTCTAAGTAGAATGCATAATATATAAATCTTGCCATTAGGAATCAAACACTACATCTTAATGTACATGTGTGTGTACAAAGGTATAAACATAAATTTACATAAACACACATTTATATCTACTCACACATGAACAAATATATACACACACATATAGAAAAAAATAAAAATACTGTGTCCATTTTATTTCAGGACAATTGCTAGAGTTCCCATTGCTAGGAACATTGAATTCTAATAGCCATTTATAATAACCATATTTTATAATCAGTGTAGCAGTGAGAAAAAATAAAGTGAGGCTCTACAGAATTTTAAATAAGTCTAAGCAATATTATGAACAACATTCATTTGGCTAAATACCATGGTGTCCTCTTAGAAACATTACTTAAAATATTTAAAGCTCATTTTCTCTTCAGTAATCATGACTTCAGAGTGAAGTGGCACTGTAGGGGAAAAAAAGAACTTACTATAAATAGTATTTGAAAGTTCCTTTATATGGATCTGTGTGGTGTTGCTAGGGAACATGGACTCAGCATATGAAAACCTAAACCTAGAAAACCAAGCTTCTTAACTCTTTCATTTGGCCCTGATAGTCAAAATTTATTTCATTTTACAGAGAGCTGCTCTCAATGAACCGCTGATCAACTGTGGTAAAGAAGCAAGCATATGACTTAGAGGCCAAAGACTTGCATTCAAGTTCTCACTCTGCAAATTACTTGTTCCTCTTGGTGTCAGCTTGGGTATTGTACCATGGCGATATTACTAAATGCCTCCTAGGGTTATCATGAGATCAGTGCATGTGAGAACTTTTTAAAAAATAGATGAAAGGACAATACAAATGTGGAGAGATTTATAGCTGAAAGACTTGTCTTTTAAAAGATATATAAGTATCATGTATTTGTTTCCGAGAAATAATTACAGATAAATATGAAGAACAAAATAATGTGTAACATAAGCAGTGTATTTTTCCAGATTTCTCTCTCTCTTGCAGCAACTTAATTGAGCACTTGTTGAAACTTTACCTATACCTATGCATACATGTCATCAATGAAAAAATTGACTCCTCGAGGAATTTTGGGGAAGGGCATTCATATAAAATCAGAGAAAGTAACATTAGGTTGTTTGACAAATGTATTGGTCGTCTTAGTTGGATGTGCTACAGTCTTTGCATTCACATCTCAAGGACAAAGCTTCCATTTACACTGAACACTTTCGGCAAACTATTAGACAACAGCTCTCACAGAAGTCATTGTTGCAGACTACAGATCCCCTTTATCTGTCCGAAACAGGAATAATGAGTTCATACAAGGTACTAAGTAACTCACAGAATCTTTGGGAGGCTAGAGAACCAAGCTGAAAGTTCCACAATCAGAAACAGAACATCCAGAAATAAAGCCACTATCTGACCATTCTAGAAGAACTACTCATTGGTGTCACCCCTGAGCATCAGTTCCCAAGCCTAGATTTACGACATTCCACTGAAATCGTCCTAAATGAACCAGACGTCACTACCACCATGATTGTCACACACTGCTGCTGCCTTCTCAGCTTCCTTCTGCCACTGTGTTTGCTTAGTAGAACCCAGTTCCAAGTAGAAGCTTACCTTCAAGGAAATCTAGAAATAAGTGTGGTTGTTTTGTTTTTTGAGGCTCTTTGGTAAGATGAGGTTTAATGCAACTGGAACAGGAAATGAGTAAGGAAATCTGTATTATTTGCAATAGGCTGGTAGTATAACTTGTCCCATTTATAGCTGAGGAAACTGAGCCCCAAGTAAATTATGTTTTTTGCTAAATGTTAGTATTGGAGGATTTGCTAAGCAGTGAGGATGGGAAGATTTCAACCCAGGCATTTTAATCCAACTTTTGCCTTCTTAGTCACTATGATATTAATAGTTACTTGTTTATATTACCTCTCTCCTAATAGAGTATGAGTTTCTGAGGAATAAGAATTTTTCTGAATCAGTAAGTAGTTTTCATTATGAAACACTGGGTGCCATATTCTTTCATTCAACAACTTTTTATTGAATATTTACTATGTGTCAGGTACTCTTTTAGGGACCTAGGAATATAAGGATGAACAAAACAGATCAAGTTCTTAATCATGTGAGTATTAGTGTTTAGTGGCAGTCATTAGATTAAAAAATGGCACATTAATTAAACCCAATGTTTATTACATGTGATATGACAAAAATATACAAGAAAATAAGAGAGGATGTAAATGGGGGATTTGAGCTAATTTTGGGAGGCAAAGAACATTTCCTTTAGGTTAGTGATTTGAATTATAGAAACTTGTAAAATGAGTAGGTACCGGCCAGAGAAGGGGTCAAGTTCTGGGACAAGAGTACCAGACAAATGCAATAAAGATATAGAGTGTGAGAAGGCCTGAGGATGAAAGGAAGTGAGGGGAAAAAGAAGGCCAGTGAGGCTGGAATACAGACAATAGGGAGGAAACTGACCAGGGATAAGACCAAAGAGGTGGGAACTCATCAAATGGACCCTGAATGAAAGTGTGCACGCACCAGCGCAGAGCAGATGTGAAGCCTCCGAAGCCTTTTTTAAAACTGAAATTCTATAATTCCAAAAAAAAAAAAAAAAACCCCAGTAAATTGCCGCATATTTTAAAAAGGAAAAGTGAGGCCAGAGTGATAAACTGCCCTGAACTAATTAGAATATATTGGCAGTCTACCTTAACACTTTAGAATTAATCACTTTTGTGGACGCGGTGGATTCTTCATGGAGAAATGTAGAATGGGCCTGATTACCTAATACCTGAAAGTAAACTGGTAAAACAAAAAGAATAACTTGCTACAGTAAGCAGATGGGTAATTTGGCCTTTGAGTTAGCATTTAAATGGCCATTGAGGTAACATTTTGTCTTGATGAATAAACACCCATCTTTAGAACTTTGCCTAAAGCTCCTTCTCAAACAATGGAAATGCACACAACACGTACATTAAGAATACTATGATTTGTTCCTTAATATATTTTTAATCAAATAAAAAATCAAGTTGACCTATTTTGTCAAATGAAAAATGAAATTCAATTTCATTTCTGTTTGTAGGAAGAATCCTCAAAACTACTCCACCAATATCTAATCCAAATTTTCAAACTTTTCAAAGATTTACACTATAATATAACCCAAAGTAATGGTTAAACTCATGTATTAAGTGACATTAAATGGTTAAACTCATGTATTAAACTCATGTATTAAGTGACCTTTCAGGTCTATAATGAAACGTCTGGCTGTTCAAGCACCTTCAAGGTGCAGGGGTCATATTGCATTCATGAAATGGCCTTACAGTTTTTTTTTTTCTTATCTGCTTGTCGCCCAGGTTGCTGGACAAGCGCTGGGACCCCAGTATAAGGCTGATCCCTTTATCTGCCCTCTGAACCTCATGGCCCCCTGACCACACAGGGGCTCCACTTTCTTCTCAGCGCCTACAGCCTTCTCCTCTCAACTAGTCCTCTCCCTCAGCAGATAATCACGCTCAGTTCTCTCCTGCAGTGAAAACAGACAAAAACAAATCACACTACAACTTCTCTAACATGTCTCCCTTGATCCGCAAACTTTGTTTTCTCTGGTCTTCACGTCCGAGATTTTTGCAGAGTAGTTGGTATGTGCTGGCTCCTCTTTTGCAACCTCCTTTCACCTCTCACCCGTGGTCTGACTTCTGTCCTGACCCTCCAACGAAAACTGGTTCTGAAAGCCTCACTTCTTCATTGCCTTACTCAGGGCGGGCACTTTTCAGGTCTTTTGGGGTTGACCTCCTCGCAGCCTTTGATATTAACTAGATACTTCTTGAATCTGATGGTGCTAGGAGAAATAAGCCAGGTTCCCCGAATCACCGCATGCAAGGGTGCCCACCTTGCACTCCACTGAACTATTATGTGCGTGAGAAATAAAGATGTGTTGTGTTAAACCACTGGGGCTTGTGAATTGTTGTAGCGCCTAACATTTTTTTTACCCTGGCAAACACATGAATCTAGTTAGATCATTCCTTGTCTGGTCTCCCTGATTTGCCTCAACCATCATCATCGTTCCTGTGAATTCCAGGCCCTAGCTATACAAAGTACTTTGCATGCCTGTGCAGATGTGTGTGTGTGCTGTTGCCCTCGCTGTTCTTAATTACTTTCTTCCTTTCCTGTTGACACATTCATTCTTTTACCGCCGCTGAGAAAGTTTCTCTGTTCCTGACAAGCACAGTTACTCCCATTGCACCTCCTATACCCCTGACTATGGACTAAACACTTGTATCCCCAAAATTCCTATGGTGAAAACTATCCCCTCAATATGGTAGTTTGCAGGGGTGAGGTTTTTGGGAGGTAGTGAGGTAAAGAGGGCAAAGTCCTCATGAGCGGAAGTTGTACCCTTACAATAGAGATTTCAGGGAGCTCCTTGCCCTTCTACCATAGGAGCACACAGTGGAAAGATGTCTGTCTGTCTATGGACTAGGAAGTACGCTCTCACCAGACACCCAATCTGCTGGCACCCTGATCTGGGACTTCCCGGCCTCCAGAAATGTGAGATAAATTTGTTCGTAAGTCATCCACTTTACAGCGTTATTCATAGCAGCCGGGCCTGAGCTGACTAAGACGCCCCTCTGCTGCGGCACTCATAACAATGTATCAGTTGTTTTCTCTCCTCAATTGAATGTTTTCAGGCAAACACCACGTATTTGCAAAAGTATTGCCACTGCCTAGCATTATGCCTGCCACATGCTAAGAGGATCTCAGGTTTATGGAATATATGAATTTGAAGAACTGCAGGTATGCTGTGTGAGAGCAGGTTGAAACGATAAATACTGGTCCCTTAAAAATAAAATTTTATAAGAACATTAGATTCTGGTAAAGATGAACACAGTCATGGTTTTATATTTTGTTTTCCTTTAGTTAAGTCCTAGCTATTAAAAATTTATAACTTCCTAAAAAATAAACTCTTACCTACCACTGGTTTTAAAGATTACTTTGGGCAACTACATGAACTAAATAAACGCCTGTATCTAATTTTCTCAGAGGTGATTTTCTATGCACAATAATTTTATCTCCTGCAAACGATATTTGCATATGATCAGTTTTTTTGTATTCTAAATGTATATTTTAATTAGCTATAAGCAATAGGAAAGAGACTTATCCAGTCTACTGTGCAAGTGCTAATATGATTTTAAAAAAACTAAGGGCGCTAATTTTGTTGTCAATTTCATATCCTTATAATTACCTCTTAAATAGGCAGCACTTTTCTCGTGGTAATCACTACTGTTTTCAAATGGATTAAAAAGAAGCAAAGCATTTAAGCTAATTCTTAGAACAGATGAAATGGTTTATTTTGACATTTGTGGGCTGTGGACCATGTCCTTTCAGTTCCAGAAAAGACAACCTGGAAACGTCTGTGTCTAGAACAAATAATTTTAATAACTTTAGGGGTGATTTAAAAATAGAACCACTTTTAGGTGTCAGATAAGATGGTCCCAATTCACCTTCTCTCAAAGATCCCTACCAATGGCATTGGCTGGGGTAGCATCAAATTGTCACTGTGCTGATGGCTGCATAGAGGAATATGAAGCGTCAGATGGGCAAGATTGGGGGGCCTGAGGGTTCGCTCCTTTCTCTCCAGTTCTGTCTAACCTGGGCACTGGATGATGGGAGGAAATGCAGGACACTTCTTTCAGGCAAGGTCATGTTCATTGGAAGAAAGATAGGACAGTTTAGAAAGTGGGTTGTAATTCAAGAGATAGTTTAGAGGAATGATGGAAAGTGATGTTAGTTTAGTTCATGAGGTAGAGGTTCGAATTTTGAAATGTATGTGAAGAGAAGAGAAGAATATGAAGATTCTAAACTGTGTCACAAAGAATCATGGGACTTGAAGAGTATAAAGCACTTTAGAGAGACATCATTTTAAACTCAACTCTTTCATTGTAAAGGAGAGGAACCTGACCTTTAAAAAGGTTAAATCACTTGACCCAGGCAACAGAGAGAGTTAGTGAAAATAGTGTCTCTGGGTTCCTATGGTGGATGGGGACAGACATATAAGGGAAAGAAAGGAAGTGGGTCTCTTTTCATTCTGATCCAGAAATGCAAATCCTTCAAAAGGGTATGCAGACCTTTCAAAAAACACCTGGCGTTACCTGCAGAGCTGAACCAAATGCTGTGGTTCTCGTACCTGGGCTAGGCCAGCAAGCTGTGCTTTGTAAGCTTTCTTTTTGTGTATGAATAACCCTCATAAAATTAGTTCATGTTTGCTTTTAGATTACTTCACACCTGTCCTCTTTGTGCCTGGGGGGAAATGGCCTAAGAGCTACACAGGGCTTGTGAAACGCAGCTACAGGCATTATTTTTTGGATCATTCTGCCTCACTTGGCGTGGAAAACATTTTTCTGCTACTGACTTGAAGCTCCACGGTACATAATTCAGTTTTAACGAATGTGCATGTTCCCATAATGTTATTGGGCAGTGGTGCTTAAAACAAAAGCAGAAATAAGAACGGCGTAAACATCAGACACTGGGGCAGCTGTCTGGAAGGGGAGCCTGTGCTTGAGGACAGCTCACTCAGGCGGAGAAGGACGGAAAGGCTCCAGAAAAAAGCACAGACTCGAGTTCTGCCATACCTTCCTGCAGCCACCAAAAAGTCTGCTTTGTCTTTAATGGCTATGATGAAATTATCCCATAACCTGCTTTCTTATTTCCATGACCTCTTGTAATCTGTGTTACATGAAATCTAAAAGGATAGATTATCAAGAAATCAAGATATCTTGAAAGGCCACTCCCATTAGGCAAAAGACTCATCTGAAGGTAAAAATCACACCATTTGTAAAAATCTTAGAGAGATCTCACAAATCCATTAACTATCCACTTAAAAGAATAAGTGTCCAGAGATTGAGTTTCTCAACCCTCATTGGCAATTTTATTTTTTGGCTCTTGGTCTCCTAAAATGTTTCCTGAGGTAAACGAAAGCTATTTTTCTTGAGAATCTAGACTTTTTCCCATAAATATCCTAGTTATAGAGTCTATTATAGCTATAGCTAAAGATTCTCAGTAATTCTTAATAACTTACTTCATAATATATTCATATGAAGGGATAGATTTGACCTTGTAATTTCTTCATATTATAATGCAAATTGTAAATCAACATCCACTCCCAAAGGGGGATCTTCTAAAACCCTGGACTACAGTTCTCAAGCCCAGATGACCTTTCTCCTAAATGGAATTTCGCTTCTTGCCAGTATAAATCATGCAAGGACACCAGAGCAATTTTATGTGAGGCAGCACAGGATAATGTCATCTTTAGATTCAGATACATTTGGGTAAAATGTGGGCTTCACTCCATTTTACTGTGGGCCCTTCAGTGAGTCTCTTATCTCTCTTAAGTCTTAGTTTCCTTTATTGGCAAAACTGAGCTAGTATTGATCTTATAATTTATGGAAGACAGTAAATGCATCTATTGTCTATAAAAATCCTGGCATGCAGTAGGAACATAATAAATAGCAGTGACTATTAATTATAATCACCTTCAACACATTACATTCTCATGTTACTTCCTACTCAAAAACCTATAATGAGTCCCTCTGGCCATATCAAATTAAATTTAATCTCTTCAATTGTGCTTCTAATGCTTTCTCTATTCGGTTCCAATGTCAAGTCCTCTCCCAGGACCCCAGGTCATACACCACAACTGGGGTCACTCTCATTTCCTTTTGCCCTCTTTCACACAGCAGGCCAGTTCCTGGATGTTACTGTTCTTTTCTTTCGCTTGCTTTATCCTCCATCCTTATGCCAGGGCCTGCCCATTCCTTATGGTTTCAGCTCATGCGCCACCCAGTTTCTCTACAGAACATGAATCCCTGATGAATGGAACCTACTGTTTTCATCACTAGTTCCTAATGTCAGCTCTCAGAGAAACTGGGAAAAGGGTGGACTTAGCCTGTAATGTACTCCCATTTTCTCTATCAGAGTCTGCTCTTCTTTCTACATAATACTACCACTTCTGGCACCCACTCTCTACTGTACTGAAGACCGCCAGTTAAATACTAAAGTAATTTGCTTTTCCACTGAAGTTACTGAGAGTCTAGTAAAAAAAAAAAGGATGAATTTATGTTTGTGCAGATTATCTTGATTTCAGCTAAGTTCCTTACTCGTGCACTGGGTTCTCTTCTGCTTCATGCAATATAAAAGTGGTGTCTCAAAGATCTTATGAACTAAATAGTACATACAAATTAAATAATAGCACAGTGTGATGCACTGTATCCAGATAATGATAATAAATGGCTCTACATAGCCAGGGAGGAGATCTTTAGTAATATGCCACAGGGGTCTGATACACCCCTTCCTGATCACCCTTTCCTGATCATTAGGGGCATCATGGAGTAGCATAGCAATTCTCAAATACAGATTCCTGGGTTCTACTCTGGATCTAATGAACCAGATACTCTTGGGTAAAGCCTAGGAAATGCACAATTGTTTTTCATGTGATTTCTGATGCTCTAGGAATCATAAGAATAATGGCGGTAGCATGTGCTTCAAAATCAAAGATCTAGATTCAAAGTTTGTCTCTCTTTCTTTCTTTGTATGTGAAATTGAACCTCTCTGGGCCTCAATGTTTCTTCATGGTGAGCATTAAGCAAAGTGATATATGTATAGTGTCTGGCATGTAATAGACACTCATTAAATAGGAGCCACTTATCTTTACTTTGAATGAGGGCCCCAGAGAAATGCCTGTCAAATCCATGGTTGCCACACATTGGGAAAGAGAACTAATATAACAAATGCCAAAATGGCCTTGAGTCCTGGGCCACTGAGCCAAACACCCACAATATTAACATGGGTAAGATTATCCAGTGAATTTAGGTTGCAAAAATCAATGGCGTAAGCAGGCTATAGGGGTCCTGAGATAACAGTAGTTGACAAAAAAACAAAACAAAAAAAAACAAAAAACATTCAAGTTTTTGTTGACTTCAAGTTGAGTAAAAGGTAAGTGCATGATTTAAACAGTCTTTGGAACAGGGAATTAGAAAGTTGGAAGGGAACAAGCATATCCAACAATCTTTACATCTTCCACCATTCTTTGTAGAGTAGTTTCTTCATTGGAAAACAAACTCAAAGGCATTTTGAACAAATAAATAATATGTGATGCCAATAAAAGGTCAATATAAACTTTGGCTGTAGTAACATTAATAACAGTATGATATCTAATATTATTGTGTGCTTATTACATGCAATATAATATGGTAAAAGTTTTACATGTAATATTTCCTTTAACTGATAAAATTTTATCTCAAAACTTTTGCAAATAACCATTTCTTTGCATCCCCAATTTTTTTAAACTTTTTTATTATTGTTCAAGTACAGTTGTCTCCATTTACCCCCCTCTAACACCCCCCCATCCCATACATCCCCAATTTTAAACCCAGGCCATTCACGACCTAAGTCACTGGAATTTCTACATCCTCTCAATAATTCGTATAAAATAAGGTAAACATGCTTCAGCTTTTAAAGTTGGCAGAAACAGATTGAAATGTGCTAGAATTATTTCCCTAGTTTCAATGCAAATTTCTCTGTGTAATTCATTTAAAAATTATTGCAGATCTGCATTTGCAAAATCTTATTTATTTTTTCTGTGGCAAATGTATTCCTTAACAAAAGTTTGGGTTCATTCTCTTTTTTATAACTTTTTGAATAAAAGGTGAGTAATACTAATTGGAAAGAATCATATTATTCAGAATTAGATAAGCACTGCTGCCCTGGAAAAAAAAAAAAGGAGCTTACTTCTGTTTGCTTGGCTTTCTGATTTGTTAGCCTCTATATGGAGATTCAAATTTTATTCCTTATTTGCATATATCATTTTGTCTTCTGATAGTTTTCCTCCTATAATTCCTTGTTTGCCAATAGCTCTGCTTTCATGCTGTTTACCATTGCAGAAGGGGCTATTTTTCTTTCATATCTTACACTTCTTCCTTTCCTGCTTAAGAAATATTTACCCAGCTTACACTATGGACCTGCTCATTTGGAACTTTATATGCTTTGAGGAGACTTTCCTTATATCTCCTTTTCCATATTTGAATAATACCATATTTTAGTTATACCCTTTATCTGTTTTTAGTGAAGACAGGAGGATAGAAGTATGATAAAATTATTGAAATTCACAAAATGCAGGTGCATCAATCAGGGTCCATCTGGGAGACAGAAACCACATAGTAATGCGAACAGGAATAGTTTAATATGTAAAGAACTATTTTCAGGGGATTGGCATATCGAGGGATGGCTAGTAAGGAGTAAAAGGGACTTGACAAAGTATAGGCATTGCAGATATAAGGAGCAGCCACTACCCTATGGTTGAGGTAGACAATGTCCCCTACCCCTCAAGCCCGATCCAGACCTGTCAGGGAAGGCACAGTCATGGCTCACTGCATGGCAGGCACTGGGTAAATGCCCTGCCACAGCAAGTTGATGGAGATCTGCTTTCCAGAATGTGGTGAAAATCTGTTGTCTAGGATGTGAGGGCAAACTGCTCATGGGAACGTGTCTCACCGGAGTCACTCCACTGTGCAACTGCCCAGGTAGGCACTGGGGTAAACTCAGGCTGCTGGTGCTGTTGACCACTGCGCACTGCAGAGCCTGCTAGTGAGCACACCTGAACCAGGAACGAGAAGCCCCTTTTTCCTATTATGTGTCTCCAGTGCCCTCGACTGACAAAGCTTAACATGGTTTAGGCTAGCAAGGGAAAACATGCAAAGGGCTCTATTTGGGGGGAACAGGCAATGGAGTAGGAATTTGCAGCTGAGAAACAGTAAGTCCACACCAGATATACCAGGTAACCTGTATCTCACAGGAAGCCCTGGGGACCACATGGTTTAACTTCCTGTCTTCTAGCCATAGATGTCTAAGCATCTAAGGCAGGTGGATGTTAGTTCTGTTAAACACAGGTTCCTTTCACAACCTGCTTCACTATAAAAACCGAAGTCAGTTAATTCTATACATGTTAACTAGAGGGAATTTTGGAAATACCTAAAAGTATAATAAAGAAAATTAAAATAACCCACAATTCCAGAATTAAGAGAGAAAATGAATGCTAACATTTTGGTGCAGATTCTTCCAGAGGTTTTTTTTCCATTCATTTAATTAAACTTATTTAGTATTTATTAGGTCTAGGCGCAGTGGTAATGTTAGGTATACAGGTATAAACCAATCAAGCACCATCTCACCAACTCAGAATCTTGTGAGTGAAACAAGCGTTAAATGAATGTGCATATAGAAGTGTGTTTCTATATACATACATATATAGTACACATGTATAGTACTTTTTAATAATAAAATTGGATTTATTTTATGTATGTGATTTGTATTCATCTTTATTTAATAGTATGTTATAAATATTTCCCATACCCCTAAAAGTTTTTGAAAAGTAGCTCTTTTTTTCATGGCTGAATAACATTCTGTCATTTAAATGCAGCTTAATTTCTTTAACTGTTTTTCTAACGCTGGACAACTTCTCAACATTATAAATAACGCGCCCTGCCTTATATCCATCCCTACACAGTGGCTGACAGTGTGGACGCAACTAAAGTCCTGGGTTTAAATCCCAACTCCAATGTGGGCTGAGTGACCTTGAGAAAAATCATAATCTGTCTGTGATTAGATTGCAATAGTACTCTCTTAGGTCATTGGGAGAATAAAATAGTAAATGTATGGAAAGTACCTAGAACAGTGACTGAAATGCAACTTATCTAAATACTGGCTGTTATTCTCACCATCTATTTATGTGTCTTATGGTCCCTAGCAATGCAAGTGCCTTGTTTGGTTTACCATTATATCCCGAACACCTAGCACAGTGTCTCAGAGTTGGATTTTAATAAATATTAATATAATAAATTACATTTAAAAGCCCTAATTTATAAACCAGATCTTTGGTTACAGAATGAATTCCTATAAGTGGATCTGCTGGTTTAGAGTGTAAACATTTTTTAAGGATCTTGATACTTGATAAATTACGTTACAGAAAAGTATGGGTTCACGTTCCAAGCACGGTACATGGTAAGAATGCCTTTGCCAACTCTTATCATCAAGTAGTAGTAAAATTTTCTAATTTTGAATATATTATACTCTATTGTTGCTTTATATTTAATTATTAGTGAGATAGAACATGTTTGTCCAATTAAATATGTTCTTCAAATAGTCTATTTTATTTACCCAATTCTCTATTGACAATAGGTGCTTTTCCAACTGATTTTTTAAGAACTCCTCACTGTAAGCGGTCAATTAATTTTAGTAGAAATGAAATTGAATTATTAAATTTCTCCAGGCTGAGAGAGAACTATGGTGAACTCTTAGCTTGTCTACTCTGAATTGGAATTTTCTTTCTTCCCCACTTCTCAGAGACTACCTAGTCTGGACGGAATAATTAACCAATTGGCAGCATAATGCATGGATTGTGAGGCACGGTAGGCTAAGTCTCACATCCATCTTTACCACTAAGACAGTCTAATTATGGGCAAGAGTCACTGAGTGTCAGAGTATTTTATCCGTATAATGAAGAAACAAGATTACCACCTCTTCCAAGTCCCTTCACCTCTAAAGTGCTAAAATTCTCGGAGTCTACTTTGTGCATGAAAAGACAATGATGCGGGTGTGAATGTAGGGGTTTCTGAAGGCCACTAAGTAATGTGAGCACTATAAAAAGTGGCATTATTTCTTCACTGTTGTTCACCTCCTCCTTCAGGATAGCTTCCCTGTGGACAAAGTATAATCTCTGCCCCAATGACGTAGGGCTTGGCCATGTGACAAGCTTTGACCAACAGAATGTGGTGATTCAAGGAGAGGCTTCAAGAGGCACTACATGCCCCTTCTCACATGACTCTCCTAACATGACCTCTCGGCCATACACAGCATGCCCCAAACAGGGGTTGCTTCTTGAGCCTAGTCCCTGAGTAAACAGACCAGGGAACAGAACCGCTGACCCAAGCCCAGCTGAGCCCATTCTTGCCCAGCCAACCTGCAAACCTGCGAGCAAATAAAAAATCTGCATTGTTGTACGTTATTAAGATTTTTTTGTTTGTTGTCACAGCAATACCTGCCTAATCAAGTACTAGCTGTACTTTTTATTAAAATAGCAACCAACTCCTTATTGTCAGGGCCTTTGTTCCTTCTTGGAGGCCTGCTATTGTACTGGATCCGCTAAAATAAGACATCGGAAAAAAGGGAGGGACAGGTCTGTTTGTAGGGAAGTTAACAGATGCATCGGAAGCTCTTTCTCAGAACTAAGTGATAAAGAATGTAAGTGTTCACGGTGCAAGCAGAGGGTAAGTTTGGAGTCGTTCCTCTTGCACTTGTCAATAGATAGTCAATATGTTTTGGTTGATAAATTAACTCTAATATGATACGGTGAATTCTGTCTGTCTGAATGGTCAAATGTAAATATCTGTATGGTGTCTTCTAATTAATTGGATAAAATTCATTATTAAAAATCTGTAAAATTACATAATCTTTGGGATAACTAGTGAATTATTTATGCTTGATAACAACACTGGGAGTGGGAGAAATGCTACCCATTTGACTACATTTAATTTAAAAAGACAATGTAGTGTTAAATTCTGTGTTCTAAATTTTATCTTCACATTTCCTTTATATTAACATATGGAATCAAGAAGATGATTATCTTAAGCACCGATGTCAATACATAAAAGCTTCCATGCACATTCCAAATGCCAGAAAAAAGGCAAAGCAAGCAAACGAACAGAATAGAGGACTCATGGGCACAGACAATGGGGGGAAGATGACTATGGGAGTGGCGGGGGGATGGAGTAGGGGTGAGCAGAGGGGAAAAGGTAGCACAACTGTCATTGAACAACAGTAAATTTTGAAAAACGAACATTACGTAAGGAATATGATAATTAGATATTTTCTAAGAATATTATAAACCTGGAATATTTATAAAGAAAATCCTAGTAACCAGCATCCGAAAGCACTACCAGGACACTGACTGTACAACTCAGAGAAACGGAAGGGCATAAGCTGCAATCTATTGGCCTGTTCTAAAGTGGAGGGCATTATGGCAGCTGCATGCTTAGCAATCTTATCTGTGCCTAGAAAATGACTTGACACATTAACACCTTATAACTGCCAACAGTGAATGAGCTTTAATGACCTGCCAGTCCTTACAGAAAAGACAACTGAGGCCTAGAGACATAAAATTCTTTGCCCAAAGTGAGTGAGTGAAGGTCAGGAAATATGATTTCATATTTCAAACTTTTCATGTTAAAGCACATTCTAATGAATGGAAGAAAGAAAAATGTCCCTTCAGGTCATAGCCAAAGATTTAAAAATACTAAATATCACGTCCAAAGTTACACAGCTACTTAGAAACAGAAATTAAACAAGAACATGAGTTTCTCTCATTAACATGGTCTTCTGACACATTACATCACATATTTTAAAATGTAATTTCTATTAAGTTCTTGAAAGTTTATTTCTAAGTAGGTATTTTTTCTACTGAGCCTCAGTATAATTTTTATAGTCACATACCTTAATAGAATTAATTAATCTGCTAATTTCTACATTTTCTCTCCTGAAGAGTTCAATAACCTCTAAAAGATACATTTTATCACAGTAAGGGTCCAGGAGCATAAAAATAATGAACTCCTAAGATGTCTTTGTTATCTTATTCATATTTCATTACTAAATTAAGGGAACTGTGAGATACATAACCACGGTAAATTGATCTTAGATTAAATAATTATATATTCCACTAGGGTCAAAATGTACATCTCAAAGACGTCTTAGAATTATTAGAAACTGGAAGAATTATTAGAAACTGTCAAATCTTCTCTTAAATCATTAAATATTTTATAAAGATTAAGTGAATTTTCCTCTCACCTCTTTATGGCCAAGATAGATAAAGGATATGTTCATTTACCTAGCTTATAATAAAACTTTAGTAGACTTCCCAATTTTCACTTTTAATAAAAAAGATAAGTGTAGTATGGCAGGAAGTTCAACTTTAAAGGAGAAAGTAGAAACTGGGTAGGGAAGGAGGGAAGAAATTATTTCAAATACTTCAATAAAGCTTATTTAGTAACATCTTCAACTGACTCGTTATTGTTTATAGTGACTTAAATATAATATAGATTATAATCCTAATTTACAAATGACATAAACTAAAGAAGAATGAATAATACAGTTAGCATGTAACAAATATAGGATCTTAGAGGTAGCGATTTAATAAGGTAAAATTTAGAAGAGATATATAGTATTTTGCATTGAGAATTTTTTTTTTAAATCATCATTCCTGCAATGGTGGATTTACCCTGAAGCTCACGTTGCTTAAGCTTCAGGACCTCTGATTTACCAAAACCGTCCAGAGTCCTGTACCTACTATTCTTCCTAAACAGGGCCTCCAAGGTTACATAAGCTCCAAGCCCCACAAAAGTCTGAATTTACCCTTGAGTTTCAATTCTCATAGGATCCTAACTGAATCCCTCCATCATCATTTGACAGATATTTTAGAGCAAGTCAAGGAGAGCAAAGAAAATTCTCATAAATCATGCGAGAATATAATTTGGACAGAGTCAACTCACATCTAAGTGGAAAAAATAATCATCTAAAACCAACAAGGTGGGGAGAAGGAAAATTGCACATACAAGAGGAAGTGAGGCAAGTTTCCCATAATAGTAAAACACAAGGCATCAATAAGCATTTTGCCCCAAAAGAAGGTCCTACCAGGACTACCCATAAGGTATGCAAGGTCCCAGGAAAATATGTTGTTTCTGTGGGACTCCTGTCTATGTGAAGAGTTTGATTTAAGCATATTTCAAAAAGCATGGACCTGTGTGAAGGATAGTGACTTAACAAAGAAATAATGGATAGAGGAAAGGTAATTACATTTTTGTTTATTATACAATCCGTGCTCATAAAAATTCATTATGGTGTCTGGGCACTACCTCTACCTGTTCAGATTCATATTTTCATGTTCTTTATTATCATATGTGCCATTACTAGCCAATTTCATGTCTCCCAACATGAGAAAAAGGTGCCAATATGGTTATTGCTATTGTCACAGCCCTTTGGAACCTGTGTGTATTTCAACAACACATGTCCCTTGTACCTACAATCCTAATCCCATTTACTTAGAGCTGGTTACATCATTGCTCCTGACACTGCTTCACTTATCAGGCCACCTGTGGACTCTGACTCCAGTGAATCTCTCTAAGTTGTCACCACACTTCATTAATGATTATCACAAATTCAAGTCATTCCCAGATTGTTCCAGAAAATGAGAATGATTATTTTCTGGTCACGTTAAATTTACTGATTTCAATTTTATAGCACAAACTCAACATAGCTTCCAACCATATTTCTCTTGAACTATTTAGGCCAAAATCCTGCATTCTTAAAAGTGGGGTTACTTTTGATGTTGTCTATACTCTCACCTTCTGCAAACTGCTGCCCATGGGCAAGATGGGCAAGGGGCCTGGGGGTGATGTAAGAAGGGAAGTTCTGTTAGTACAAAAGAAATGTCCATCCTTCCTTCAGCATGGCTTAGACCTGCCTCTGGGGAGCCCAATATCACTGCATCAGTTGTAGAACATCGGTCAGAAGGGCCCATTGGCAATGCTGAGCCAGAGTCTTCAAAGGTCTTGGAGGATGGCAGCATGGCTATCCCTAGAAGACCACTTGTGGCATGGAGCCTGAAGAAGGACTGAGGTGAGCATCCTGCATGCCAGTGGCTGGGAGTACACAGGGCCAAGGAAACTCCCTGTGGTCTCTGCTGTTCCCAAGTGGTGCAGAGTGGAGGGGGCACAGTGGTCAAACCCGTACCAGTGAAAGCTAATGCAGAGGCCCACAGCTCATGCCTAAGGGTGAGTGATAGATGGTTGGTAGCCCAGAGCTCTGAAACTTGTCCTGTATTTGACATGAATGAGAATACACGGGCTGTTTCTCAAAAATTCCAGGTCAGCTGGTTTCTGGGTAGACTTGATTAGCTAATGGGAAGCTCTTACGAGAGACTGGAAAGTGTAAGGTAGGGAGAAGCCAGGGGTATTTCTACCTCCATCTGTCTGCCCTGGGAAGTATCCTCATTAGTGGCTATTTCTTTTCCATGATTCCATTATTATATCTTTGGTTCCGTTGGTCGCTGGGCTTGAATAATGCCACCATCTCCTTTTGTCTCTCAGCTTAGCAAAGCTGATGGCTTCCTGCCTTTGCTAGTCTCTACTGCACTCCCTCCCACCCCATCTGGCTCTTCTACTCTTCCATCATCTACATAACCAACCAACTCTCTGCTTCATGCTCCCTCTGTTGTAAAGCTTCTATAATTAAAACAGTGTGGTATTGGCCCATGAATAGACAGAAGGACAATGAAAAATAGAAAGCCCGGGAATAGAATCAGGTATATATGGAAATTGGGTACATGATAAAGTTGGCAGCTCAGATCACTGGGGGAAGAGATGACCTTTAGAATAAGTGGTATTGGTGCAGCTTGATAGCCATCTAGAAAAAACAAAAAATTGAATCCTGCCTGACTCATTATTACATCAAGATTAACTCTAAGATTAATTTTGCATAAATGTAAAATATAAAAGCACGCAAGTTCTAAAAAGAAAACACAATGAATTCTATTATAAACTGAGAGTTGGCAGGGTCTTTCTAACTATGACTTAAAATACAGAAGCAATGACAGGAAAGAGTGAGAAATCGCACTACTTAGAAAAGAAAAAGCATTCTATTAAAAGCAAAACCAGAGGACAAATATTTGCAGTTTGTATCACAGACACAGGGCTAATCCAGCATTTGTCACTCTCAGCACTAGCAACATCTGGGGCTAGGTCATCCTTTGTGGTGGGGCTGCTCTGTGCGTTGCAGAATGTTTAGCAGCATCTTTGGCCTCTATGCACCCAGCAGTAGCACCTCCTCTCCAGGTGTGGCAACCAAAAATGCTTCTGGACATTGCCAAACGGTCCAGGCAGGGGAGCAGCAAGGGTGGCAAAATCCTCTCCAGTTGAGAACCACTATTCTGTTCTAGTACATAAGAGGACCTGAAAATACTGAAGGAAAAGTTCAAGACCTAAATAGGAAATTGGGCAAAATACACAGATAGTTGATCAAAGGAGAGACAAATGGCTTTTGCTACATTGAGAAATTTCTCACTTGGCAGATTGGCACAAATGCAAACATTTGAAACAACTTGGTCAGGCACACATTACTGACGGGAGTGCAGAACGGCACAACCCCTGTGCAGGGGGATTTAACACCATCTGACACAACTGTCTTCATGTTTTCCTTTGACCTAAGAATCTTATTTCTAGGAATCTTTCCAAAGAGACATAGTTCCACAAATATAAAACAACATATCCACAAGCCTATCTACTGATTTTTTTTTAACAGCAGGAGGCTGAAGGAATTCAGATGTCCATCAGTGCGGATGGCGGAATAAACTGTGACACGCATCCAGTGAAGCACTCTGTGGACCGTAAAGGAAATGAAGGCCAGCGCTATGCATTGATCTGGTATAACATTCAGGATGTATTGTTAGGGTAAAAAGCAAGGTGCAGAACAGTGTTTGTGCATGTGTGCATGTCAGCGTGTGCATGTCAGTGTGTGCGTGCCAGTGTGTGTCAGTGTGTGCATGTCCATGTGTCTGTGCACATGTATGTGTACGTACATGTGGCAAAAATAAAACTTTAAAAAATGGTGACCTATAGCAAATGAAGAGGAAGACTGAAGTAGAAGGGAGATGGAAGGAAGCAAGAATTCCTGAGTACATCTTTCTTTTTAGACGATTTTGACTTTTGAACTATGTAAATATCTTATATACTAAAAGTTTTTTAAAATAGAAAAAGTTAAACCCTGAAATTGAAAAGAAACAAATAAATAAACCTAATTCTATTCCAAATTAGTACTACAACTCAAAAAGAAAATAATTTCAAGTGACTTTTGGCAAAGTATTCTGATTATATTTTTAAGATTTTCATCTTAAAATATATCCAAAGCTCAAAAAGCAATGCAAGTAAATGTTAAATTTCAATCAATAGTTTTATTAGTAGTAGTAATCATTAGTATTATAACTTAGAATCTATTTTATATAATAGGATAAAACAAATAAGTAAATATCTTAGGAACCAAAATTCTCACTATAAAATAAAAATTAAAATCCCACAGTAATTTTAATTAGAAACATTATATGAAATATTATATGTTTCATGTGTACATATGTATGTGTGTATATATATATATAGTTTTTAAATTTTACTGGCACTGTCCACTATCATTATAAAACACTAAATATATAAAACTTCACAGGTCCACAGTGGTTCTCAGAGAGAAGGAAAAAGAAAATGAGAGAGAATGAGAGAGTGAGAGAGAAAGAGAGAGAGAACACTGTCAGTTGTGGGGAGGTAGAGGGAGGAATCGGTTTATCATTACTGGTGGTAACTAACTTACCAACTCTTTACCTTAAAAGTTGATAATTAAAGGAAAATAATTCAGAATTTCTCTGCCTTTTGGGGAGCACCTGTTGCCCATGCCCACTTTACTATGGAAAGCTCTCTACAAAAGATTCACAGCCAATAAATCAGGGGGCCCCAACCCCTAGGCCCTGGACTAGTCTGGGCTGAACAGCAGGAGGTGAGTTTGAATGTAATGCACTTGAATCATCCTGAAACCATCCCTCCTCACCTGCCCCTGTGTCTCCGGCCATGGAAAAACTGTCTTCCATGCAACTGGTCCCTGGTGCCAAAAAGGTTGGGGACTGCTGCATAAATGCAGAAGAAATGATATAAGAGAATCACAAGTTTGCAATCCCAATGAAACAAAAGGATCATCCAAGCATAATAAACTCTTATATGAAATGTCATTGGGAAACGCATGATGCCAATCCCAACAGTTCGTTCATCCCACAGTTTACTTGCTAATTGCAAAGGGAAAAGCAGACCTTGACAATGAAGAGATCTGGTGGTAACTACCAAAACGATCAATTCTGCACGACCAAGAGAGGGGAAACCTGACATTTATGTGCTTCCTGATGTGATGCAATGTAAGATGCCTAGACTCACCTAAGAAATATTCTTGCAAAAATACTAACCTGAATAATAAGACTTTACACCTAATGCCCAGGTTATAAGAAATGTAGAGTATAATGACCATGTTATAAAAACCCCAAAAGAAAACAATCAGACAAAAATAATGCCGGGTATTTTATAAGACAGTCAGCTAAATCTCAGTAAAAAAAGTCAATGTAATGAAAAAATAATGCTGCGGGATTGTTCTAGATTAAAAGAAACTAAAACTGATATAGCAACCCAATAAAAAGTGTAAATTTTGATTGAAACCTGGTTTGAAAAAACCAGTTGTAAAAGTATTTTGGAGAAAATTGAGTAAATTAGGTAGATTGGTCAATTAGATAAATTGATAGATACTGGTTGATTAAAAAATTATTACTAATTATCTTATTTGTTAAAGAGTATTACAGTTATGTAGGAGAATGAACTTTTTCTATATGCATGCTGCAATATTTAGGAATAACATTATCTTTGTAAATGATTCAACAAGATTGACAGATTGATAGATAGACAGATGATAGAGCAAATATGGCAAATGTTAGCTGTTGACTACAGGCTGTTGGATGGCGGGCACACATTCATTACACTATTTTTTAATTTTTCTGTTTAAATTTTTTTGTAATAAAAATGTGGTTAAAAGCATTATAAAATCTAAGATGAGCTATGACTGAACCTAAAGAAGACCTGAGTATGTAGGGGGTTAGTGGGACACAATTATTCTGTCCTAAGACTATTTCAAGAGGCACACAAAGTGCTTAGTCTGAGTCAGCTGATGGTGTGGAGATGCAAGGGAGGTTCTAGATTCACCTTCTAGAGCCAAAAGGCACTGGGAGCTGTCTTGGATGCCGTTGCTCACAATGAAGCCAGTTAGACTAAGATCTATGGGTCTTAGCATTTGGTCATGACTTCAAAAAACAGGTAGCAGTGAGTGGTGATGTTGGCCATGGAGAGTCTACCTCGGCTATTAAATGTTATGGTTTATGGAACGTGGTGAAAAGAACAACACAGAGAAACCCAGAGGAGAAGCAAAGGCCACTGAGGAGATACAGCCCCAGGAAGGATTCAGGCTGAGATCCAAGCAAAAGGGCATAAAAGAACCAGACAGAAACCTAGGAAGGCTAATAAATCCAGCTGAGTTCTAAGAATCTCTTTAAAAGACAGGCAACAGATAGTCAGCAAATTCATTTAAAATTATATAGTCACAGTTCACTTTCCCAGTCCCAGGCAGTCTTTGCCCTCTGGGTGAAAGGGAATGGTCTGTTAATAATACCTGACCTCACCACACGCTAGTTTCAGGGTGAAAAGGAAATATTACTTTAATGGACTGGCTGAACATTTCACAGGTCTGAAATGTAATTATCACAGTCTCATAACATTTTAGTGCCTTTTACAATGACCATAATTTATCAGAATCTTGTGGGGGGGGACTGTGTATTGAAATAACATAAGTACTGGGATATAACTAATTCTAAAGTTGAACAAGAGACAAAAATACTTAGGTGTTTTGAAGTTTAAGTGAAAAGGAAGATTCATCTGAGTGACAAGGATAAACCAGGCTTAAGAGTTCCCTGCTGTCCTCGTGTTTTGCAATCCGGTGTCCAGCCCAGGAAAAATCTGAAGGTGGCTGAAGTGGTTCTCTGTGAAATGTCCCTGGTGCCTTTTCAGAGTTAGCTCACTCCAGGTGGCATTTAGGGACTGTCTGTCCTAATCTACCTCCTACTTACATAGGGCTTTGCATTGTCTTCCAGGTTCAACTCCAGCTGCCCGTGTCTAAGCAGCAGAGGTACGTGGGGTAACGTGTGGCACTGCCTGTGCTCTCTGCCTGTTTATCACGAGATTGGGTTCACGGGCGTGCTGGACCCTGCTGACAGCTTGATGAACAAGGGAGAGTACAACTAAATGTTGCCTCGTGCCTGGGCCTGTAAATTTACAATGTCAGAGATAAGAGTCATGAGAAGAAGTATGTTAACAAAGGCAAGGACAAGAATCAGATGAATCGGTTGCCAGTCTGTTTATCAGAGAAGTAAATTTACCCTCTTGATACACTTCTTTATCTGTAAGGACCTTCCAAATTCTTCATTTTCATAATTTTGTATGTAAAGAACAGATGTGTGCTGCTAGATTGGTGTTTGAAAATAGTTGGCCCTTATTAAAGAAACATTTCTGTGAAAAATATTTCACAATACTAAAGACATTTAGCTACATTAACGGATGAACCAAATTAACGCTAGTATTATTTCTCTAAAATTGATGACCTGAGTAAGAATAACACCCAAATCACATACAACTTGAGCATTTAAAACCAACTTGCACCACACTGACACCACGTAGGGCTCTTACCATGCTGGGCTTTTTATGATTCAGTTGCAATTAGTCAGAATATACTGCAGCTGTTTGTGATTTCAGGGAAGAATAAGATGTTTATAGAGAGAAAATGTTTCATTATCTCTGCTTTTAAAAATGCCTTTCTTTGTAAATGGTATTTTATGATATGTTTTCTCATCATTTCAAATCCTAAACAAGGTTGTTAAAGAGGGCTTTATCATACATGGACAAATCGCTATGCGTTAGTTTCCTTCTAAACATGCACACGCAGACCTCACATTATTTTTATATCATACCAGCTTCCGGTCTGCAGGTGTTACTGAAAAAGTACAGTGTGTCGGATTTTTCTCAGCTTTTTGCATTTCTGCTCTGGCACTGTGGCTAGGGGTTCTGATGCACTATTATTGCCTTCAGTTTTTTCCATTTCAGTGGTTATTTTGAAATTAAGACTTATGTCTCATCAGAATATTTGAATGTCTGCATTCCCATGGTGCGTGCCTTCGACATTATTCTGGCTGCACTCTTTCTCTGATTTCATTCCCTAATTTCTGAGTGATATTGGAATCAGTCATGGATATAATAATGAGGGTCTGTATTGAAAGCAAACATAATCTGTAAGATACAGCATGGCATTCTGAATAACCACAAAACATAGTGTGAAAAACATCTCAAATATGTAGGAAGGCAATGATTAAATTTCACCTACCGCTTTACCTCCATTATACAAGTTTTACATCCACCCAGTGCCTACCCTTGGATTTCCACGGAGGAGGAGGTAGTGGGGAAAAGGAGCGACTATGGGGTAACACGAGGGGAGAGCAGGAATGGGCCATTATGTGCATGCAGTAGTAAAGAATCAGTAGAAGCACCACGAGGTACAGTATGAAAATTAGAAGATGCGAAGCATATTTCTCAGGGTTTCAAAATAATTGGGAGAAAAGAAAAGGAGCGCCCGTGTAGTGGACAGCTACTGTTTCCGCTTGACCAGAAGCTTCCTTCATCTGGTAACAAGATCATGATTTCTGCCCGAGAAATGCCCCCTTCCCTAGGAGATGGGTGAGAGTCTCAGGCACACTGCTCTGTCCTCCCCTGACCAAGAGCACAGATTTGGCCCAACCAAGGAAAATCAGATGCTCCATGGAATGGGACCTGAGTGATGCAAAGATTGGAGTTTTTTAAGTTGATTTATCTCAAGAAAAGGAGGGTTTTGAAGATTCTTTTTTCATCAGTCTGTGCTCCATAGATATCTATTTGCTCTAGTTACTCTTCTTTTTGAAGCCTGGTGATGTCATTGCTTGTAATATTACAACTCTAACTGATACATTCAGACCAAAGAGTAGGTCTCTTTCGTGATCTGGAAAAGTAAGAAAGAAAACTCTGACTTTGATGAAGTGTACAATGGATTAAAGAACGGAGACTTTCTGCAAAATGGTAGAGAAGGACTTTGATCAGAAACACACTGGACCTCTGGTCCACCTGAGATAAGAACACTAAACCAGAATATAAATCAGTGTGCTGTTTCCTTAGTTGATAAAGTCACAGAATCTAATGAACAAAATAAACTGGTGAACAAAATAGAACCAGAGGCAGGGATACATGGAGCAGACTGACAGCTGTCAGAGGGGAGTGGCGGGACTGGGTGAAAGAAGGTGAAGGGATCAGCCAAAGAACATATGGGCATGACCCATGGACACAGACACGGTGTGGTGATGGCCAGAGGGGAGGGGGGAGAGGGCAGGGAGTGGTAGAAAAGGAGGTGGGGAATGGGAACATCTGTAATAATGTCAATAATAAAAATTAAAAAAAAAATAAAAACAAAAAAATGCCAGTTTCACTACCCTTATGTTTAGTGAGGCATTTGCACTATTAGGTTGCCAGTGCTTGTGAGAAACTCTGATCTAAACAAGGTTGTTTTAACCCAAAGATTGTGCTGATTGAGATCATTAGTTGGAATTTCTAGAACTAATCATATGACCTACATAAGTATAGAGGATCCTGGAAAATACATAAATTAATGGGAAAAATAGTGATTTTTCTAGCTGAAAAAAAAGTACAGCAATGAACACTTTCTTAACTTCATTTTAAAAGACATAAATTCACATAACTTTTTGTCTTTCTGATATGCTCTTTTGTTGGTTATGGGTTTTGAATATAAGTTTTATACAAATTTGACTTGGATACTTGATTAAATTGCAAATCATAAATGTTTATACATTTTTAAAAGTATATTTTCTGTTGTCACACAATAACGATGGTGCCTTTACAATGGAATATACTGTTTTCTGGAGTCAATAAGCTCAAGCTCAGCTGGAGTCAACAAATTTGGATAGGCTTTATTTTGAAGGCTACATGGTAAACAAAGGTAAACTTTCAGGACAATCCATGAATTGACTCAGTAAAGTGTTTAGGCATATCAGGGTGTTCCCACCTTGGGGCTACTGACATGTGGAGCTGGATAATTCTTTGCTGTGGGTGGCTGTCTGGTGTACAGTAGGATGTTTTCAGCATCCCTGATCTGCAGTCACGAGACACCAGTAGCAACCCCCTCAGTTGTCCAAGTTCCCCTGGGGGGAGAGGGCACAATCACTCCCAGCTGAGAACCACAGATACATGCCATCTTGGTGAAGGGCATTGGTTTTAGAGCCTGACAAAGCTGAACTCCATCTCAGGTCTGCCGCTTTCACATTGTTGACCTGGGAAATGCCTCATTTTCCTTATCTGTGAAATGTAGCTTTTAGTACAGCATGGCCCCTAGATTCTTGGAGAGATGAGATAGGACAATTCAATGAGCCTGGTGATTCATCCATAGTGGAAACTCAATAAAAGGAATCATTGTTATTAATAGCAATAGAATCATAATTCTTAAATCTTAAATGCAAAGTCCCTGACTCAAATCAGCAAAATAATGACTAATCACATTTCCAGTTGTTTTACAAAGGTCTAATAAACTAAAACTCTAATATAAGTAAACTAAGCTTTAAATACGATAACTCCTAAGTGAGACAGAGATGAACTTTGGCGTTAACTCTTTGAACTTGAAACTATTTGCAGAGAAATGACTGGAGTAGTGTTGCTTTCCATACATGATAGCTGAAGAAAGTATAGACAGGAAAGAGAAAACTGAAACCAAGCAATATATCCAAAGCTCCAGGACCTAAGAAGAGAACCTTAACTTCCTCCTTTTTCCTCTAAATCCTTAGGTGTTAGTGGTGAAAGATTCCAAGAAAATGAAGAACTATATCATGGAATATTGTCACTTGGAAGTAAGATACGAAGTACAACCGAAGAAAAAATTTAAATGAAGGAATTTCATACACATGCATTTCAAATGCTCTCAACCGCAAAATTAGAGAAATGACAAGTGAATACATGGATTGTGAAACCACTTGCTGTATAAAAATAAACTTCTGAACTTTAGCGTTTTGCTTAATAGAAAATCTTTTCTTTCTTGACTCAATTATGACCTCAGACATTCATCAGAACTTAATGCATATGGAAAAGCAATTTCATGCCAAACTTTGAGGCTGCTAAAAAATATTCTATGGGTAGAATGACATTTTAAAATGCTGCATTAAATCCATTAGCATAAAATTCATCCATCTGGGAATTTGATGTGCTTCCCCCCAGACTCTGGTGCGCACTCAGGTGAGTACGGCCGTTAACCATAAACGAATGGTTGTTAGGAGGGGCAGTTTTATTGTTGTTTTAATTCCAAGTTCACTGTGTCTGGGAATGTTCAGATAGTGCTTTCATCTGTGGGGGATTGTGGAAAGGGTAAGCTATGAAAGACTCAAATTATTTTGTCAGGAGATTCTGCTCAGAAAAGGAATCCTGATTATTGCTTTGTACATGCAAGTTTGTTGGTAACAGGGCCTCTCAGAAGTATGTCACCTGTGCATCCAGGTCATAGTGAGTAATCTCAGAAATCTTCTCTATAAAGTAAATTGCACGGTCCAAGCAAGGTACTGCTTTCCTACAACAAGCCTTGCCATGATTAAAATTGCTGTAACATTAAATTGCACAAGCATGCCTTGTAAATAGAAGATATTCAACAAATAATTCTTGATGGAAGTTTTATTCCCACTCACTTCAGCAAGTTAAAATGAAGTTGCAAAGGCTTTTGAAAAGTCACAGAAAAAGAAGAAAACCAAAACTAAAACAAATAAAAAACCCAGAAAGAAAAAAATCACACAGCTATTTGATTGCAGAGTTTGTCCAGGAGACACACTGCTGAATCCCACTGCGGCTCCGGGTTGGATAATTAAATCATGGACATGTTGATTGTTTTGATGAGAGAAGTTTACGTGTTCGTTTAATCTAAGACATCCTTCACTCAACATATGCTGCCCACATACATACATATCTTTATTTAACTTTTTTTTTTAAGAGAGGAGAGGGGAGGGAGAAAGAGCAATGTATGGTTGCCTCTCACATGGCCCTCACTGGGGACCTGGACTGCAACCCAGGCATGTGCCCCAACTGGGAATCGAACCAGGATCTTTTGGTTCCCAGCCTGAGCTCAACCCACTGAGCCACACCAACCGGGCTCTTTATTTAACTTTTGAATGAGCTCAAACATTGAATGGGTAAAGCACCTGGTCATTGTTCTCTAGGATATCATTCTTGAACAAAATAAGCTATTATACTCTGGCTCTTGTATGGCTGTTATCTAAAGAAACAGTCAAGGCAAGCACTGTAGACTGTATTCCCTGGGATACAAAGAGATCATTGGTTGGAAAATTATCAGTCGGAAAGACCATCAGAAAATTCCAGAGTCAGGAAACTGTAAGCAGGGCAAGGAAAAGTTAAACTATCATAAAAGTGTTCTTCTTTAGCAACAAATTGTGATAGTAGTATGTAGTATTCAGCCATAAGGAACATTTTCAAACTTTTCTAAAGTAACTCCAAAAACTAAGTTTCCAAAAATGATTTACAGAAAAACAAACTATTAAGAAAAAGCATTTATCTTCCCAAGGTAACTACTTTTGAGATATTTGCATGTTTAAATGCCAGCCCGTTTTTAAAAAATGCTTCATCATGTTGACTATAAATTACATTTTCCAAAGATGATTACAATAATGCTGTCCATTCCATAGGTTCTTCCAGAATTTTGCAAAGTTCCCATTAATAAGTACAGCCCTGTCCCCTCCCCTTAAAACTGGGCAAGTTTGTGGCTCGCTTGTGAGGACCCATAACTTCCCCAGCTAGGTAAGGAAAGGCAGTGCGACTTCATGGTACACTCAGCCCCCCCCCCCCGCCCCCGCCCCGCCTCTCTGGATGGTCAGCAATTCTCTAATTAAGAAAGCCTGGGGACAAAGATCAAATCCAGGGAAGACTGTCAGATCACTTGGTAAGACTTCAAAAAGATCTAAGGCTATATACCTCACAGAATATTTAAGAAATATAAAAGGCTCTTGAGGATCTTGAAGGCGAGCCTCATAAGGCCTCCCTGTTAAATAATAGAGGGTGTTTAAGCATCTTAAGGATGTCGCCCCTCAGCAGACTCACAGGGAACCCAAACGTAGAGAAGGATTACCTTTTTTTTAACCTTGTTATTGAATTTATAAGGGCAACACTGGTTAATAAAATTATATAGGTTTCTGGTATACAATTCTATTGTGTAATACATGATCTGAATATTGTATTGTGTGTTCACCACCCCAAGTCAAGTCTCCTCCCATCACCATTTATTTCCGCTTTACTCTCTCTTACTTCCTCCACCCCCTTTCCCTCTGGTGATCATCACACTGTTGTCTGTGTCTCTGAGGGTTTAGAGTTTTCTTTGTTTTTTGTTTGCTTAATTCCTCTACATTTTTTCACCCAGCCCCATATGCAATCCCTCTTCCCTCCGACAGCTATTAATCTGTTAGAGAAGTATGATCTTGAAAAGATTTGTGCTTGTAGCTTTTGTCTAGTAGAATGACAGCCAATAAGATTCCTAAAACCCACACAGTTTTTAAGAATTATATTGGAAAGAAAAACACTGACAGATTAAAAATAAAAGGTGGGGAAAGGGAGGGGCCATGAGGACATCTGTAATAGTGTCAAGAATAAAAATAAAGGAAAAATAAAAATAAAAGGAACAGAAATAGTACAAAATGAAAGAAAGCCTTTAGGCACTAGGACTAGTATGAGCAAGAATCAAACTGAGATTATTTAGTTTTATACATAGGTCACTTATTATAAAAACAAAGATGAATCAGAGGGGATAAGATCCCAGAAGGCAGAGACAAGAACCACGGAGAATGACTCGCAGAGAGAAGAACTAACACCTACTCACAGAACCGGCAACATGTACCTGGCTGGACTCAGAACTTCTACAGATCCATGATTCTTCCATCTCTTTTTAATGGAAGTTTTTATTTTGATTAGTCTATGCTTGCCTATCATTATATGATGAATATGTGGGTAGCAGATAACATCTCTATAGTTCACAGGACTTCCAGCCATGAGGAATGATGTTCAAGTGCTTTGCTTGTGCTTTGTGTAAGGCACCTTGTCTTAGGAGACTCAACTGCGCCCGGACCTAATTAAATGATGAACCAAGACTGAAACTAAAGCTAAACATAATGAAATTTTTGAAGAATCTTGGGCAGAGGCAAGCATATTTTGCTTGTGTGAATTATAAAGGAAGACTATTTTATACGGATAGCCACAACTATACCTCCAATCCCGCATGTTCATCTAGAGACTTGCCACTCCTCCAGCACGATGTAGCATCCAATTTCCATTTGATTGAATCTGGATAGGTAAGTGACTCACTGATAACCAACAGAATGTGGCAGAAGTGATGCTGGGTACCTTCTGAGGCCAAGTCAGAAAGACGATGTTACTTCCACCTTGTGTTTGGAGCACTAGCCACAGAGCCCTGCACCACCATGCAAGTAGTCAGCTGCGCTGACAGCCACACACCTTGCGGAAACTCAAGCTAGCCCCTGCAGGGAGACCCCGTGGAGATGCCCAGGGACTGCCTGAAAGACAAAGATGCAGGCCCTGTCTCCAGCTTCTACAGCCCCACACTGTTCCGGCTCCAGCTACCATCTGACTACAACGACATAAGGATCGCAAGACGCTGTCAACCAGTGAAGACTGTTCTGAATTTCTGAGTCATGAAAACTATAAGATGACATAATTATTCCTGTTAGTTTAATCTATTAAGTTTTGGGATTCCTTGCTGCACAGCAATAGTAACGGAAACATCTCTTCTTTCTAAAAAGAGACTGTGTGTTTAATTCCACTTTTTTAACAGAAGAGCACACAGATTCTGGACCCTCATTACTCAGCGTTATTTCTGTCTGTACCTAAGAGTAAGAAAAAAATAACCAGCCAGCTGCCACCAGAAGGTCTAAATTTGAGATCAAAACAGGTTTGCATTCTTTTAAAAATTGTCACGTATTCCCATGGACCGTCGAAAGTTACTTAAACCTTTTGTTTTCCCATCTGTTAATCAGTCATAATATCTATGAAAGAATTAATGTACGGATTAAGCTGAATAAGTTAAGACATGGGAAAGACCCCTATATGTTGTCTGACATGTAACTGCCTGACTTAGTTCTGGACCTACCTGGTGCCAATCCATACAGATATTTCTAAGCAAAAGGCACGTGCCATCAGGACAGTATATGTAGTGCAGAAGAAGGATGGAAGCAATGGCATTTCATCAGAAAACCGGCATACTACCTTTTCCCTTTTGTGAGGCTGGCAGACAGTTCTCCCCTGCACTCTGGCAGCCACAAGCGAGGCTCTGGCTCACCGCTATGCCCAGCCCTTAGCGCCTTAGCACAGTGCCAGGCACAGCCGAAGTGCTTAGAAAAACTTTTTGAATGAACACATGGACTAACATATGAACAGGAACTCATCTGTAAAAAACAAAACAAAGCAAAAAGCAAAAAAAATAAAACAAGCTAGAGACACTGTTTTATCCCTCTCTCCACTAAGCAAACTTAATGGACTCTTGAATTTCTTTCAGGTGAGGGCTGAGACTTTTGTGTCTGTGTCTCAGTGACTAACAGCGACTGAAGCAAAAGAAGTAAACGAAGTGCTCTGTAAATACAGGCTGAATAAAGGGAAAAGCACTTCTGTAGCACGCTTCCTAAATATACAAAAACATGGCTGGCCTTTGAGGAAAATCAGAGGAAGAAAAGGTTTGCTTTTCTAGACCCACTTACACTCTTTTCTGAAGTAAGGGATCAAGTTTATGGGAACTAATAACAATTATAATAAGTAAAAGTGGTACAAACTTTGTAAAGCATTTTACAATTATACATAATGAGATTGTTGAGATGCAGGATAACATGATGTTAAGAGAATAGATCCCCAGTCAGAAGGTATGGGAGACAATCCCATACCCATTCTCTTCCAACCATACAAATGTGGGCACGTCAGTTGAAAGCTCTGTGCTTTACTTACCCATTTAGAAATCATAGATCACAGGTGTTCCTACCTAGGCACTACTGTTGTAAGGATTAAATGAGTTAATATATGCAAAACATTAGAACAACTTCAAAATAATAATAGAGATGATTTACCTATACAAGTCTAATCAAAAATAACAACTTTCATTGCCGAAATAAAAGAATCCATTTTAAGTACTCTAAAATTATTTGAAGTTCAGAAATGCTTCTTGTTGAGTGAAGAAAATTGCTACATAAGGCTTTAAAAGTGGTTACATAAGGGCCCCCCACAATACACAATACGGTAAAGCTAGAATCTTCTGTCTTGAATTTGTCAAAATGAACTAAAAATAGATGAAGAATAATAAATACTGAGCTGTAAATGCTAGTGTCTACTTAGGATAATTTAGTGACAATAAATCTAAGCCGACTCACTGTGATGCCAAGACATTTTCCTAACTAAATCTAATGCAGTTGACTTTTTCTGTTTAATTACTGAGGATTATAATTATGTGTTCTAAAAGTTGTATGAATTTCATACCATCAAGTAACACTAAAGCAAAGAAGAGAGAAATACTAATACTTAGAATTTCTTCTGAGGACTTGCCTTCCTATAAAGAATACAGTGAGCTCCCTGGAGTAATCCTTGTTAGCCTGCATAACGAACGCTGAGAGAAAGCGAGGCACTTCCACTCTTCTCTCCTCAACATCTATAGGAACTAGTCTGATTGAGATAAAGCTAGGGCACTTCCAATAATTGCAGGCACAGGGGTCTATCACAGATCCTCTCGTGGGAGAAAATTTACTAATGTAGGCAAAGTCGATGTAATACAGCATGTCTGATCTCATTTAAGTTCTTGGTTGCCTTAATACTAATTCAGAGCTTTCACCAGCTGTAGAGAGATCTAAATGTTTTACAACAGTAGGCAGATACACATTACAAACAACACTTTCTTTCAGGCTATCTAAAGACATTTTATTATGACACACCAGTCAGAATGGCCATCATGAACAAATCAACAAACAACACATGCAGGCGAGGATGTGCAGAAAAGGGAACCCTACTGCACTGTTGGTGGGAATGCAGACTGGTGCGGCCGCTGTGGAAACAGTATGGAATTTCCTCAAAAACCTAAAAATGGAACTGCCTTTTGATTCAGTGATTCTACTGCTGGGATTATACCCTAAGGCTCCTGAGACACCAGTTCAAAAGAACCTATGCACCTCTATGTTCATAGCAGCATTATTTACAATAGCCAAGTGCTGGAAAAAGCCTAAGTGCCCATCAGTAAGTGAGTGGATCAGAAAAACATGGCGCATTTACACAATGGAATTCTACACAGCAGAGAGAAAGAAGGAACTCCTACCCTTTGTGACAGTATGGATGGAACTGAAGACTATTAAGCTAAGTGAAATAAGTCAGGCAGTGAAAGACAAATACCATATGATCTCACCTATAGGAGGAACCTAATGAACAAAACAAGCCAATGAGCAAAATAGAACCAAAGGCATGGAGACAAGGAACAGATGGACACCGACCAGAGGGGAGCGTTGAGGGGGATACAGGCGGAAAGAAGGGGAAGGGACCAGTCAAGGAATATGTATGAATGACCCATGGACATGGACATGGACAACAGTGTGGGGATTGACTGTGGGAGTGGGGTTGGGGGCACCTGGGCAGAGGAGAGCAAAGGGGGGTGGAAATTGTATAATACAACAAAAATAAAATACTTAATTAAAAAACTAGCAGAATTTGATTACTATATAAAAAATAGAGACATTTTGTTAGGATATAGTTTTTTCCCCTTTCTTTTCATTTTCTTTCTTTCTTTTCTGTAATTAAAATGCTAGTAATTGCTTAACTTTGTCTTTTAGGAGATATGTTCAAGAAATACTTAGGAAACAATGCCACATCCTGTAATAGCAAAAAAAAGCAGAAACTTTTTCTTTAACAAAGAAGGGGTAGAAAGAACCAGTTATGATATAGGCTGTGAGCCAGTCATGAAACAGGCTGTGAGCAACGTAATTGTATTTTCCAGCATCTATGGAACCATGGATATTTGTTACAATAGAAAAGAAGGTCTCGAGTGAACTTAAAATAAAGTTTGACTGATTCTTAATGTATTTTGTTACTGACCAGAAAAATTCTTTTTGACTACATTTTACAAATTCACACTTAAACTTACTTTGGGTTGCTTAATTTTTTTTTTTCTAGACTAGTTTTGTTCATTAATTGCTTTACTCCTTTTCTTCATCCTTCTTTTCAATAAATATTAGGTAACAATTCATTTGCTGACACTGTACTTGGTGCCAGAGATTCCAGCAGAAAGCCATCATCTCTGTAATCATTAAGCTCATGATAGAGTAAAAACAGAACACACAGAGGCACTTAGGATGGGCCCTGAATCCAATGACTGCTGTGTTTATAAGGAGAGGAAAGGACACAGGGACACAGAGAAGAAGGCCATGAGCAGATGGAAACAGAGACTGAGATTATGCTGCCACAAACCAAGGAGCACGTAGCAGCTCAAGAGGCAAGGACGGATTCTTCCTGAAAGCCTCAGAGGTACAATGGCCCTCCCTGCTCACACTTTGATTTCAAACATCTAGCATCCAGAACAGTGAGAAAATCGATTTCTATTGCTTTAGGACATCCGGTCTGTGGGACTGTTTTGCAGCAGTCCTGGGAAACTAACACAGCTATGTTGGCTTTGAAGTACTGGCGGGACATCTAAGTGGAGTGGTCAAAAAGAAAGATGAGTTTAGAGGTATCAAACCCCAGTTTGGGCTGGAGATAAAACTTTGAGGAACATCAGCATATGATTGAGCAATAAGCCCCAGACATGGCTGAGATCATCCAAGGGCCTTCTGTGGAGTGAGAGGAGAAGGGGAGATAGCTTAGAACTGAACCCCAAGGATTAGTAGCTTTGTAGGAGTGGGTGGGATAGAGGTACTCACAAAGGAAGAACAAGATAAAGACTACAGAGGCGGAAGGAAGATTGGCAGAGTGTGGTGTCACAGAGCCACATGCAAAGAGGGTCCCACAGGTTAAGTGAAGCAGTTTTGTCAAGTAAGATAAAAACTTCATCCATTATATTTAGGAATAGACAATCCTAGGAACCTAACTGAGATTTCAGGGCAATTAGTGGCATGCTTTTTGGGGAGTGACCGACAGATGAAAAAGTGAATCCAGGAAGAGTAGACAACTCTCTCCAGGAGGTTGAATGTGAAAGGGAGGAAAACTACTGTAACTAGAGGTAGACAAGGGATTGTGGGGGGGGCGGGGGAGGCTTTTTCTATGACTTAATCCTCAGTATTTGAATTTCATTACAGATAATTGTGTTTTTATCTCATGAGGCACCTTGATGTTCAGATAGTGATGATAAAACAAATAAAACAGTAGCTTATTGCTGGTCATAAAACTGCTCACTAAATCATAGCAAAACAACCAGAACATATGTTACAGATACAAATTTGAAAAGTCAGTAAATGAAAATCTGTTGCTGGTAGAAGTTTTCTGCATAATTTATAAAGAGGAAGGTTATAGGCAGGATAATGTTTTGAAGTGCAAAACATCTGACTCACAATGGAGATGAAGAGCAGTGGATGACCCATGAGAGAAATTTATCTTACTGTTTACATACAGGGCAGAAACATTCAAAACTGATAAAGTGTCAGTCACTTCAAAGCAAAACTTCTTTAATGAGGTGAGTCATGGTGCCACCCAGGGAAATGACTCAGGTGCCCACATGCCCAATCTTCGTCATAATTACAGATTTTATCCCCTTTTGAATTAAAACCAAAGTCAGGTAACAACTAATGTCTCTGTAGGACAAATTCAGTCAAATGGAAATATACAAAGGCATAAGAAGTACAGTGAAAATAAAAATGGGATGCAGTTTTTTCAGAAGGAAGGATGAAGGGAGGGAGGGAGGAAGGTGGGGTGGAAAAAGAGAGAGAGAATGAAAGAGAACCATTACTTTGTGTTAATGCCATGCCTCTTGGCCCCAAGGACTTTTAAATGCTGCTGTGCCCTCTATTCCAGCTGACTTTGGCACCTTCACACCATGGAATAACTCCAGTAGCTTTTCTCAACATAAAAGTTTTAGATATTGTGCCCAAGGCTCCCGTGGTTTTCTGCTTAAGCAGGAGAGTGAGAAACATCCCTGTCTCCTCCCAGCCCCTTCGCCTCTATCTTCCATAGTCCTCGTAGGTCCTATAAATTCTACATCTCAAATACCTCATTTCTCTTCTCCCCCAGAGCCACGGCCCGGATCTAAGCTGTCACTGACTCACCTATGCCAGGTCTCACTTCTACTGCCTTGCCCTCTCTAAGAGAAGCCACAGCATGGCTATAGTGAACTTGGACAAATGCAAACCAGACATCATTCTGCTGCTTAAAACCTTGGGTGGTTTCCCACTAGGGCCACAGCAAGCCTATCTGGGCTTCCATCCCTGCTCTGAGATAAGCAAAGGATGAGTCAGATTTCAGACCCGACTTCCCCCGGGTCAGGCTTTTTGCACAGTGCAGAAACAGCAACACCCTTTGCCCTCAGAATGAAATCCAGGCTTTTTAAGATGGCTGTACAGACCTGCAGCCTGTCTCTGCCAACCTCGCGCCAATCTTTCACTCACGCTCTCCGATCCTGCTGTCCTGGAGCAGTTCCAGTTCCTTGAACATAGCGTGTTCTCAGTTACATCTTTGCCAAACCTCCTGCTGTTGGAAAAATCTTCTCTGTCCTGATAACTCCTGCTCACTATTTAGATTATGACAGAAATATTAATTCCTGTCACAGGACTTCTCAGACCTCCTGGATCAGTCAGTTTTCTTGCCACACACACCCTAGTGCATTTAACTGTGCCCCTGCATAGCACTCATTAGGACATAATGAAATTGGTGGCAGAAAGTCTGCCTTCCCTGATGCACTCCTTAATCAGTGAGGGCAGACTTTATCTATTTGACCCCCACTGTGTTATCTGTGTACAGTGATGTATCTGGCACATAATAGATGCTCAAGAAATATTTATCGGCTGAATAAATAACTAAATGCATGGGAACAGCCTGGAGTCCTTGTCGCAGCATGGTGGGACAGGTTTTATCAGAAGATGTAGGTTCTAGTCCTAGCTCTACCAGTAACTTCCTAATTAAGCAAGTTTCCTTAACCGTTGTGAACCTACTTTCCTCATCTTTAAAATGGGTATCATACTACTTTACCTGCAAGATTGTCAAGAGACTGAAAGTAGGTGAAAAGGGACAATATTTACTATTATTATTATTATTTTAATCCTCACTCGAGGACATTGCTGGTTGGTTTTAGAGACTGGGAGAGGGAGGGATAAAAACATCAACATGAGAAACATTAACCAGTTGCCTCCCATATGAGCCCCAACTGGGGACCAAACCTGTAACCCAGGCATGTGCCCTGACTGGAGTTTAAACCCATGACATTTTGATTTATGGGACAATGCTCCAACCAACTGAGTCATGCTGGCCAGAACAAAGGGACAATATTTACTGATTGCCTACCATGTCCAAAGTCCTATGCTAGGTTTGGCCACCTACAGTATTGCAAAAGAAAAAAAACTTGTTTCTGAAAGGTTATCATTTACCTAAATATTACAGTATGTGATGAAACAAGGACTTAAGTCCAAATTTCTCTGGTTCCAAAGGCTCTGCTTTCTTTTCCTTTCTCATTTTCTTTCCCTTCTCACCATATTGCATTAACATCCATTTGACTAATTATTCAAGCCATAGGGCAAGCATTACTTGTTCTATGAAACCACCTCTGACTTTCCTAGGTGGATTTATATGCCCTTGTCTCTAAGTTCACATTATACTAATGTAATAACATTAGATTTTAATGATTTGCTTACCACAAAGTTTTTCAGAGAAGGGACCATGTCTTTTTCATTACTGTATACCCGGTATCTTGCCTGGGTGTTAGTCTTTGTAAGTACTGAATGAGTATTTGTTAAATAAATGAACGAACTTTATCTAGTATTATTAATAAATTTGGTAGTATAACTTTTGTTTAATTTTATGTATAGTTTTAGATTTCCTTTTAACCAACTATAACTGAGGTCTCAGCAACAATGGCTCCTATGTGCGAGGTTGCTAAGACAGCATACAATGAACACACGACACCAGCTCTTATCCAATAATAAACGTCTGGTTTTAGATAAATATATTAAAGATAAATTTTAAACAATAGCTAATAATTTCCTGGAAGGCAATATGCCAAATATAAGGAATAAGGAAATGGTTCCAGTTCATTTCAAATTTGATATTTTGGTCTTAATTTTCTATATGGCAACTTCAGGGAACAAATACATTGTTAGCACATAGCAAACTACTTAGCTTACAGAACTTGACATATTATTTATAATTAATGGTAGAAACAAAACCCAGTTACAAATTAATGGCCTACAGCACATCGATGGATCAGGAGACTAAAATAGAACTGAAGGTTTCCTTTACATTTAAATGAAAATAAGAACTATTTACTTGATATTCAAATCGAGAAAAAATGTAAAAAACACGTTGAACTTATGTACTATAGGATCTAAATTCTTCATCTAAGACAACAGCTTGTCAAAATGCTAATTGTTAGGAACCGAGAGATTTGTTTAGTTAATAATGCTTCCTTTCACATGTGCTATGTGCTTTCTAGAAGGAAATCTGAAATCTATTATTAGTCAACTCTTGATTATCTGAGTTAATAAAGAGAAACCAGACATCTGTGCTAACAGAAAGAGCATAGACATACAATAGACTTGTTTCAGACCTAAAAGGGTGGATAATACAAAAATTACATCCTTGACTCTGGAATAAGTGTTGCTTCTTTGAGTATATTAGGCTTCCTACTTTTCGCCATCAGTTTTTCTAAGGAAGGAGAAGAATGCTTTGGAATACCCCCCCACACACACACAAGTGAGAGGTCACTCTCGATCCTGTGAACTGCTTGCCAGAGGTGAGAATTCTGTCAATGGTATCCATTCTGCACGTTGGATTTGGATCATTACTAATATGTTAAAAGGTCTTATTCTCAAGGCTCCAGGTCCTAATAGGATATTTCCAAGCTCACACACAGCTAATGCAGGAGCTAGCAAAAGCAGTGGTGGAAAAAAGGCAGTTCTGGGAAAGAAGACACTTGCTTTGACCTTGCAAAAGAACAGAGATCACTAAAGTTTTTTCCTGTCATTAAAAAGATTAAGCCTTAGACATTGGTCCACTAAAATAAACGGGAAGGAAATCAGTGCACATTGCAGATCTAATGCTTTCTAGAGTGATACAAATAATTTTGGCAATGCTGGGTCAACTACTCTACAATTATCTGAGAAAACTGAAGAGCCTCCCAATGTAAATAACTGCTATCTTTTCATCTGTGAAATGAGATCAATTATGTAACAAAAAAATTTACATTAAAGATGGCATTTCTCTCCGAGGCATTTTAGAAAATGACCAATGAAAGGTGGGCTCCATGGCTCAGAAGAAAGCAATAGAATTAAGAGGAAAGCTGGTCTGGCCTCACTGCATAGATACAAATAGGCACACAGTAGGTGACAGAAGTCCAGCCAAGCAAGGGTTCAGTTACTTAATCACTTACCACTTATTGGGCACCTATTGTATACTAGGTGCTGGGGCTACATCTTCATTGAGAAAGGGTCCCTGCATTTAAGGAGCTCACAGACACATAAACAAGTATTTTTATATAAAATAACTAATAGCACAAGTGTGTGAAGAGTGCAGAGGGAGGCACAGGGACGAAAGACTTTCTGGAGCTACAGAAGTCTCCACCAATGCGATGATCTTTAGCCAAATTTCATACAAGAACTGAAGTTTACCAGTTAAATTAGACAGAGAGGCAGTCCAAACTGATGGAAGCATACTCAAAATCAGGAACCATGAACTCCAAGGGCAGTGTACTTAGGAATACATGGGGGATTTGGGTGGAAGTAAAGAGAAAGTTACAGCCAGATTATCAGGGACTTTTTTGGGTGTGCTAAGGACATTCTCGTACAGACTGAGAAAGACACAGGAGGTTGTAAAGCAGTGGAGCGGCACAATCAGGTATCTGCTTGAGAAAACTAACCCTGCTGGCTTTGAGGAAAAGCCAAGTCCTGGAGGAGGGAGGCCCAGTTGGGAACCATCAATCGTTGAAGGATTTCAAGTCTGTATGTCCTAATGTAGTTTCCCACCATCGGGTTTGTCTTAAGATTTCATACTTACAGCTTTAGTTTCCCAACTTAGTACCTGTTAAAAATGGGATGGATATGCATAAGTACATTAACTGAGCGGGGCTTGGGGATGTGGGGTGAAGGAGACACTTTTCAAATTCTCTCTCAATTTTGTCTGTACTCTCAATGACAGCAAGGGACCAGTGCTGATCAGGGAGGTTCCTTAGGCCAAAGCATGGAAGGAAGAAAGTCCCCCTTTCTGCCAAATCAGGTGAACATTAGATATTGTGTTCATTTTCTATTTCTGCGGAACAAATTACAATAAACTTAGTGACTTCCAAACACATCTTCTATTATCTCACGGAGTTGGGAGTCGGGGCATGTCTTAACTGGTTCTTCTACGAGGGGTCATCTCATCCACCTGCCGTGCAGGTGTCAGCCAGGCTGGGAACCTCCAGGAGCCTCAGGGTGTGGCCCTCGCCTGGTGGTGGTTGGGTTACTTCCCCAAAGCCAGCCACAGAGACACAGTCTGCCACTTCAGGTTGCTAACTGCAAGACCCCTATTTAAAGGAATCACCTGTTTATTTCAAGCCACGGAAGATAATCTCTTTTTTGAGTAACTTAAAGTAATTAAAGACCTCGATTATACCCTCTGAATTCCTTTACCTTTGCCATAAAACGTATCATGATACCACATCACCTTTGCCATTGGCGAGTAACCAGCAACAGGTCCCACACACACGCAAAGGTGGGAAGAGGGGATTCACACAAAGGTATGGATACCAGAGGGCGTGAATCATGGATCCTTCTTAGACTTCTGCCTATCACAGATGAGAAGCAAAAGTCAAGTAGAAAAGGTGAAATCACTACAGCCCCACACCAGGCAGACAGGGGGCAATCGGGTTATCACGTAGGGAGGAGGTTAACTTGGGGAATGTCTGGAACAAGTTCTGCCCTGGGCTGGCTCACTGGGGCAGGACACATGAAAAAGAAGCCTGCTCGGGCCCAGGTAGACAGCACATACTGAGCCAGCCCGGCTCTGACAGGTGTAAGAGAAAGGGGGTGGGGGGTTCTCCAAAAGAAGACTGTAGAGATAGAAGATGTAAGTAGAGGAAAAGGTCTAGCAGTTTGGAAACTGTTTTCAACTGAGAATAGCACAGACCTGGAAATACCAAGCTTTTTCATATATATCCATATATGATATCTATATATATCTATATGTGTCTAAATATATCTATACATATCTACACATGTCTATATATACTATATATCTATATATGTCTATATATCTATATATGTGGATATATATGGTCACCTTTTCTTTCACCATTTTACATTTGGCTCTGATGATCATTCACATACCACATAGATATGAGTGATAACGGGGAGATTTTTCAAGAGCTATAAGAAGTCTGATAGAGAAAATCAGGAGAGAAAAACTATCGAGCAAACCAAAGTAGACAAGATAATTAGAGAGAAGATATATGCGGCACTGAATTTGACTTGCAAAGAAAATTTCAGCTAACAAAGCAGTTATATTTTCACACAAATTAACGGAAGGTAAAAGCAAGAGAAAATTGAGTTAATAAAAGATTAAATTAGAAAAAAAAAAAAAAAGACTCAGAACACAAAAGCTTCGAAGTGGCTCCTCTCCCGCCTCTGCTGTCCACGTTGGACGGATCGGCACGTGCAGAAGTCTGGCTCTCCCCAGCAGGGATGCAACTTTCAGGTTTTGCCTCCCTCCCACCCCAGGATGCAGAAAACTCGGTCACAGATCAAATGGAAATTCCAGCTCTGCTCATCCGCAGGTTGGCCTGCTTGTTCTCAACAACTTTGTGGATTTAAGACTCCAGCTTCCTGGCTGGACTTCCAGCCCCCGGCTGCTCTGTATTTCTACTGAATTCTTAGGGCCTGGGCTCTGTGTTCTGCCCAGGAATAGCACAGCAATACCGATCACCCTAATGGTCACTGTTGCTAAGCGTTTATGAAACTACATTGATTAAGCATGTGTTACGTTCATGCATTTTTTATTAGAGTGGTGCTGGCTCAGTGTCATAGGAATAATATATTTTTAAAAGATACTAATATGTTTCCATTCTTACGTTGAATTCTATTGGAAACCTGTCTTCCCCTAGGTCTACACTGGAGACTTAATGCTCAGACGAGGCAGAAAACAAGATTCTGAGAAATTTTAATAGGAGGGATAGGGAAATAGTTCTTCATGGGTGTCCTGAACTTCCCTTTCTGGGCTTTTGCCTGGAGCGGTTATAGTGAAATAAGTAGGTGACAGCAGAACATAAGGAAAGAGGGACCCAGGCTCCAAATCCCAGTTAGATTCTGGGCACAGCCATGTCTGAGTAAACTTGGTGGTGCCACATGGTATGGACTAGCAAGGTCTTAAGTATCAATTTCTCTGAGCCTTGCATATTTTCCTTAATTATGAATGAGACCCAGAGATTCCTGTGGCCTCCAGAAGGGGTCCTCAGGGATTAGGGTGGACAGATGGCAGATGTGGCAGACGTAGAGAGCCCACCTTACCAATGGCAGATAAGGGGAAGTGAACCTGCCCAAGAGAGCTGGCTCTGGCCGGACCCACCCCCTACAATCCCTTCCTCCATGCTAACCTCAGGCCCCACACACTAACCATTTGCCAGGAGTTTAAACAAAAAGCTAATTCAGATTTTCTCCACTCTTCTTAATTGTCCGATCTTTGCCCTCACTGGTCACTCTCCAAAGAAGACTTTGATTTTAGTTCACAGAAAAAAAAAAGGAGACATCAGACAGTAAAAGGAAATGAGATTTTTCTCTGCTTACAAACCTGCTAATGAATTGTCATTGCTCTTAAGGCTTTATCTCAGGATACAGACCAAAATCCTGACCACCACTTACAAGGCGCTGCACAACTGGACTTTTACTCCGTCCGTGGCTCAGTATGGTCGTATTTGGACAAATAAATGCGTTTCTCCTCTGCAAGCTTTGCAGATCCCCACATGAGATCAATCGCACTCTTAGATACTCTCACAGCACCATGGACTTTCTCATAATGCCACACACCGAGTAAATATACTGACTGTATGCTGCCCACATACACCCACAGTCTTATTTCAACTAATTTCACTCAGAATAACAAGTTCCCACCAGATTGTATGTACTCACTCAATCATATTACTCCAACATCTAACTATGTAACATATTTGCATATTTTTAAGTATTAAAAAACAGTGCACGTTTTCTTTTTTTGTCAAGCATTTACTAACCTCTGTCTTGTCTTCTATGTGATGTAAAATGTGCACAGAAAGGCACCGACGAAGAGTCACATGATACCAGAGGGGGACCAGGAAAAGGAGGCATGGAAGAGGCATTTCATGATTTATCAAGACCTGATAAGAATATATTCTTACTATTATTTATACATATATGATATTTGGTATAAAAACGCTTTACTTTTGGCTATTTAAAACTTAGTTAAAGTACTGAATGTGACAAAAAATAATTCAGATTATTTGTTTATTGCACATTATTTTTTTAAAAAAACCTAAACCTTGAAGATATAATTACACATTATTCTCACCAATCCTTAACTTCTTCCATATCAGCTCACCCTGAACGTGAACTTGGAGCCTAAAGATCATCTCAGCACCTGGCACTGGCCTTCCCACTGGCTGAAGACCAAAGCCCCCCTCAGCTGCCTGCACCCAGCGGCTGCTGGAACAACACCATCGCGGCTTCAGGAGATGTATTTCCAGTCCGTGCAAACTAATTAAAAAGAAGGACTTCATTTGCCTTTCCGACAGTCCCCGAGCAGTGCAAAAGGTCCACTCCACCTTCTCTGTTCTAATTTTAGTTCTTTTCTAATGCTTCTTCTCCCTTTTCAGAAAAGCATCCTAGGCTGCTAAGCACGGAAAAGCTTTTGCTTTTGGTATTGCTCCCATTTAGAGAGAAGTACTTTTCCACTTCCCTTTGTAGATCTCCCCTCTCCCATCAGTTTTCTCCAGCAGGAGGTGATGGTTTGCAACTACTAACGAGACTGGAGATAATTATTTACCAAGGATAGTTAAATTCCTCAGCAGGTGCCCAAAGGTGCTAGCCAACAAAATTCTTGATATACATAGAGCTTTCTGGAAACAACTTTCCATAAGGAGGAAGCGTCTTTTATTACTGGTGATCCTCAGCTCCTTTTCCCTTAGTAATTCACAACACACCTCTCTGGGACATTTTCACCGAGGAACTCAGAACTCGTAAGTCACTCATTGTGGGCTAAAGCACTGTTTCTTAGTCTTTTAAAGCTGATACCCTTTACTTTGATAAATAAAAGTATCATATAGCTTCCTTCCACCCTATTCTATCCCACTAAAAAAAAAAAAATCATTGTTTCAACTATCCAGCTTATCTACTTGGATATCCAATAGTGTTTCAAATTAAAAAGTCCAAAACTGAGCTTCCTCATCTCAACTAATATCAAGTCCATCCTTTCTCAGGTAGATCGAGCCAAAAATCTTGAGTCATGTCTTGGTGTCTTTCATTTTCTCATACCCTAAACTCAATCCATCCAAAAAAAATGTTCCCTCAACCTTTAAAATAGATCCAGAATTCCACCTCTATTTTAAAAAACTGTTACCAGAGGGAAAAGAAGATATTGGCAACCATTAGGGGTAACCAATAGACAGAAAAACTTTATCAGCTGGGCTCTCAGGCCATTCAGAATTTCACATGAGAAGGAGGTGCCTGGTGGTCAAGACCAGAGAGGGCCCGTGAGGAATGACCTTGAATGGAAGTCCACTCTCGGGAGGCCCTTGGCATCCGGGGAACAACATGAGAGGTCTTAGAACTGTAACGGGATAGGTCAGAGCAGAACTCAGTGGAAAGCAAGGAGCCTCAATTTCAGCGGGGGACCCCCAAATCCAGCACAGAGACTCTTTCCCTTCTTGCTGGGAAAGGCAGGGAGTGGAAAGGGTACCAAGGTAGCAGATTAAAGCAGTTTGCCTTCTGAAGGACGGAGCTGCCTGAAAAAGGGGAAGCACCCAAAGCCAGAGGCTTGTAGTGTAAACACAGTACAGTTCACAGGAGGAGGGGCAGAGAGCTCCTCAAATTGAAACCAGAGCTGGGGCTTAATAGCCCACACACAGCCCTGGGGCTACTAGCTTGTGACACTGACTACTCAGTGCTTGTGTGAGCTGTGGGGTCTGGATGGCCTGCCCAGGTAACTGGAGCTTCTGCCCAAGCCTGGAAAAGGGGGCAAAGGCAAACATGACCATTGGTTGAAAAGCTGGACACTCCCACTGGCTTCTGGAGTACATGGGATTCCAGGAGAGAGGACATTTTAAACAAGAGGTGGGGAGAAATCTGCTGTGGTTTTTGGTACTGGATGCAGGCTCTTGGCTCTCTCTCGGGTCTTGGCCCGTGCAGTTCTGGCTTGGGACTTTTGGTCACGGATGTGCTTGGGTGCTCTGGTCTCTAGCCCTTGCTCCCCATACGGACAGGAGCACTTGTGGGACTGGGAGATGCTGGGTCCACCAGGGGCTTAGGCCCCACATAGTTGGAAGCCCACTCGTGGAGGCAGAGTCCCACATTGGGACACACGCCTCGCTGGGCTCCGGTCTCTGGGACACTATGATCCAGCACAGCACGGCACATGGGTCCTGGACCGCCACATGGAGCCTGAGAGCAGTGCGCCCCAGATGCTGAAGAAGACAGTTGCTGTAAGAAGATGGCAACTCTGAAACCCACGAATGCACATTCCAGAAAGGACGGAGGTCTGTTTGCATGACCAACTTAAGGACGGATAAGGAAGTGGGGAACTTCTGGGCATGGTTTTGGCTTATAGACTTTGGGGGAACAAGAGAGGTTCTAGGTCTCATGGGAGACAGGAGCTCAGAGCAGGAGTGCTCTCAGCCCCCTCCCCTCCCCCTAAATCGAAACCCTGTTAATAAAAACCCATTTCCTTCAACACAAATCTCTGGATCATGTATCAAGGCTACAAGCAGCCAAACCCCACTTCAAGGAAGAATGGAACAAAGTGTAGAAGAGGTAAACTCAGGTAAAGTTCATCTGTATCATAATTTGTTAAATAAATGGAAAGATTAATTTAAATGTTTTGAATGGAGATTGATGTGGGAATAAATATGGTTCTTTATATCAAATTATTCTTCTAAAAACTGTACTTATTTAACTATAGTAGTTAAGACTAATTTCTGTGGGGAGAGGCTCACTCAGCTGCTTACTCCCATGGTTTTAAGATCCTGTGATTACCAATAATTATAATCATTCCTGGATTCACATGCATCCTCCTCTCTGAATCTATCTGCTATCATGGCAACCCATTTATTGTTTTAATTTTTGTCTTTTCAATTACAGTTGATATTCAATATTATTTTATATTAGTCTCAGGTGTATAACATAGTGGTTAGACTTTATAGAATTTATGAAGCAATCTCCCAACCCCTGAATAAGTCTATTTATTAACCCACATGGCACCATACGTAGTTATTACAATATTATTGACTGTATTCCCTATTAATCCCCATGACTATTTTATGAGTGGCAATTTGTACTTCTGACGCCCGTCACCTTTTCCACCCAGCCCAGCTCCTTACCCCTTGACTCCGGCAGTCCTGTGACCCACTGGAATCTCCAAGCCAAGGATCCTCTTGATTTCTCCCTGTTATCTTTTCCCTTTGTTGTCCTCCTTCACCTGTTTAACCATCTCAACTTCTACGGTCGAACATTACTCTTACTCTCTTGCATTCTTATTTTCTTGCCCTTTAATCACTTCAATATACCCATCTGACAAAACCACAACCTACATGAAATTCAACTCCCTGAATACTCTCCACCCATGCCCGGTACCATCTGAACTGGGTTGCAGAAAAACACAGAACAACACTGGCTAATCTAACTAAGTTTATTAACATAAACTTCTCATGGGTCCTTAATGCCGCTAGGCAATCACACCATGCCTCCCATGTCCATTCATTGTCTCTCTCCTAAACAACTTTTTCTTACTTTTTTTTTATATTTATTTTTAAGATTTTATTTATTTTTAGAGAGAGGGGAAGGGAAGGAGTACAAGAGGGAGAGAAATATCAATGTGTGGTTGCCTCTTGCAGGTACCCTACTGGGGACCTGGCCCACAACCCAGGCACGTGCCCTGATTGGGAATTGAACCTGTGACCCTTTGGTTCACAGCCCATGCTCAGTCCACTGAGCTACACCAGCCAGGACCTAAACAACTTTTTCATTCCCTCATCTCTTCCCTCAATGTCACACCATCATTGTTCTCAACTGATGGAAACTATCAGAACAGGCAGATCTTCCACAGATTCTCACCACATGGATCCCTTTCTAGCATTTGTACCCACGCCAGAAATATCTCACCCATTTCACACGTTCTGGTCTAAAGCCAATCTTCTCTTAGTTAACAGAACTCATTCTCTCTTTCTCCTTTTTCATCATAATTTTATAATTTTCCTTGGAAGACATCTTTTTAAAAGGCAGTTTATATTTGCTCTAAGTCCTCTTCTCTTTTTCTCTCTTAAACCCATTCTGTTGGGCTTCTGACCCATCAATTTCAACTAAATTTCTCTAGTCAAGGTCAGCAGCGACCTCCACATTGTTCAGTCTGCTAGTCAATTCTAACTTAGTCTACATCCTACTCAACTTATCAGCTACACTTGACAAAGTTGATCACTCCCTCCTTCTTAATAACTTTTTTCATCTGAATTTAGGACATGACATTCAACAGATTTCCTCCTACCTCACAGGTTGCCCCTTCCCAGTCTCTTTTGGTGGTGTTTCCTTTTATACCCTCTTCAATGAAGCTCAGTTTTTGGTTCTGCATCCACAGTCGCTCCATATCATCTGTATAGTGATGATATTCACACTTATATCTTCAGGCTGTACCTTCAGTTGCCTACTTGACACATCTATTCAGATACCTAATGGGCATCTCAAACGAAATGAACTCCTGGCATTTCTCCCTCTTTACCAAATGTGCTCTTCAGATAATCTCTCACATGTCAGATGATAGCAAATCCATTCCCATAGCTGTTTAGTACAAAAATCTGGCAGTTTTCCTTAATTCTTTTTTTTATCACACACTATATCCACTCCACCATAAAATCCTATTGGATCTACCTTAAAAATATGTCTAAGGTCCATCCGTTTCTCTATGCCTCCGCTGTTGTTCACCTGTGACCTGAGCTTCCTGCACCTGCCATCTTACTGCAATGCTGGCACAGCCTCCAAAGGGGCGCCCTGCTCCCACTCTCGCTCCCCTTTCAGAGTCCATTCTCAACACAACAGAGCAGTCTTGTAAGAAGAAGTCGTCTCGTGTCACTTTTCTGAAAGACCTTTATAATTAGCTCTTTATTTCGCTTGAGTAAAAGCCAAAGTCTTTATAATGGCCTATTAGGTCCCACATGATCTAGCTCCCTGCTTCTTACTTAACAAATACTCCATATTTCAGGGAATGGCAGTCCAATTTGACTCCTCTGATTAAACCAGAAACTTCAGATCTTTCTTTGAACTTTTCACCGTCACCAATTGCACAACCAATCAGCCGCTATAACCTGTTGATCACTCTTTCCTTGTATCTCTCAAATCCGTTTACATGCTTTCATTGCTGATGACACTGTTTCTCCATACCCTACCTGTGCCTCATCTCGAATCTATGCACTACATGTTAATAGTAAAGTGACCTTTCTAGTTAAATGCAAACCCTTTCATCTCATCCCCAAGTCTGTGTAACCCCAAAGGTCTTCCCTTGTAACCATCTTTTTTTGATTACTCATAAATTGATACTTGGATTACACAATATAGTGCCGTACAACTGGGAAGCTTTAATTACAGTTCAAACTACTTTTGAAATTGCCCTCTGTTATATAAATTCATTGGGTCACTTATTTAAAGTGTTTTGCAGCATTTGAGGTAGTATTAGTCTTCATTCTATTAAACAATATTTTGTCAGAATTATTTTGTGCATGCAATCATTAGAAAATAAAATGTAGATTTATCCATTAATTAAGATTATACATTAATTGAAGAAAAGGTCAGCTATCTTGGCATAAGTACAGACCGATAGTAGGTTCTTTCTATCTTAAAACTACTATAGATTTCAAATAATAATATTACAGAAAAAGTAATATTAAACGATAATGTTACTACTAAAGAAGAATATTAGTTTTCATAGTTTACAAAACCCATTCAGATAAATAAGGTCATTTTTACTACAACTACCCAAAGGGTAGATATCATTTTCCTTTTTCAGAGGAGCAAATTGAAGGTCAGAGAATTAAGAGATCTGGTGGAAAATACCTAGGAAATCAGCGACAGAGTTGACTGTGGAGCTCATCTGCTTTCCATATACACCATGTGGTAGTTAGTGCCAGCACACGCAGGTCCTCAAACGCAAAGTATAATAAAACACCTGTGTGCAAGAGAGGTGTTTTTTCAAGTAGATAGATACCTACTTCAGTGCTACTTTTTCAAGTAGATAAACACCTACCTTAAAAGTTTTACTTTCTGGTGTGAAACAAATCAGCCTTGTCTCCACATTAATAATAAATATCAGTTCACTCTAAAATTTTTGATGGACCACACAGGTGACATATTACAGTAGGAAACCATAGTAACATGTCATTTGAAATTATTTCAGCCATTAAAGGTGGATTTGGGTTCTGTTCAAAGGTCAGACCTGAAAATACCAATTTTGAAATGTATGGAAAATTACAGTTTCCCCACACATTTTGGGTGGTGCCACTGAAGCCCTGACAGCAGTCACACGTGTGTCCTTGTCCCGTGTCTCCGGGGGACCTACACATTTCTCTACTCTTATTTTACAAATAAATATTATCTACCTCAACAGATTGTTGAAAATTTTCAAATCAATCATCCAACTCCCCGAAAAAACAATTAGTACACTAACTAACGCTGAGAAAGAAAGCTGAGAAAGATTTTCCTAAATGCGAGTACCAAAGTCATTTCTCCCATTTTAAGATTTTAATCTGGAAGGACACACTCAAATAAGTATTAATTAAGAAGTATTAATTAATATGCCTACAACCCCTCCTGGGGTTCACATACCACTTTGATTTACAAATCATATCCCATCTTTCCTCTCCTGTCAAACTGTATCTGCTGCATGGCAGACACGCATTAAACACGCATGCTAGGCTCCATTAACACCGTAATGGATACTACAATAGTTACATTTATTTCACACTGTGTAGAAGGCACGGTACTAATCACTTTACATGCATTACTGCACTATAGGGTAAACTAATCTAGTTAATTAATTGTTAATTTAATTCTATAGATAAGAAAACTATAGCATAAAGAGATGAAGTTTCATAGCTAGGTAAGAAGTTCAATCTCATAGTGAGTAAACAAACTTAGCCTACAATGTGTCAGGGGCCCATCCATTCTAGCTAACAATTCTAGAAAGGGGAGAGAAGACAATAAATAAGTAAACAAGTGAACAATGTAATTCTACATAGTAAACAGACTCTGGAAGAAAGAAAACAGGATGATTTGACCACAGAGCAATGTTGAAAATGGTTAAGAACAAGGAGTCTACCACGAAGTTGGGATCCCAGCTCTGTGATTATGGGCTGTTACTTAGTTATTTATCCTCTTTCTGTGTTTCCTTGTCTACAAATAACAGCACCCAATTGATATAACAATTATGAGGTTTAAATGAGTTAATATATATACAGTGCCTAAAACAGTGTATAAGGCATAGTGTTAAGTATTTGTGTAAATACGTATTGCTTATTAATATTGAATATATAACATTCAATATATGAAATATTTAAAATTTTATAAATTAAATTTAATATTAAAACATGAAAACTATTTAAGCATTTGATTAGTTATTATTTATTAATACTATTATTATTGTTCTTTTCATATCTTTGTTACTATAATTATCATCACACTGAAGGTTCTCCTTAAGATACGGTGATCTGGGAAAGCAACTATGAGGAAGTGCATATGAGCCAAACCCCAAATGACACTCAGTCATATGAAAATTGGAAGACAGAAACCAAAGTCCAAAAGCCACAGGGCCAGAAGGCCTAGCGAAGAAGGCCAGGATGAGCCAGGATGGGTTTGCTAAAGGTTAGGTTAAAGAGCAAGTCAGCAGCAAGGTTATATGGAACTTCACTGCTATAGTAAGGAGCTAGATTTTACTCCAAGTTCAACAAGAAGCCATTTAGTGTTTTAAGCATGACATTGACATACTTTGATTTACAGTTTATGAATATCACTCTGGTTGCCATAGGAAGATTGGATTATAGCTTCCACTGAGTATCAGTCTCACCACTTCCATTCATCATTATTTGAAAAAAATCTTAGTGCTTTTCCTAGGGAAAAATAACTCTCTGGCTATATTTTTGGAATGCTTTTATCAGTGTTCTTAAAAGTAGAGTTAGAGTAGAGGACTTAAACAAAGTACCTGTCTATACTTTTATGTCATCATACACTCATTCTGAACAATAATTATGTGGAATACACACAGACAATAATTTTTTATTCTAAAATTCATATTAATCATATGTACAAGGTTTAAAAATCATATCTCTTTGAAGAAATGTAGTTGAATGGTTAATGTACTTTAAATTAGATACAAAGAGAAAATACTCTTTAGGTCCTATTCTCATATTTTTGTCCACCAGTTATTAGCTCCTGGCCCCCCAAGGAAGGGAAGCATTGCAAATCCGATTGGATGGAACCAGGCATGTTTTACTGGTGGGTGTGGTTACTCTCCTAATCTTCCCCTCACCCCCCAGCCTTACTGCTCCTCACCCCTCTTCTCTAAGTTCACTTTGGTTTGAATCGATCGATAGCCCACGTAGGCCACGCGGTCCAACTTCATCTTACCAGAAAACCTGGAAATGGGCTCTCTAGCCTCAGGGCTAGATGCCATGTACTGATGAGGTGACGCCACTCTGTGAAGAGGGGGGACCGCAGCAGCAGCAGAACCACTCCAGGTTACAATCGTCTTTAACATCTAACACCTACAAGGCCATTCGTGCGTTCAAAAAGGATATTATACCAAAACTGACAAAAATCACAAAGCACCATGCTGCCACACGTGTAGGTGAACGAAGAACACAATGCAATTTGTACGAAAGATTCCACTTAATTAACTCGTACAGGCTTTAGCCTTAAAGATTCAAAAATATAGCTGTATAAAGTGAACTGCTTTACCTGCGCGGCCAGGTCCCTCGTTCTTGACCTCTGTGGTCCCCACAGAAGACACGGGTGGACTAACAGGAGGGCTGGAAGGAAAGCTTGTACACCCTGCAGATGTGTTGATTTCAAAATACTCTTGGTTGTGATTCGTTCGATGAAAATCCAGAGAAGACACAATAGAGGTTCGTTGTTTAGGCTAAAATAAATGAGCGTGACGACAGTATTAATATGATCATGTTCATCTTCAGCCCAGTCTCCCCATCAATGTAACCTTAGGGGTGACTTTCTCAGTTAAGCTATCTGGTTTTTATATTTAAAGTATAACTGTGCTTTACAGAGAGATGCTAAATAATTCCTTAATAAATTAAATAATGAAAATATATTTGATGAAAAAATATTATGGCATGGTTGGTAAAATAATTTAGACTTTTTCTTAGATTTCTCCAGAAGAATGTAAAAATATAGTGTACAGATTTTCTCTTAATTGACCAAGTTGGAAAGTTACCATGATAAGTCACCTTTCGATCAACTAACATTTATTAAACATACACCTGCCCTGACCTGTGTGGCTCAGTTGGTTGGGCATCATCCCGCAAAGTGGAAAGGCCACTCATTCTGTTCCCAGTCAGGGCGCGTGCCTGGGTTGCGGGTTCAGTCCCCAGTTGGGGTGCAACTGAGATCTTTCTCACATTGATGTTTCTCTCCCTCTCTTTCTCTCTCCCTTCCCCTCTCTCTAAACATAAATAATAAAATTTAAAAAAACCTGAAGATATAAAATCTAACAATAAAAGGGCCCTCACAACACTGAAGTATTATTAGAGCAGTTTCTTTTTTTTTTTTTTGATTCGTTGTACAGCCCAAGGAATTGGTGGCATTTGATATTGTCCCCAAGTACCAGATAGTGAAATTTTATCATCAGAATTAAGTAAAGTTATATAGCACATTTTCCAGGATCTAAAAATCTACTTGGTATTTGTAGTAAACTTTAATTTTCTTTTTTAAGGATTTTAATTAATCCCCAAATAGCAAGTAAAGTTAAAATCATGGAGTGATGTCAGATGAAATCTATACCCTTTGTCAGTAATGGATTGTTCCCTATAGCAGTTTTTTACTTTTCCCATAGTTTTAATTATGTTCACTCTTTTTGCTGCCTAGCAGAGCTTCTAACCTAGTCCTTCAAAAAAAATGCAGTCTTTTTGGTTCTCAGAATTGTGTATACTTCCCAAGAATCAATCCAAGTATCTTTACTTTTATTCTTCTCATTCATATTACTGAAATATTAACAATCTCACAATAATTAAAAGAGGTGAGCTGTGATTTCTTTACAATAAGTTTATTTCCCCAAAGTACAATAAACTTTTGGTTTACTAACATTCTCACTGCCCTCAAATACTTGTTACTTTAATCACTGTATTTCACAGATTTATTTCCCTGCATAATATCCAAGTTACCTTGTCTCTTGTAGTTCAAGTTTTTTTAAAGCAGAAATCATTTAGCCTATAATCTAAAACAGACAATGAAATTGAAAATGTACGTATTTTCCAGTTATTTTTTAAATAAAGGGTACAAACTATCACAGTACGCTTTATTCTGTCACCAACGCAATATTTTTAATGAAAGAGGTTGAGAGGCATAAATATTGTTATACAAGAAAATGCAAGTCATTTATTATTGTGACACATCACCTAAGTAATAGAATTCAAATCAGTACCCGCAGGACTCAGGCTCTTTTGAAGTCTGAAATAACAGGGTTCGATGTCAGTCTCCATTTCTCATGAAACGTCTGTCCTTGAGGCCACTGAATCTCAATGTAACATTCGGTGCTCTTTCCACTAGACTATCTAACAGCCATCAAAGTCATGAACTGTGACACTGGCTGCAACTAAAACACAGGTGTGTCTATCACCCCGGTTTCGTTTTATTGTGTTGTGTTTTTGATTCACTTTGTACACAGGCAAAAACCAAATTTATATCATGTTCCTTCTCATAAACTTTATCAAGTCGCACTGATGTATATGACTTCTTTGCTTTTCAATATTTCTTAAATACATGTTTCTGAACCCTGACCACCCCAAGTTCTATTTACATTAACAACAGAATTTGTTATGCAATTATGAAAGCAAATAGGTTATTATTATTATTTTTTTTTTGCTACATGAATTCATTCTACAAATACTTGCTTTAGTGACCAATCTGCAAATACCATGGTAAGTACTGTGGCAAGAACAGGTAAGCAGGGCATTGTGTCTGCTGTCCAGGTGAAAACAGACTTTTATTGGAGGAGCAATGGGGCATGAGGGGAGGAATAAGCCATCCAAGAATTATGTTCCGGTCCAGTCCAGTCCAGTCCAGTGGGAAGGGCTGTGATACACGGAGGCACAGAATATAAGGGGAGCCCAAAGGGGGGCCTCTAGTTTAGGGAGGGGATCAAGAAGGTCCTCCATGAGGAGGTGACTGCCGGCTGGGTGGAACCCTGACGAAGCAGAGGTGGCAGGTGTGTAGCAGGCAAGCGAAAGAGGACACGGAGAAGTAAAGCACAAGCTGTAAGCAGTGCAGGACGGCGTGTGAAGGGAGTGCTGGGCTCAAGACGTGAGATTCTGTAAGTTGCAAGGGCCAAATCATCAAGGCCTCTAAATGCCATGTTAACAAGTCTGGTCTTCAACTTGAACAATTTACAAAACCACTGAATACAAAAAACAAAAAATTCTCATAGACAGACAACAGCATGGTGCTTACCAGAAGAAAGGGGTGTGATAGGAGGTAGAAGAGGGTAAAGGTGGGGAAAAATGGTGATGGAAGAAGATTTGACCTGGGGTGATAAACACACACGATACAATGCACAGCTGATGTATTACAGAATACTACACCTGAAACCTATGCAATTTTATTAATCAATGTCACCTCAGTAAATTCAATTCAAAAAAAATAAAATAATAATAATATAAAAAGCATTGAATGATTTCCAAGCAAGGGCTTCATAGTTGAGTTTGCATTTTAATAAACCTACCATAGCAATTTAGAGAGCAGACTGGCCAGGCCTGGACTTGAGGAAAAAAGACTAATTAGGAGGATGTTACAGAATTCTAGCCATGACATAATGAGGTCCTGAACTAACACAGTGGCAATGGGGTAGGGATAGCAGATGTTTTTAGGACATGTAAATGAGGTTAGCTCTGGCCTCTGATTGGATTTAAAGGTTGATTTTTAAGGAAGGAGTCTAGGGTGACTCACAGATTTCTCACTTGGGTAAATGCAAGAAGATAAGATTTTTAATGGGAAACACAAATGTATACACCCCTATGCAGAAGCGTGAAAGATGTATGCTTGTGTGCTCTTGGGACTCAGTATAGACGGTCTAATACATGGTTATGCAAATCTAAATTATATTTCCCTTTCTTTCTTTGAGCGGAGTGCTACGACCTTACTGCAGCATAGCTTCAAATAAAATATCTGGAGGAAGGGAGGTAGGCTGATAGAAACTGGAAGGGAAGAAACCATTGATCAGTGATCATCTGACCCCATTCTTTTCTTATTTGCTTCTTCAGAACTGTCTGTTATTGGCCAGTGTAAGGAACACTGAGGAGAGAGTGATGGCCCGAAGCGCTCTGAGTATCTGAGGGGACGAAAAAGGAGAATCATTATGTGTTAGTTACGCTTTTAAAAAAGGATCCGCAAACTATGGCCTGTGGCCCACATCTTGTTTCTGAAAATAAAATTTGATTGGAACACATCTATGCCCATTCATTGACTTTTTTCTCACGTTATAATGGCAGAGTAGAGAAGTAGCGACGGAGGCCATCTTATCCAAAACCTAAAATATCTACTCTCTGGTCCTTTAGAGAAAAACTCTGGGCAGCCCCTGTTCTAAGAGATCATTTTATACATCATTTTAGTGCTCAACCAAACCATAAGCATAAGTTCCCTTTAATTTCCCAGCCTCATGTGCATGTGGGTGGCAGACATGTGACTAATTCTGGCCAAGTGGCGGGCAGCAGAAGTGAGCCTTCTCCGTGCCTCTTACTCTTCAGGTGATGGAGTTCCAAAGTGGAGGAGGTCATGCAACCCACACTAGACCTTAGAGAGGTTGAAGTAGAACCTCCTTCATGTTCAGCCACTGAGGTTCCGGGTTTGTCTGTTGTGTCAGCTCACACTATGTAGCCTCACCAGCACAGAATGCAGTGGCTCAGAGAGGTTAAGTGAGCTACTCAGGAGTACATTAAGTAGTAAGCAGAGAGCCCTCACACAGAAGGAAGGGTTTTGTGTTCCCATCCAGACACAAGTGAGCGGTGCCCAAAACACGAAGCACAGAGGCAGGACTGAAGAGCTGTCTGTGTGGGGAAATGAAATAATCGCAGTGGGAGAAAAGAACAAACAGGTAGTAGCGTTATTAAAAATGAAGATGGGCCTGGAATATTTGCTTTGATTTTAATGCATTCTTTTTTTTTTAAACTATCCTGATGGCATCCTGCCAAGTCATTCAGTATCAGAATGAAGAAGTGTTTCCACAAAAACGATGAACTTACAAATGGAGTTTTCCAAGTTTCGATGTGTCAGTGAGTTGCACTGGTGTTCACGGCGAGTCCCCCTTTCAACCATCTCCCTCGCCTGCGGTCCAGCACTCCTGTCTCCCTCCTTTCCGGAGAACTTGCTCCCCCACGTTAACTTAACCAGAATCAGCAAACTACAGATCGGGGGCCAAATTCAGGCTTCTGACTATTTTTGTAAAGCCTATCAGCTAAAAATAGTTTTCATATTTTTTAATAATTGGGGGAAAAAGCAAAGGGAAGATAACATTAGCGACAGGTAAATATTACATAAAACTCAAATTTCGGGGTCCATAAGTAAAGTTTTATTGGACTATATACACACCCGTTCATTTATATGTGGCCGAAGGCTGCTTTCACACACCCACAGCAGAGGTGACTAGCTGCAGCAGGGACAGTATGACCCACAAAGTCTGAACTATTTTATTCTCTGGTCCTTTACAGGAAAAGCGGTGACAAGCGCACCATGAGAGCAGACTCCCGCAGGCACCCAGGGGCTCTGCCCTGCGACAACTTAGCATGTATACCTGGCCTCCATCCTCCTCATGCTCAGGGTCTCACTGCTGTGTCAGCCGTCGCTGGGCTGGTTGGGAGCCCAGGTGACTAAGAACCCCACTCAATAAGGTGGGGAGATGGTGGGAGGTGAACCACAGATGATCCAAGGCTCCAAGGCCCAGCACATGCTTCATTTTCCCACAGACTTCACTGAGAAAACAAATTCATTAAACGCTTAGACGGCTGACCAGAAGCATTAACCCCAGGAGTGAGGCCCTTCTGAGGGTGGTGCCCGATGAGACTGCACTGGTCCCATCTCCATGAAGCCAGTGCTTTATTACCTTACAGGGACTGACGTGTGAATTCACTGGAGTCACACACAGGATGGCATGCATTTCCTACCCTTACTTTAGATTCTCTTCATTAGAACCTATTATCATAAGGATATCCTTATGTTCTGTAAAGATATACATGAAATAATATATTCTGATACAGCATTAAGAATTTCATGGCATTTTTGCAACCCAGATAGATATGATTCATGTATGAGTAAAATGAGAACATCTAGCTCCTGACTAAGATGCCGTCCAGGTGATGTGCATATTTACTTCCAAGTTTTTTCTGGGTTGGAATGGAAGTTTCAAATATCCACTTTCATGTTTCCTCCTGTGCTATTTTCAAATTATTTAAACTAATGGATATTTAAAAACCCACTTACTTGGATTTCAAATCATTTGAATACACTTAATTTAATTATGAAGGGACCTCATCAACCTCTTAATAAAATGTCAAGTAGGACTAGAGAAATACTCTGTTGTCAGCACAAAGAAAAAGTGGGGCTGGCGAAAGTCAAAGGCGGTATGAAGTTATTCAAGCAAAACCGAAGTTCAGCATGAGTTCCAAGAGAAGCTGGCTGGATGTAAGAAAATTAGCAAGTGACATCAACAAAAATATTTGGAAATGATACATTTCCCAGACACCGGTCCATTGATAAATTAGACCAATATTAAATCAATGTCCTTTCCAGTCAATGGTAATAAATTAGATGCTTCCTTAAATACTTTTAAAAACTGGGCTGGAGGTGAATGGTAAAAACTGCAAGCTAGACCTTCAGTATTTTCTTTGAGAATGTCAATCCAGCTAGAATATTTTGTGTATCTGCTCATATGGTGAAAAAATTAATTCTAAGTATTTTTCCTCAAAATGATAGCATATTGTCCCAATGCCATCATTTCTTCACTGATCTGAAAGGCCACCTTTATTACACTAAATTTCCAAACATAGACTGGCTTTACATTTTTGGACTCTGCTATACCATAGTCTCTCAATTACTGCTGTGGATTCTCCTACCTCTAGAGCTTCCAGTAAACAGATATTAGATTTCTCTGGTCCTTCTTATATTACATTTTGGGAGTATTCTACATTTGGTGCTCTAAAATATTTTCATGAATTCGTTTTTAAAAACACTATTGACCATCAGCCATGTTTCAGCTACTATTCTACGCTCCGAGGATACATCAGTAAACAAATGAGAGAGGGCATGAAACTTCTAAGCATTTTGTTGTGACTTTGGGTGTAATGATCCTATTTTTATTTTTCAAAAATGAATTGCATTTTAAAAATAGCCTCTTCTTAATTTTATGAATTCAATAACCCCTCACGTCTTTCGGAGGAGACCGATTGCAATCCTTTTCTTGCATTAAGTGTTTTCTCAGAGGTCATTTACTTACTTGTTCATTGAGCTTGGTTTGTCTCTTTTTGGTTGAACTTTCAGAAGTTCCCAAATGCCTCTAATACTACCACTCTCTGATTTTCATCACTGCTATGGAATTATTCTTATTTCTATGTTTATTTTACCATTTTAATTGGATGTCAGGAGGGAGGAGATGTAAACAGTTGGGATCAGTTCACCATCTTCAGTTAGAAATCTCATATTTTTCTGTCTTGATCACTTTTTAAAAAGTATAGAGAAGGGATTTGAAGGCGTCTAGACAAAATCTCAGTAGAGATTTTGTTATTAAATTTTTATTACATATGTCATACAAATAGAAAATAATTTATATTTTTTCCTTTTTTAGTAAAAGGAAAAAACCTTTAATATGGAGTACAGTTATTTATTTATTTACTCACTTATTTTGGATTACCAATAGAATAGTTGATATGATTAAGACTTGTTCTAAAGAATGAGAACTTTTTAACTTCAGGTAGGCAAACTACCATTCCTCTACAGTACAGATTACGGACAAACACAGACAGGGAAAGACATGCATGACCACCCGAGAAAGTTAAAGTGGGTGTGAGTAAATATTAAGTAAATATTAAGGGGAGGTGACACACTTCTAAGAATCCTGAGATTTATCTCATTGAAGCCTGTAACATTGGTATTAAAAGTAGCTATTACTCTTTCCTCTCTACGGTGCACTTCAGATTTAGAGATAGTCTCACAGTTAACAGATTGGAGAGCTGATATTAAGAGTTGTAAAGAATTTTAAATTGCATTTTCCCCCTAGACACCAGACTATGGATAAAGCAAAAAGAAGTAACAAAGTCCAGGTAGGGCTGGAGCCTAGTAGCTCTTGAGTTTCTCATATTTTTATCAGTGAGTAATTTTTCTACTCTTCAGTCTATTGACAGCATTTTTTAAAAAAATCATTGTTTTAGCCTTGGCTGGTGTGGCTCAGTGGATTGAGTGCCAGCCTGCAAACCAAAGGGTCACCAGTTCGATTCCCAGTCAGGGCACATGCCTGGGTTGCGGGCCAGGTCCCCAGTGGGGGATGCGTGAGAGGCAACCACACATTGATGTTTCTCTCCCTCTCTTTCCCCTTCCCTTCCCCTCTCTCTAAAAATAAATATATAAAGTCTTTTTTAAAAAATCATTGTTTTAAAGGGTGTTGAAGAAAATACAAGCGGGTGGAAGACAGGAACAAATGGAATCTAATTCTACTTGGTATCAATATTAAATCCTGCAGTCACTCAGTACTGAAAGGCAGACATTTTTTGTATCTGTATATTTTATGCTTTTATCTCTTAATTCATTTCATTTTTACATAAAGATATTTGGCTATGGATTAACATGTATACTCATCTTCTATTAAAAGGGACTAATTATAAAACAGTATACCCCTAGTATTTAATATATATAAGCATAAGTGTTAAGATTTCAAAGTGGAAAATATGTAACATATGCTTCTCCATATCAGTTAGTTTCTGCATACACGTTATTCCCACCTGAATTGGAAAGACTACATATAGACATGAGAGGGTCACAAAAGTTTTGGGTTTTATTCTAGTTTTATTCAAAAAGCATTAAGTTGCTCTGGACTGAATGCAGATATTAAAAACCTGGACAGCATTTTTACCTCCAAGCCATGAAGTTTATTCTCACAGAAGCTTCTCCCAGCTTTAAACTGTCATGGCTTTCTCGCAAAAACTATTTTTTGAATTAGGCATTTCAAATATTTATGCATTATTATATCAAAGATGCTCATGTAAAATTTAAATGTGTCCAAAATTAAAATTAAGATCAGCTTTATATCCCAATTTCTTTTTAAAAAAATATTTTAAATGATTTTTTTCCCACTTTAAGAACAGCAGGAAGTAATTATGCAAGGGATTATAGAAGAAGTGTTCCGAGCAGCCAAAACGGGAAGCTCCTATCACTGTGTGGGTGAAGGAGAGACATTTTTACAAATAAAGATGCACGTTGCTTTTTTTTTTTACAACTTGATTTTTTAATTATTTTTTTCTGAATTTTTGAGAACATTGTCGATTCACATGCAGTTGTAGGAAATAATACAGAGAAATCTCATGTGTCCTTTTCCAAGTCTTCCCAATGGTAAATCTTGCTAAATTATAGTACAATATCACAGCCCAGATACGGACACTGACACAGCCAAGAAACAGAACACTTCCCTCTCCCAACGATCCCCCCTTTTTCCTGTCATAGCCACACCTACTTCTCTCCTGCCCCACCTTCTCCTGGCAGCCACCAATCTAGTCTCTATTTCTAAACTTCTGTCATACCAAGAGTGATATATAAATAGAATAATACAGCATGTTACCTGTTGAGATTCGCTTTTGTTGGCATAATTCTCTGCAGATTCATCCAAGCTGTTGTGTGTTTCGATTGCGTGTTCCTGTTCATGCTGGACCACAGTTTGTTTAATCACTCACCCACGGAGGGCATCTGGGTCGTTCCAGTTTTCAGCTTTTATGAATAATGCTGCCACAAATATTCATGTAGAAGTTTTTTGGGTAAACTAAAGTTTCCTCTTAGCTGGGATAAATTTCCAGTAGTGCGACTGTTGGGTGCTTTGGTCATAAAGGATTTAATGTTTTAAGAAACTGTCCAACTGTTTTTCCAGAGTTGCTGTACCATTTTACTTTCCACCAGCAATGTATGTGTTTCTCCACATACTTGCCAGCATTTCGTGTTGTCACTACTTTTTTTTTTAGTCATTTTGATAGGTGTGTGATGACAGCTCATTTGCATTTCTCCAATAGTAATGTTGAACAACTTTTCATGTGGTTATTTGCCATTTGTATATCCTCTGCAGAGAAATGTCTCTTCATGTGTTTTCCTCATTTTCTAAGTGGGTTGTTTGTTTTTATACTGCTTAGTTTTGAATGTTCTTTATATATTCTCTATATAACATAATATGAGTATAACATAATATGAGTACTGTAAGTATAAAACAAATCTTGAGATTGGGTAGACTAATTTCTCACAGTTTATTCTTGTTTCCAAAGTTGTTTTAGTTATCCTAGTTCCTTTACATTTCCATGTGAATTCTAGAATAATCTTGTATATATCTTCAAATAATCTTGCTGGAATTTTGATAAAAATGACATTAAACTTGTACATCAATTGGGGGAAATTTCACATCTTTATTATATTCAGTTTTCTAATCCATAAACACTTTCTTTACACTAATTTAAATTTTTTTCTTTCATGTGTCATTACAAATGGTATTGTATTTTTAATTCCAGTGTCCACATGCTTATTGCTAGATCATAGAAACACAATTTATTTTTTAATGTTTATTTTTTATCCTGTGACCTTACTTAGTTCACTTATTAGCTGTAGGAGGGTTTATGTAGATTTTGGGGAATTTCCTAGCTAGACAATTATATCATCTGCAAATGAAACAGTTTTATTCATTCCTTCCCAGTCTGTATGCTTTATGACTTATATTCCTTTTTTCAAAAATATTGCACAGCCAGGACTTCCAGCACTATGTTGAATAACGGTGGTGAGGAGAGTGGACATCTTCACTTTATTCCAGTCTTCAGAGAAAAGCATCCAAGTTTTCACCCTTAAATATCAGCTGTAGATTTTTTTATAAATGGTCTTGATCAAGTTGAGGAAGTTCTCCTCTATGTCTATTTTTCTGAGAGGTTTTTTAAAAAAAATCATAAATGGATGTTGGATTTTATTGATTGCTTTCTTTTGCTTTTATTGATCTGCTTCTACGGTCACGTGGTTGTCCTTCACTTTCAAACGCTGAACCAGTCTTGTATCACTGGAATAAACTGAACGTGGTCATGGTGCATGCTGCTTTCTATATCTTGCTGAATTCTACTTACTAATATTGTTAAGAATTTTTGTGTCCATATTCATGATGGGTATTGCTCTGTGGTATTTGCTTTTTGTGTTGTTGGGCTTTTTGTGTGTTTGTTTGTTTTTGGTTTTCTGTACTGTCTGGTTTGGGCATTTGGGAAATACTAGTTTCATAAAATGAATTGCAAAGTTCCTCTCTTGTTTCAGGAAAAGATTGTTTAGAATTGGACTTACATCATCCTTAAACATTTGTTATAATTCTCCAGCAAAATCATTGCTTTTCTTAAAGATTTGTAAATTATGAATTCAATTTCCTTAATAGTTATAGGACTATTAATGCTATCTTTTTCATATTGGGTGAATTGTGCTAGTTTGTGATTCATGTAAGCAAAATGTTGAATTTATGTGGGTAGAGTGGTTTGCAATATCCCTTTATTAATCTTTTGATGTCTATAGTGATATTCCATGTTTTATTTCTGATACAGGCAATTTGTGTCTTTCTCTCTTTTTTCAATTTCTGTTTAAGAACAGCAGGAGGTAATTATACAATGATTTATAGAAGATTGTTTTGAACAGCCAAACAGGAAGCATATGTCAATGTGTGTATGAGAGCAAATTTTTTTACAAATAAATGTGCAGTACGCATTGCTTTTTAACCTACCAAAAGTCATTCTGCTTTCCAATTCTTACTTCACATCATGACTTTACTAATAATATCTTTCATTAAACACATGCTGTGTCAGGAATCCTACAGTACGCTTTTCATGCAAATACAACAACTGCAAAAGTGAATATTATTTACCACATTTTTACAGATTTGGAAATTGAGACTTTTCAAAGGATACTCAATAACTTTTGCACATGGTTTTACAACCTAGCTCTCTCAACACTTCAAAGCAACACACACCCTTCCCAATGCACCACGCTGCAGTTCTTTTTCTATAATTACGCAAAATTTCTTTCTATATAATAAAAATAATGGTGCCTTTTTTGGCTTGTTAAGTAAGAAGATTATAGTTTAAAACATTTTACCCTAACTGTGTGTAAGTAAAAGCAACTGTGATGGGAGTTATCATCAGAAGAAAATAAAGAGTATATTGAAGAAAGAAGTTAAAGGTTAAAATAGAAAGATGTGACACTTATTCCTATAAGTTCAAGTACTTAAATAAATTTAAGGTGATAGGAAGTTTTAAGAATAAGTACATAGAACTCCCCTTGGAATAAAACATTATCAGTGTCATAGAAATTTATGTCATATGATGATAGAGACCTTTTTAATGAAGATAACGTATTTGAATCCATTTTAGCTAACAATTTCAACTCTTTCAGCTGTTAAGCATTTTTCTAAAACTCTTATCAAAATACACATTAATAAAAGTTTTCTTTTCTCTCTGTCCCATCTCTGGTAACCCCCTTCCTAGAACAGTCTGGCTTTTATCCAACCATACTCTATGAATTAATACAAATAATCCTTATCGAGCACCCGTTATGTACTAGGTGCTGTTCTACATACAAGGATTGAACATACAATAATCGTTATAATATGACATTGTTCTTATTCTTATGGAACATCAATTTAAGTGGGAAATAAAGACACTGAACAAATCCACATATAAATACTAATTCAGGTTTAAAATACGCTATAAAGGAAAACTAGCATAAAGGAGATGGGAAGTGAGGTGGTGGCTACTTTATATTCAGTGGTCAGAGAAGGCCTCGCTCATAAGGTGGCATCTGAATAATGGCCTGAAGGAAAGACGATAATGAGCCATGTAAGTCTCTAGGAGAAGGGCGTTCCAGACAATTCAAAAAAAACTAAGGCAGGAACTGTTTGGTTTAGCTGAGGTGATGTAGAAAAGATGGCGTGGCTGGAGTAAAATGAGCTCGGTAGAGAATGTCAGCAGGTAGACTGAGAGGATAAAGAGGGAGGCAGATTATGTAAGGAGATGTAAGGTTTTAGGCTGAGCGAGGTGGGAAGACACTGGAAGTTTGAGTGGATGAATAACACGATCTGATTTACAGTCATGTAGATCCATCTGCCAATTTGTGAAAGGATAATAAGGGCACAGCAGTCACGGCCTGGAAACAGGGTAAGAGGCTCTTTCAAAAGTCAAGGCAGGGGAAATTAATGGTTTATATGAGAGTGACAGTGGAGGGGTGGTAAGAAGGTCCTGATTCAAGACATACTTTTAAAATATGCCAGAGGGACAATTTTTAAACTTTTTGATCTCAGGACTATGGCATACCCTGAAAAATTATTGAGAACACTAATGAGTCTTTGTACATGAGGGTTATATCTGTAAATATGTAGTATGTTAAAATTAAAACTGAGATGCTTTCAAAACATAGGAATACAAGTGCACATTTCATTGGCCATCAGAACTATGATGTCAGTGCACACCACCATGCAATGACAGAGAACGCCACCCAGCACTCATGCACAAGTAAAAGTGGAACAGGCAACATGTTTGTATTATTATGAAAACAGTTCTGACCTCACAGACCTTCTGAAAGGCTCGTTGAGACTGCCAAGGGGCCCGGAACCATAGTTGAGAATTGTTGGCCTAGAAGGTTTTCTGATGGATCGGAAGGGAGAGTGTGAGAAAAGGAAAAGAATCGAGGACGGGGATATGTCTGTTAGCCTGAGCTGCCACTAACTGGAATACAGAGCTCAGTGCTACACATGTTTAGTTTAAGATGCTTTTGAGACATTCACCTGAGATCTAGAGTCCCTAGCTCAATGTGAGCCTAGGGTTCAGGGAAGAAGTCGGGGCTGAAGATACAAATTTAACAATCATCAGCATATAGACAGCATTTAAAAACATTTAAAGCTCTGGAACTGGATGTGAGCATCTAGGGAGTGAGCGTAGATTGTGAGAAGCGGTCTGAGGAAAATCCCTGGGATTAATCATTCAATCAATGAATTCCACCAGTGAAATTGCAAATGTTATCTGTTTAGAACACCATCTCCCTCAGCTGACTAAAGGTGGCTTGAGGTCATTTTTACCTGTGAATACCCTCTTATGATGCCCAGCATACAGCAGACACTAACTCTGTTTACTGAATGAACGAATAAACAAAGTGACAATGTGCTCTGCGGTACGTTCACAGCTAAATTCCATCATTTAGAACAGGCAAGATTAGGAAGTGGAAGTGATCCGCTTCAGATTCATACACTGGGTATACTATTCTTCATATGGTCAAACAGGTTTCCGTGAATTTAGAGGCAGAGGCAACTGTGGGCTTTAACCTTTACCCAGTGCAAGCCTATAACAACTGACCAACAGGAGGGATGATATTACAGTTCAAATTCTAGTTCCCACACTAAGACATTTAAAACAGTAACGCCAACTCTACTTACTGGACATTTTATTTTCTAAGGAAATTTTCCCTGAGAAATTTCCATTTATGCATTCTCATCTCAACTGCCTCAAGTTCTTCTGGGGAGAAAGGCCAAGGAATGGCACCCACTGTGATGTTTGTGTATGCGGAAGAAGGAACCTGAATGACACGGAAGAACACGCCTACTTAACAAGGTCTGCTGCCGTCAATAACCACGTGTGCCCCAAATTCAGAGAATTGTAGTTTATGCTTAGAAAAGGAGATGACTTTGTTTTTACATGTAGAAAGTGTCAGTAACAAATAATTCCCCATTTTCCTAGTGGATCAATCCAGCTGAATTTCATCAAAAGAAATGAAGATGAATAATATGCCACTGGCATATGTATGAAGAATGATGGGGATTATATTCATCAATAAATGATGCAGATCATACCGGGTGCTTTCTGGATTCTGACCCCGCATTGGCTCGGCCCGACCCAGTGCTGTGTCTTTTATCTTCATTGGCTTCTCTCACATCCCAAATGTCAGGAGTTCATATCTCTATAGCTCTCTTATGCAGACACCTCCTAGGAATGAAATGCTGGGGGTTGGAACCACCCCACAGCTGACCAGCATCATTTTAGGTAGATTCAAATGATTTAAGCAACTTAGAAAGGCTTCCAAATGCATTTCCTGTAGCCAAAGCTGCCATCGTTGGAGCCACTGGTGGATGAGAGACAGTGGGAGGGAGAGGATGGTCTCTCAAAAGTCCTGTTTCAAATGTGGGCAAACACTACTTTTCTAGTCGCCACTAGGATAGGGAGTTGGGTTGCTATGGGGCTTTGCAGTTTACACAGCACCAGGGCGCATTTTATCAGAGCTGAGCTTTGCTGCGTCCTTGAGAAGGAAGCAAGGCGAACACCATCCCCACTTCGCTGACGAACTGAAGCGTCAGAAAGGTCACACAGAGGGTATGTGATAGAAGCCTGGTTAGAAATGAATTCCTAGAAAAGGACCCAACCAGCAAAATTTCGCATATGTTTCATGAGTTTTGTAGACCATCCTATTTGAGAATACCAGAAATACTAAAATTAAATATTTAGAGATACTGATTAACTTGGTCTGGGGTATGGCCCAGGCATTTTTTAAAAGCTGCCCAGGAAATTCTAATTAGTTGAGGACTACTGGTCGATTGTTGGAGCCACTGAAAATTTTTTTCTCCTTTCCAAATTGTTCTTTGTTTCATCTAAGGTTGGTTTCTTATTTTTTTGTTTTTAGCCCCCACTTCTCACTTAGCTTTGGTTGCAAGGCTCCAAATTACTGAATATAGTCTTCTTGGGTTTCCTCCTTTAGGCTATCAACTATTGCCACCTATGTCTCTGCTCTTCTTCCTTTCCCCAACCTATTAGTCTCCTCTCAAACTTCATCATCCCACTGGAATACAAACGTTCCATCTTCATTATTTTCTCCCTGATGAGCCAATTAACGCGAACAGATGACCGCAGTTAGGAGACCAGAGTTCTTCCAGTCAGCGGCTGTGCAACACAGGGAGAATTATTCAACTTCTTCAAGTCTTAGACCCAATCAGTAAAATAAAATAAAAAAAAAAAAAGCACCTACCTTGTAGTGTTTTTATAAGAAATAAATGGAACACATGCTCAATAATAGAAATAAGTGGTTTGGTACTCAATAATGAAAATATTTTAAAAGATTGTCTTTTAAAAGTTTTTTTTTAATCCTTATCTATTTTTGGCGGCAACCCGATACAATATTCTGCACTCTTTCTGAGTTACATGCCTCTGCTTTTTACATACCCACTCTTGTTTCTAATTTTAACATTTAGCATATGTACTCCATAACCCCGCGGTGCCCAGTAAAATGTTATTCTAGATTTGGCAAGAATTGTATATAACCCAAGTTCTAAACTTTAATAATGAAAGGGAGAGATGGGGTGGATTATCATGAAATTTCTTTACTGTTAGCTCAGGAAGCACGCAAAAAAGTCCAGCAGAATATCTGAAGTATTTATTTCCTTCGGGTTGAGCTCTTGCCTGATTTAAACAGAGTCCATTGTGGATAGGAGTTCGGGGGCAGCTCATCTTTCTTCAGATGCTCTCCCTTAGATGCCTGAGGGAACGGGGCCCTTGACTTTTCCTCTCTTTTCTGTAGCCCTATGGCCTCTTTGCTTCTTTTTGACAGGGTCCCTCCTTAGCTGTGAAAGAGTGCAGCTGGGTCCCTGACTTTGTCTGATTCTACTGTGGCTGGGATTTAAAGTATGGGATCTGGACCCCCAGGAAAATCATAATTTCCAAATTCTCCAGGTGGACTTTCTGTTAGTCTCCATCTATATTCATTAAAATATGTAATTACAATGTTCAATATTAAGCACCTATTTGGATGTTTTATCTGTGATATTGTGTGAAAATAGGCTCTCTTTTTTCCCCTGACTGTGGGTCACTTCTCAAGCATCCTCTTCTGTTATTTTAGACTTAATTTGTGTCATGGGAAAGGAGAAAGGAGCAGAAAAATCCATCCACCTCGTACCACCATCAAGGGTGCAGCCCCCAAATCCAGTGCTTTATCAATTAATTCCTTATCCAAACACTCCAGGAATGCCAGTGTCTGAACTTTGCAGCTAATCATTATAAATTTGACATTTCAGACCCCATCATTTACGTTTCTCCCTTCAACTTTTAGTCTTCTCTTTCGCATCCTCTACACCCAGATTTAATCTCCTGTATCCTGAAACTTAAAAAAAAACAAAACAGTTTTTTCAATTCGGCCTGTCCTTCAACACCCCACCATACTACTCTCCTTTTACCACCAAATTATTCAAAAGATTAATCTATAACCAGTGCATTGTTTTTTCCCCAACTCTTTGAGTCTTTGCATCTCCAGCTTCTACGTTCTCCACTTGAGTTAAATTGCTTTCCTGAAGGTCTTTGTCCTCATAACCATCAAATGAAGTGACATTTTGAGTTTCCTTCAGCTCTGCATCCTAACAAGTTTTGACAATGTTGACTAATCTCTTCTTCAATTTTCTTTTCTTTCTTTATGGTAATGTTTTGTCTTCCTTGTTTTATATCTCTCAATGTTCCTTCCCTCTCTCTCTTTGCTAAAGTCTTCTTTCTAAAGTATATTGAAAGAAGTTACATAAATTTACTGATTCCTAATTTCCTCATATATAAAAATAAAGATAATATCCATTCAAAAACAATCATGAAAATTAAGTTATATTATATAGTTAACAAATATTAACTATATTACTTAAGTGTAAACATTTCCAGCATTCTATCTTTAATACTATCTCCCTTTACCATCTAATTGTAGAAATGACTAAAATCTTCACCTTAAGCTTTTGCCTCTCACCAGAGAGCCAATATTTTCAATTTGTATATCATGGCTCATGCTTAATACCTTTATTAAAAATTTTTATCATGCCACCCTCTTCCTCATCAAAATTAATTCCTGCTCAAGTTTTTCTCGTATTTATTAAGGTCATTTCAAAATCCTAGCCATCCAGGACCAGGCCATGAGTCATCTTTAACTCCCTTACATCTAATCCCTCTAATCCATTTCCCTGATACCTAATCCCTCTCTATTCCATTGCTTTACACTCTATCCAAAGTGTCTCTTGCATCAAGTACTATACCGAAAGAACAAAAATCGTAACCGAGTTATATTTATCCCAGAAATGCAAAGTTGGGTTAACATTAAAAAAATAAAACAATGTAATGTATCACATCAACAGAACAAAGGAGGAAAAATCATATGATCATCTAATTATACATAGAAAAAAAATGAAAAACTTCAACACCCTTTTATGCTAAAAACTCTCAGCAAACTAGAGTAGAAGGATACATACAATAAAAATAGGTTATATTATACTTACTCCTGAAATACTGAATGTTCTCCCTCAAAGTTAGCAAATAAGGCAAAGAATTGGGGTTTTACCAGTTCCATGCACAGGTGCATTGCAGTCACAGCAGTAAAATAATAAATAAATAAATAATAATAGACCTAAAGACTAAAAAAAGAAAACATAACACCATCATTATTCTCAGATGACAGGAGAGAACCATTAAAAATTAATTTTAAAAGGAATGAATATAACTTTCAAATACAATTATGCAGGTGGCAGGACAGAAGAATAGTTCAACCGCATTTCTATGCGGTTCAACCAACAATGAGCCGTTGAAAGTGAAAGTAATATACAATACTGGAGCATTAAGTTGGCCAAAGGTAGAAAGTCTTTTTCCATGTGGGAAAAAAATGAATCTCAACTCTTACATCACACCCTACAAAAACAATTTCAGATAGATCACAAAAGTAAATGCAAAAGCCAGAACTAGAAAGTATTCAGGAGTGCATATTCACAACCTGGACAAAACACAGAAAGTGCTAACCATGAAAGAAAAATTGATAAACTAGATCTCATCAAAATTAAAATACTCTGTTTATCAAAAGCCACCATTAAAAATACATAGGCAATCACAGACAGGAAAAAAATATTTGCAGTGCATAAAACTCACAAAGGACCCATGTCTTTTGGAATTACAGGAGAATTTACAAAGAATTAGTACAAATCAACAATTAGAAAGTTGAACAACCCCATCAAAGAGACTTGAACAGACGCGTATCCCAAGAACATGTAAGAATGGTCAATAACCACGGAAAGGTGCTCAACAGCATCAGTCATCAGGAAAGTGAAAATTAAAACCATAATGAGAAACCTTTTCACACCCATATGAATGACTAAACTAAAAAAATGTCTAATATACCAAATGCTCACAAAAATGTGGAGAAACTGAAATTCTCACACACTTCTGTCAGGGATTACACAATGCAGCAACTACTTTGAAAAAGCCTCGGGCAGTTTCTTTTAAAGTTAGCTACTGATCTACCCTGTGAGTGAACAATTCCTCTCCTTGGCATTTATATGAAAACTTGTATCTATAAAAAGCTTTAAACTTATATCTATAAAAAGCCTATAATTCACAGCACATTTTTTCAAAATAGCCGACAACAGGAAGCAACACAATGATCAAGCAACAGGAAAATGGATAAATAATATCATATTAATCCCCTGGAACACTACTTAGCAAAACAAACAAATAAAACCGTGAACCCCCAAAGCATTATGTTTGTTGCGGATTTCATCCCACAAAATCTGTGGTGACCGCTACCTAACGCGTGAATCAAACTCACCCAGAGACACGCTTTGAGAAGGAGTTCCGATGCCATGGGTCTTTCCTTCCGTCTTGGAAAAGGCCCGTGGCATCGGAACTCCTTCTCAAAGCGTGTCTCTGGGTGAGTTTGATTCACGTGTTCGGTAGCGGTCACCATGGATTTTGTGGGACGAAATCCGCAACAATGTTCAATGAAAGAAGCCAGACGTTGATATTCACAACACATCAATGCACTGTAGGATTCCATTTCTATAAAGTCAACAAGAACAGGAAATCCTAATCTGTGGTGATAAAAATCAGAAAAAAAACTCCCTGTTAGGCAGGAATTGGAGCAACTCATTGGAAAGAACCAAGAAACAATTTTCTACGGTGAGGTCAATGTCCTATATCCTGTTTTGCATGGGGTTATACATAGACATGCAACTGTCAAAATTCATCAGATTGTATTCTCTCCTTCAGTTAGGGAGAAATATAGATGCTTCGCTAGAAAAACACTTAAAAAGCCATTGTAAGTAACATTATTTGCTAGAAAGAAGAAGACTGGTATGTCAATAAACCTACCTCAAATTTTATGTCAAAGGTAATATTTTTTCAAGTTTAAAAATAATTTCATTTTCAAGTATAAGTAAATAAACGCAGCCTTGTGAATTCATCTTAATAGAGAAACTCAGCCCTGGGGGTTAATATACTAGAGAAAAACAAAGAGAAACTGTAAGTATATAAATATTTCAGTCTCTATGAATTCCGAATAGAGTGTTTCACAAGCTGGAAAATGTTAAGACATGAAAGAGTCCAAAGAAGCAAAGGTAAGATCAAACACAGGATGCAGAACTAACAGCTGTGACTTAGTGAGTTAATAAATATGCCAAATAAAATCAAACTCAACAAAACACTGCAAAGTCTGTAGCTTCCAAGTAATTAACACAGAAATTAGAAACAGGCAACGTATAATCAGCCCAACCTCGTCCTGAACACAAGCACTCCTCAGCTACAATGGATACTTTCTGGGTATAGGCAGAGTGATGGAAGTAGACTAGGTAAAGGCAGGCAAAAGGCAAAGGGAAGTAACTGAACTTGCTCTAAGTAGTACCGATATGCAGTGAATGACATGAAAGTGGTGTTTTATGTCTCATGGACTCTGCATCGTTCTCACAATGAGACCGGACACATGTGCCAATGCCCTGGCAAAACGAATGTAGACTCATGAATGCAGCACCATTTACACTTTTACTGTCAAAGCTCATCTCCAGTTTTAAGAGTGAAATGATGGTTTCAACTATGTTATTCACCTCTAGTAAATTTAAAAAGTGTTTTAATACCCACAAGTCAATCTCACTTCCCATTACTTGAGTTTCCATACAGAAAGCCAGAGTTAGCAAACACTTTAGAGGATTAAACTTGTGATCAAAATATAGGCTTTTATATAAGCCAACCAGTAATTATCTTTTCTTTGGAACAGTTAGTTCTGGATCATTCTTCATCGCTAACACACCTGCGACTCATCAGAACACACCAGGAAGCCCCTTGTTCTAGCCATCTGGCTGCCCCCACCATACTCGCTAGTCTCCAAAACCTTTCCCAAAGTCACGAGTCCTACCCCAATACTCCCTTGTAATTATTTCCAATTAAATTCTCTGTTCCCTGCTCTCTACAATGAATAAGGAGCCCCAGGAGATCAGGAGTCATGAGGAGAGATAAGTAGTGCACCAAAGTTTCTGAGGTGAAAAGAAAAGTAGCCCAACTGAGTTTATATCCTTCCCCAATTGCATACCTTAGCTGCCATTGTTCTATTACATGTACATTTATAGGCTGCACCGGTTCTAATGCAAATGCCATAATCCTTAGTTTCCTGGCTTTTTTTCCTCCTCAAATCATTACTCAAACAGCCAAGCGAGGAAGGTGGAGTTAGTTACCTTTGTAAACATTTAATAATGGACAAAACTGAGGAACAGAGTCAAGGTGGAATTTCTGGCTTTAATGACACCTCTGCTTTTCTTCAAAATGTATCAAAATATTGTCATCCAAAATAAAATAAAATATGTAAAGAAGGATTTATGGAGCAAGTTTCCTTAGTGTTGTTTAGATTACAGATATGTAGAAAGAAATCTGTTTTTGATTCACTGAATGACTGAATGCAATTATATTAGAGAATTTATATTAGTATAAAAAGTAAGTATGTTTGGTAATGGATTTTACGAACTCGTATGTGGGACAATCTCCTACCTAAGTAGTCAAAAATCCTGGGAGTGGAGTAGCTGCGCAATAACCTCAAAAACAGCTTCAGACAACGAGAGAACGGGTGATATTGTCTATTGATGTGGCATCTAGCATCTCTGGGGTAAATGAGGTTATTTCTTAAAGCAAATGAACTAGATGAAATTTCCCCGAAGAGAAAGAAAGCATTTTTGAAGACACTTTCCTCCTCTGTGCATTGGGACACTTGTGAAATGGTCCTGTGCCCAACTGACCCTGAACCTGTAAGTGCCTCAGAAAGGCATGTCAAGTTGTGCAACCTCGTGAGGATTTTTCTCACATCTGAACAGGACCGGAAGAGACAACTATTGTACTAAAGAAAGGAAAGGAACTTCAAATTACTCATACACCTGAGCCCCTCCGGAGTGAACATCCTTATCCATAACAATAGAGTGTATATTCCCTTGGAATTAACGAAGGTTGAATGAAACAATTATATGAAAATGTTCTATAAACTGAGGTGGATAGAGAAAGTTTAAATGCCAAGGTAGATAGAGAAAGTTCAAATGCCATTTTATGGATGAGGATGTTGATTTTAATAAAAATAATCCAAAACAAGTTATACTAAAGAAGATATGATATTAAAGGAAACCATTGCTCATTCACAAAACAGTCTTTAAAGACATATTTGTCCTACGAATTAGCTCAAAGGATTTGTTCCTACTATTTAGCTAAATAGATGGTGAACAGCACTGATGGGATCCAAAGTCCCCCTATTCTGGATTTTATGAGGCCCATTCAGAATGAGCCAGGTTGAGAACACCACCAAGTCCATGTTCTGAGTTCTTCTGTTGGCAAAAATATAATGCTAACAGCTTTATAAGTGCTATTTTCAATGAAATATCACAGAACAGCTTGTCCCAATGATATTTCTAAAGCTTGCCTGCAAACCGCCTACTGGGAAATCCAACAAAAAGGGAAGAGGGAAGAGAAAGAAACGCATGCAGACAAATGACAGGAATGGGAAAAAAGAACAAAGCGTACAGGAGGCTGCGAGGTGAAAGTGAGCACTGGAGGGAAATAAGGAGTGATGAGATGTACAATATCAAACACTGGCAAAATTAGCTAGAAACCATAGGGAATAGAGAATTTAAAGAAATATGTAAAAGCAAATTGGGCTGGAGTTCAGAGAAGTGACTACAAATAATGCAGCCTGTTTAGAGAAATGCAGACAAAAGGAGCCGGAAAACAGGTAATGGCTCAATAATTGGGGTGTAATTATTAAAATGTTATGAAAGGAAGATGGTGTGAAACAGCCCTTTTTCTAAGCTTCGCTTGTTTTTTCATGTAATGTACAAATTCATTTTTCCAAAATCTAATACACATTTCAATGTCTACCATCAACTCTAAGGCAAGGAAACATCCTCTTCCAAGTGCCTTCTTTTAATCTAAAAATCAATTTATAGATCATAAAATAGGCCAGGCATGGCATTGTAAGTTTTGCATGCACTGATTTGAAAACAAAACACATTATAGTGCAGATAATGTCATTCTGGGCACTTACCTGGGGTCGAATAACTTTGACAATATTTTTGAGGGCAGTGTCAGGGGATGGAGGTGAGCAGTCAGGTGTTGGGCCTGTGGAGCTGTTTCTATGGTTACTAGTTCCTGGAGCAGTAATTGCTACCTCAGAGGCATTATCTGTGAATAAAAATAGAACTGCCATGAACCTAATCACTCAGTTTACCTTTTAAGACTTGAAATTAATTTAGTGAACATGAATTGAGATGTCAACTTAAAACTGGTATCAATTACAAGATCATAATGAGGAATGTGCTCAGCAGTATATTTTAAAGATACTGTTTATTGAATGCATTGTTTTCTTTCAGAATATTACCCTCTGTAGTATTATTCCAAGAAGGAAGAGTATTATTACTCAATTGATATTGACAGATTATCCAGCATAGCTGTCAAGACTGCCACCATTATATGAATGACTAGAACCTTACCTTAACTAAAAAAAGAACATGATTTTTAAATATTATTGGGCTAAGTTTCTTGATCATCATTCAAATTGGTGTTGATCTTCATTATAGCAGATGTTTCATATCTCCTGATTCATAAAACCCAAATTCAAGCCTCCTCCAAGCACTTTTTCCCAGAAATCCCTCAAGCTATAGAAAAGGGTCCCAGTGTTGCAGCCACTGTGGAAAACAGTATGGAATTTCTCAGAAAACCAAAAATGAAACTGCCTTTTGACCTAGCAATTCCACTGCTGGGATTATACCCTAAGAGCCCTGAAACACCAATCCAAAAGAACCTATGCACCCCACTGTTCATAGCAGCACAATTTACAATAGCCAAGTGCTGGAAGCAACCTAAGTGCCCATCAGCAAATGAGTGGATCAAGAAACTATGGTACATTTACACAATGGAATTCTACACAGCAGAGAGAAAGAAGGAGCTTATGCCCTTTGTGACAGCATGGATGGAACTGGAGAGCATTATGCTAAGTGAAATAAGCCAGGCAGTGAGGGACAAATACCATATGATCTCACCTTTAACTAGAACATAATCAACAAAAGAAAAACGCAAGCAAAATATAACCAGAGACATTGAAATTAAGAACAATCTAACAATAGCCAGAGGGGAGGGGAGAGGGGATTGTGGGGAGAAGGGTTTTCAGGAACTACTATAGAGGACACATGGACAAAACCAAGGGGAAGGGTGGAAGCAAGGGAGGGAGGTGGGATTGGATGGAGTGGGGGGAGGGGTGGGGAGAAAATGCAGACAATTGTAATTGAAGAACAATAAAGTAATTAAAAAAATAAGCCTTTCTTAAAAAAAAAGAAAGAAAAGTGTCCCAGTGAATTAACCCTGATGAAAAACTAAAACTTGTGCTAAAGTTTTATAATGTACACAAACACAAAACTATTATCCCCCAGATAAACATATTTTCCTATATGGTCAAAACTAAATGAATGAACTTTTTTTAAAAAGATTTTATTTCTTTATCTTTAGACAGAAGGGAAGGGAGGGAGAAAGACAGGGACAGAAACACCAACGTGTGGCTGCCCCCCACGCGGGCCCCGCTGGGACCCGGCCCGCAACCCAGGCATGTGCCCCGACCAGGAATCGAACTGGTGACCCCCCAGCTTTCAGCCCATGCCCAATTCACTGACCTACACCAGCCAGGGCTGAATGAATTTTTTAAAAATATAAATTAATCTTCCCTTATGGTAACTATTTGGGGGGAATAATGAACTGTGATGTCTTCAAAATCAGTAACCATGTAACGTTTTCTTCTTAGGTTTACATGAAAACAAAATAACATCAAGGATGCAGTTTGGAATGTTTAAAATACTTGGAAAAGGATGATAAGTGTTTTATAAATAACTTCTGCTTGCTCAAAGAGAAGTTAGATTATTTTAACAACAATTTGGCAACCTTCTATGGCTTTTTATGGAAACTACTGCAAGTTCGAATCTGTAAAAAATGTACTTCCCTGCTATGTTTTTCATTAGTTCCCGATAATTCTCTGTCCTAGACAGTTAGCTGAATTGATGCAAAAGAGACTCAGACTGTGAATTGTTTACTGACCAGCAAACCTCTCTGTTCCCTGGCCACTGTCTACAATCCCAAGTGAAAAGCAATATTTATGAATATTAAAAACTGAGGGTACAAAAACTACCCACCACATAAAAATATAATTCCATCCCCTGGGGAATCCAGACATAGGGTGAAAAATACAAGTGTAGCACATTGAATTATATAGATCACTCATAAAATATGTCTTAAAAGTATCCAGAGCTCACTCTTGATTTCAGTTTAATGGAAAAGGTGGGAATTAGTATCTCAATAATAGACAGATTTGTGGGGGTGGTCTTCTGAATAGAAGAGACTAGTGTGAGTAAATATTGACACAGAGACAATGACAAAGATGCCCTGATCCTCTCCAATTTGTCTATATCCTTCTTTCATTCATTCAACCATACATCTAAAAACATTTATTTGGGGGGAAGCATGTCAGTTATTATGTTTCATTCCAAGGATAAATGAAAAAGAATCTCTATCCAGGGGGAGGGGAGAGGAAGGGATAAATAGGTAGAGCAGGAAGAATGTTCAGGACAGTAAAACTGTTCCATATGATACTATAATGATGGATACATGTCATTTTAACTTGTCCAAACCCACAGAATGTACACCATAGAGAGTCAACCCTAATGGGCTTTGGGTGATAATGATGTTGCACTGTAGGTTCATTGTAACACATGTACCACTCTGGTGGGGGATGTTGATGGATGGGGGAGGCTGTGCCCATTTAGAAACAGAGCATATGTAGAAGCTCTTCATGAGTCTACTCAATTTTGCTGTGAACCTAAAACTGCTCTAAAAATAAAGTCTGAAAATCTTTTTTAAAAAATCTCTGCCCTTGACAAGTGTGCCATCAAATGTGGCATGAGACATGGAATCTGTAATGCGATGTAACTTGAGAACTGATGAGTGATCAATGAAGCACGAATGAAGAAGCCGGGGAAGACAGTGGCTGGAGAGGAAGACAATTGTGAAAGGCTTCCATTTGGGGGCAGGAAAGCTGGAATAGAACATGAAACATAATGTCACGACCGAAGAAAGAACACAGATGAAGCTATTTCAGGTTAGGAAGAAGTTGGAGATAAGTATAAATGAGTGAGAGGAAGTTAGTATAAAAGTTTATACTTAATTCTATAGGTAATAAGAAATATTGAAGATATTTAAGCAGGGGGTGTTCTAGTCATAATAATAGCTAATATTTATTAGACTACAGTGAAATGATGTTAGAGTTTATTTTCCTTGTAATTTGTCATTGATTCTCTCTTTTGTAGTTATCGTTGTCTCTCTGAGTTGCATTCTGAATAGTTCCTTTTTTTGCATGAATTTATTGGGGTGACATTGGTTCACAAAACTATACAGGTTTCAAGTGTGCAACTCAAGAAAACATCATGTGCCTAGCTTCTTATACTCATTTTCCAGTTTATCGGTTCTTTCTTTAGCTGTGTCTAGTATGCTATCAAACCTATTTTTCATTTCAATTTTATTTTTCAGCTCTGAAATTTCTATTTGGTTCTTTTTCAAATATACTGTCACCATTTGCCAATTTTCAGTGCTTTTATTTATCAGAAAATGTCAAATACATTTATTTATGTTTTTCTTAAATCTGAGACTGATAATTCCAATATCTGAAGTCTTCATAGATGTTTCTATATACAATGTTCCATCATCTGTCTCATCTTCCGTTCTTTGCTTGGTGTCACTCAACTTTTTGATAGAATAAGATTTAGACATTAAAATATAACTCTGTCTTCAGTAAATGTTAATTTAAAAAAGCTTCCAAACTCAAACTCTAATACCAGATGCTGAAGTCTGTAGAAAACCTGTTCAATGTGAGAGAATTTATTTAACCTCCCTAGATTTCAATTTCCTTCACTTTAAAAATGAGAATGATTAATAACTAAGTTATAGGGTTGTGTATGCAGATAAAATGAGAGAATACACAGGAAAAATAACTATCATGTTATTACGTTTAATAAATTTGAGTTTTTCCCTATCAAACTAAATGTTATCAGAATTAAAATAAAATATTGAAGTGGAAAGAAAGTACAGAGGGAAAAGCAAAAATATTAGTAATACTTTGTAGATATTACATCTAGAGTAATGACTGTGAATAATTGAGTAGGACTTGAGACCAGTACCTTTAAGCTATTAACACAAATTGGTAGAACAGAATTTAATTCTAGAAATAAGGGATGATCTTTTGAGGAATGATTTACTGTAAGGGCTGGGCCATTTGACTGTTTTTGCATCAAAGCCAGATAAGCTGCTGGGTACTCCATGCAGACTACAAGGCAAAAGCTTACGAATGTTTCCTATAAGTAATTTAATATATAATACAAGACAGTGGGTAATAAAGTACTAAATTATTTAGAAAAGACTGTAAGTGTCTCCATCTTCCGAATCCATGATCTGTACCATCACACTGATAATTTGATTTTATAATGCCTTGCATTGTTCATTACCTCTTCTAGACTTGGTTATATTTTCTCAGAGACTTATATTTCCCTTATCCCCTCGATAGCTCTTAGCTCAATGCAATCTTTTAAAAATACTAAGTGAAATAAAGTGAATAAAGCAACCCCATGTGTCAATGGCAACCATCACAATACCCTTAATTACACTGAGAAAGGTGATCTGGCTTTTCTCCTTTGAGAGAAAATCCAGATGAAAAGCATAGAACATACACAAGAGTCTTAGGAAACTGACTCACTTCTAAAATAGCCTTTATTATATTATTTATAAAAAGTACCAATTATCCAGTGGACTTTGTAAAACGACAGCCTGTGTCGAAGGCAGTTTTACATGATCAACCTACATCTCACACCTGCAGCTACAAAACACTGCTGATGAAAGTGAAATGAGGTGTGTAAAAACTGCTTAGAGAAAATGACTGAATATATTGCAATTTTAGATTGAAATAAGAAACTTATCTTCTAGTCAGATTCCATGACTATGCATTAGGTTATGCATTATGATCATCAGCTTCCTCTAGAATAATAAGCTTAGGGGGAAAAAAAAAACCCCTTCTAATTCACTTGAGCTTTTAGAAGAAAAGAATTCTGTGACTACAAGATAATTCACGTGCCGTGTTACCGGGTAGAATTTTGACATAATTCTCTACCATGTACTGAACAGTTCAAGTACACCAGAGACCTTGTTAGCTGCTATCCAGCTGAAAAATAGGACGGAGGCTACTTCTGGCTGGAGATCCAGGAGCGGTGTCATGGACGAGGTGGTGATTCGGGAGGTCTCTGACAGGTTACTAAAATTTAAATAGGAAGAAATGGGTGGGAAGGGCAGTTCAAGAGTTGGAAATGGAGTAATAAAAAAGCAGAGAGATTGGAAAGAGTTGGGCACATTGGTGGAATAAGAAAGAGTTCAGTTGGAATAAAATGTAGTCGTCACGGAAGTAATAACACAAAATGGAGGAGCCACATGCTACAAATTCGGGCTTTGTGGTCAGACAAACCTAAATGTGCCAGAACCTGCAATTCTGGCACATTCAACCTCGGTTTCCTCATCTGTGAAAGTGTTTTCTCATAGTGTTGTAAAAATAAACGAAGTACCCGTGTATGTATGTGTGTTTCACATACTGCCTGGCACACAGTAGGTGCTCAAACAAAAGTAGCTATTGCTATTAGCATCATGTATAACAATAATCATAACTATAACTAGACAGGTGGCTTAAAGGGATAGTATGGGAAGTCTTGAATGTAACGCTAAGTAATAATCAAGTAAGTACTTAATAATTATTAGTCTAGCAACTCATGAAGCATAATTTTTAATTATGGGCCTTAAGTCAGGAGTTGGCAAACTTTTTTTGCAAGGGCCAGGCAGTGAATACTTTAAGCCCTGCAGGCCACGTGGTCTCGTTCACAACCACTCCACCCTGCCGTTGTGTCCGTACTACTAACACAGCCATAGACAGTGTGCAAGCAAATGGATGTGGCTGTGTCCTGGTAAAACTTTTCTTTTTTATTTACAATAACAAGTGTGGACCAGAGAGTTTGTGGACCTCTGTCACAGCACTTCCATAGAAGTGCTTCCTCTCTTATGGACAAACCTAGAAAAATGTTATACGGTACATTTACTTTTCCATATTTGTATTAATGAACATTCTCCTCACTATGTAATTAAAAACTAAAGTTTTCATATAAAAGTAGAAATGTATTCATAATTTCTTCAGAAAGATAACATTATATCTAACACGACGGCTGCCCCTGGTCCACAATAAGTGTTCAATAGATGCTCATTGGATGGATACATAAATAAATGAATAACCAATTGGATCTTTGTATTTTAAAGTAACTTTTAGTAATGGGACATGGCCATCTTCTCTGGGACAATGGTATAAAAATCACAAATAGTCCAAATATCTCCCGTTTCAATACTTTCAGTGAGAAAGTGTCTACCTACTATGTACTAATTGAGGAAGTTAATATTAACAATTGTTTTAGAGTATTATTTCATATTCCAAATAGTTATTACATTTTTACTTTCTCCTAGAGATTCTTTTAAATGTGTTGAAAAATGGAAGCACTTGGACCCTCATTACTATCACCAACAATAACTCTACGTATTCCACAGCCGTGACCCAGCAGCGGCTTTGCCACATGAAGTGTGCAGTCAGCAGCTTCTAAGACGGTCCTGACCAATCCCTCCCTGCCCCACGGCATCCACGTTTTCGGGAAAGCCTCACCAGTAGAGTGAGAGTCCAACTTGTTGACGAGCTTCTAACAAATAACTAAAGAAGGGATGAGATGTCACTTTGGGAGTAAGTTACAAACAGACTGCAGTTCCTGCCTGCACAGGACTCTCAGATACTTTGCACTGAGGAAAGCCAGTAAACCACACATGAACAGCCGGTTGGAGGGCCCCCACCGCATGGCAAGGAACCGAAACCCTCTGTTCAGTACCCCACCTGGATCCAGACTTTGTGGACAGCCACACGCATCAGCTTGGGCGTGGATCCTGGAGGCCAGTCAAGCCTTGAAGCGACTGCAGTTCCGGCCACAGAGGAGCCTGAACCTAGAGCCACCCCCTAAGTCCCTCCTGGACTCCTGACCCACAGCAACTCTGAGATAATAAATATTTGTTGTTTTCAGCCACAACTTTTAGAGTAATTTGCCCTGTGTGCACACATACAGTATAGTTCTGAAAATATATTTTCATGTAAATTAAATACATGCTGAGTATTTCATGGAGTTAGTGGGTTTTACTCAAAAATGTCAGTAGGTTCTAGGAAAATTGGACAGAAGTCACCACCTATACAGAGTTTTGTTTGATATCTACATTAGTCAGGAAACCATCCTTGCTTTGGTTACCTGGTATTTTGGTATAATATATAGCCACAAACTGGCTTACTCTATGACTAACATCTGAGTTTGTATTTCTTTGGTATGTTATTATGTCCTTCGAGTTATGGAAAACTTCATGATGACAAACTTCACATATCAGAGAGAAATATATTGTATCAATTATAATTTGTTTAGATCAACTCTGGAAAAAGTTAGATTCCATTTCATATGCTTTCATATATCAGATCGAAATGTCTCTAGATTCCCAGAAAACAAAATGGAATTCAAGTATTATTTAACCCTAACTCATCTCTCCTTCTCTTTTATACTCACAGCAGGAATAAAACTTAACTGGGAGCAAGGATTTCCAATTTTTCCTATTCTAGAGATACTTCAGTGTTCACACCATTCTCCTCATTTCTTATTGAAGTCTCTCCAGATTAGCATCGCTAAACAGAGTTGACTTTTCTTCAGTCCCATTGCCTAAAGATACTTCAAATACTATTAATCCCAACACTATTAAGCTCCTGTAAAGGCTGCTTTCTTAAATATATTCAGCAAATTGTTAATATGTCCCTGTAAAATCAGTGATTCTTTTGCTACACATTATACAAAATTTTCACTAGAGACTTAAGGACATTATTTTTCTTGTTAACAAAATACTGCCTAACTACTAGCTACAAAGTCATATCTATTTATAGGTGCAAAAGTATCCAATGATTGAACTTCAGAAGCCCAGAAGTCTTGTATTTTTGTTTTTAAGAAAAAATTAGGTGCCACAAAAGGTCTCAGAGCTTCTAATGAATGTGTTATAAATTGAATATTCATCTTAAGGACTCTTTCACAAGCAACCAGAAGCTCTCTTGTAATTGCTTATGCTCAACCCCTATTTCTGATCAGCAGCGTCAGGATGAGGAATGTTCCCAGTTCACGCACAGCTTGGCATGTCTGAACTGACTGATCAATGTGTGTGTCAAAACACAGATTAGCATTGGGTAGACATAAAAAAACATATAAACATACATCGCACACTTTAAAGTGCTTACCCTTTTGGTGCACTGCCAATAGGAAAAAATATATTGATGTTCCCATGTACTTAAAACTCCAAGGTATAATACAGGTTTTTCTAAAATCTGTGAAATCTGTTTTCCTTTAAAAAACATCTATCATTCTAGTAAAAGTGGAGACAAACTTACATAAAGAATAGACAGCATGAAGTCCTCTGCTTTTCATGTTCCCACAATCTGTTGGTAAAACACTTAGTAGTCCCTATAATAAATGGCCTTAGAATTGATAGTGCAAAATTTTTCTATGAAGGGGAGTGCTATCTGATGAATTTTAATGCCATTAATTCATCTAATCGCACAAGCATAACCATCATAGTAAATTATATTTGGACTTGATAATATGCCAGGAGCTGAGATAAATTTGTCTTTGCCCCTAAAAAATGAGGAGCTTATTCTTTAAAAATATTTCTCCCTTCTTTTTTTATGAATCTATTCAAGAAGTATAAAGTGACATTTCCTGTTATTTTGCTAAAATAGGTATCTGATTGCTGTACTCCTGGTCTTTTATTCTGCCAGCCTGGTAGGCAGAACTCATCATAACTTATATTCAATTATCCTCCCGATGTGTCCCACTGCCTCTCGCTCATCTTCCCCTCTGGTCACAGAACACTAGTTCCGAGGACACGCCCACCTTTCCTCTAACATGCAGGTCCTTTTTCCCTTTGTAGGACAATTCACTGAATATCCTGCCGGGCTCAACTCGAATGCTACCTTTTCATCGATGCATAGTGTTTCAGTTCTTCTCTGGCTCCGTCAGTTAGTAACTCTCCAAAATTTCCCGCATCATTTCCCCATCTGTCTAAGCTTATGCTCCTTACATTATAATTATTCATGTGTCAGTCTCCCCATAAAAATATCCCCAGACCTAAGGACGAGGGTTAAATTAATAAATATGTACAAGATACCCTATCAACTGATTAGATACCTCAGAATAGTAAAGGAGTAAATAATCTTAATCCCATATTTTAAGTGAAAAGATTTCAAAAGCATTTTAGAATTTTTTAAAAAGTCATCCAGATATTCATAAATCACTGAGCATTATAGTAATGATGCTGTCATTACCAAGCTCCCCTACAGCCAGCTTTTTAGTAATATTTATGAAAGTTTCTGCATCAACATGATTGAGATATCCATTTGAAGATATCCATTTGATTTTAACCATATAAAATTGTGCATAAAAAAATCCTAGAAGGCAGTATACCAACTATTAATAATGTTCATCTCTGGCTGGTGGGATTATGGATTATTTTTATTTTAAAAATATTTTTCCTACTGTAATAGCATAATCAATAAAACATATTAAGAAATATTTTTCCTATTTCTCAAATATTCTTCAATGAGCATATATTACTTTTATCTATTTATATTGTTTCAGATATTGAATACTTTCTAAAAAAAGCATTAGAGGTGCATCTAAAATCTCACTTTACCCAGTCAGAAACCTATTCCCCTGCTGCCCTCTCGAGAGTTAATCGCCCTCTCCAAGTTGAGATGAATCCTCCATGTATGCCTTCATAATTTTACTATTGATGTGTATACTTATCTCTCTGTTCATTATATATTACAATATGTTACATATTAGAGTATTGTTTTACATTTACGTAAATAATATCACATTATGTGTACAATGCTGAATCTTGTTTTTTTCACTTAACATCATTTTCTACATACATCCCAGTAGATGTTTCTGAACCTGGGGCTTTCATTTTAATCGATGCATAGTGTTTCATTTTACTAAAATTTACTCTTTGGTTCTCTTACTTATGGAGATTTTTTTTCCCATTTTTTTTCTCACAAACAATGTTTCAATGAACATCCATCAGAGTCTTAAGAGTTTTGTTTTAAAGAACTATACCTAGCAGATTTGCTGGATAGGAGTGTATGTACATTTCAAAGTTTTAAAAATATTCTTCAATTGTCCTCCAGTGTGAGGTACAATCCTATTAGCTTTGTACAACAGCTCCTGTTTTTCTGTATCTTTGCAATACTTGATATTGTCCGGATGTGTGCGTCATCCCTGTGGATGGTTATAAACTGGAATTTCACAGTGGTCTTAATTTAAATGTTTCTGTTACTGATGTTAACTATGTTTATTGTCCACTCAAAATTTGCCTTCATTTAATTGTCTTTGCTGATTGTTTCAATGTTTTTGTTTGTTCTTTGCGTTGCTGTCTTTTTCTTATTTTATAGTACAATTCCCGTTTCCGTGCTGTAAACCCACCGTGCACGGTAAACGTCTCTCCTAGTCTGTGGCCCTTCTAAACGTAGTTTGTGGCATCTTACGGTAAGCATGGATTTTATTTTAAAATTTCATGTAGTCAGTGTTACCAGTCTTTTTCTTAATGATGTATACTTTCTGTCTTAAGATATCCTTCCCTTATACTAAGGTAGTCATGTAGATTATCCCTCTGAATTTGTTAAATTGAGGAAATAGTGAAAGATTTTTCTGATGGCTGAAATATCCTTGAAAAGTGAGGTAAATCCTACTTAGTCAAGATGTACTTTTTTTTTTTAATTAAGATTTTTTATTTATTTATTTTCAGAGAGAGAGAGGAGAAGGGAGAGAGAAACAGCAATGTATGGTTGCCTCTCACATGGCCCTCACTGGGGACCTGGCCCGCAACCCAGGCATGTGCCCCGACTGGGAATCGAATCGGGACCCTCTGGTTCCCAGCCCGCGCTCAATCCACTGAGCTACACCAGCCGGGGAAGATGTACTTTTTAATATATTATTGTATTCAATGTGGCAATATTTTGTTTAGAAACTGGACATATATTTTCATACCAAAGATTAATCCACATATTTTCTGTGTACTCTCCTTGTCCGGGTTTGGTATCCAAGCATTATAAGCACCGCTTCAGCAGTCTGCCTCCTCGTGAGCTGTCAAACAGCGGGCCAGCCTCAGCGCTCTCGTTCATTCCGGCTCAGCACAGCTCTGCCACCAAACTGTCCCGACCACCTGTTTCTGACATCACTGTTCTTCTATGAACATCTACCAGTGCATTGAGTTATGATTGGTGGTGTGCATTTCTCCACAAAATTGTACATTTGATCTATGTCAAAATTTGCTGTAACAAAATTGTTCATAATATTATCTGATGTTGCCTCTAAACTTCTCTTGAGTCTTTGGTCACATCCTCCATTTTTCTCAACAATAATTATTTTTACTTTCTCTTCTCTTGATCAGTCTTGCTAGGGGTGTATTTATATTATTACCTTTTAAAATACTGGTTAATTTTCATTATGATTTTGTTTTAATCCCTGAGTTATTTTGAAATGTATTCCTTTTTCATTTCCAAACTTATGGCTGAGGGTTCTGGAGGAAGGGTAGTTTAGATGTGCTTAATTTCCTGTAACCTGTTCAGGTCGGCCACGCCCTGCACCTCCCGCAGTCGCCTGGACACAAATCGGGTCTGGAGAGAAGAACAAGAAAGCTGTCACAGGGCCGTTTCCTCTCTGGGATCAGTGACAGTCTTAGAACTAGTGTAGAAATTCCCATTGGCAAGGCACAGAATGGCCTCATTCCAGAGAAAACTGGCCCAGCAGAGACTGTGGTAGCCTACGGGAAATGGCAGCATTGGCCTGCAAGGGGTGCAGGAATGTGTGCAGCATGCCCATGACCCCAAGGAGCCAAGGATGTGTGGAACAGGTGTTCTAAGTTGTCCTCACCTAAAGTGCTGGGAAGTGGACACACAGGCTTTCTTCTGGGGTCTGCCTGTTGCTATAATGCTGACCCTGATCGAGAATTCTAACTTCCACTGTTCTAGAGACTGCCATTCTTTAAGGCATGGGGAAGCAACTAAACCGAAGCCTTAAGGAGTAGACTAAGAAACAAACAAACATAAAACAAAGACTTAACAGAGCCTAGCAACCAGAAACAACAAACAAAAAATTGAAAATGAATCTCTAAAAAAGTAGAAATGCTAATGGACACATAAGAATTTTAAAGCAAATAATAACAAAAGAGCTTAAAAATACTAAAAGTCAGCATATAAAAACTCTGTGGAAAAAATAACCAATGAAAAAATGAAAATGACTTGAAGGTAAGGTGGGTTTATTGCTGAAAATTGAATTAGTGCCCGAGAATGCAAAGTGAAAGGAGTGTCTCAAGCTACAAAGAAAAAGAAAAAGGAGTTTACGAAGGCAGAGATCCAGGAGACCTATTATGCAAATAATAGAAATTCCAGAAAAAGAAAAAGAAACAGATGGAGACAAAGCAATAATTAAAAAGTACAGTTAAAATTCCCTTAGTGAATAAAATCTTTAGTCTGCATGTTGAAGTTCCAGGCAAGATTAATAAAAAAGATACACATGCATACTCATATACTGGAGAAACCTCTGTGTGCCAAGGATAAAAGAGCTATTATAGGAGCTTCCAGAGGGAAGTAATGCATTCTTTAAAGTGAACTAAGACATTGATTAAAGTTCTCATCTGCATCAGTGAAAACTAAAAGATAATGAATTATTATCTGAGGAAAATACTTAAGAAAGAACTCTGAATTGAACAGGGACTTCAAGATAGGTGATGTATAAAAGGGGAAAATAGTGATTAACAATTTAAAAAAACCAATTAAACTATATACCAAACTATATCTGTTCAATTACAACTCTATCTATCTATCTATCTGGGAAAAAACATACACTCCTGACTGATGGGTACAGAGTTCTAGATGTCTACCAAATCAAGGTTGTTAATTGTATTATTTAACATTCTATAGTCTTAATATTGTTTCTTCATTTAGCAATGTTCTCAGTGAAATACAGTATACTAAAATCTTGTACAAATTGTGGATTTCAGTTTTTCTTCAAAGCACTATCAGTTTTTGGCTTTTAATATATCAAGGCATTGTTGTGTGTGAAAGAACGTATGACTTTCATATCTTCTTGGTTTTGTGTTTTATCCCTTATTGTTACCTAGTATCCCTCCTTATAGCTTTTAAGGCTTTTAACTTTCAGTTATATTTTGATTAATGATGTTGCCTCGATGCCTTTCTCTAGGTTCATTTTGCTTGGTGTTGCGCTTTTAACCCCATGTGTCATTTTGATTTAGGTTTGACTCCTGTCAAAAGCACACAGCACGATTTTTACCAATTGCATCCAATATGATTCATTTGGTCTTTCACTAATTATTTCCTATTTTGTATTTTTGACTTTTCATGCTTATTCTTTGCTGCACTTCCTTTTTCTGCAGATTTAGATATATTTTAATTAAAGGTTCCTTTATTCTTTATTTTCCACTACTGAAGAAAAATAAAAGATGTACATTATGGAAGATATAAATATGTTTCTAACTTCTAGTGATTTCTCACAAAAATATACTAGAAACATTTTTAATAAAAAATAAATAAAAAGTCAACAAGTGCCTGTTTCTCTGGGTTTGTAACCCACTTATCTCTGAACACAAACCTCTCTCTCACCTGCTTTTGTCTGGAAATGCTCCCCCACCCCCAGGTGCATGTTGCCTGCCTCTGGCTCCCACTTCCAGTGAAGCTCTTTGAGACTCCAGAGCCCAGAAGGGCGCCGTCCCCTGTGGACACTGCCCATTTCTGGGCCCAGTCACCAGCCGACTGCCATTTAGATTCCACTTTCTATTACGTATTTCTGATACAGTTGAGCATGAAGATAATTGCCTTTGTTTTTCTGTGTAGTTAGAACTTGTAATTTTCTCATTTTGTGTTTTATCCCTCAGCGCTGTTTAGATGCATGGAAAAACAGGGGACGCATCGCTTCATAATAAACCTCACAGACCTTGCCAAGATGATGTCATGTTATACTTTTATACTCAGAAAAATATATAATTGATTTGAAAATAAATATAATATATATGTATGTTCATCAAATATTCATTTTCAGTTATGTAAAAGCTTTGTACAGCAAAAAATAAAAAAGAGCATGGGGGATAGAAATAAACCACATCAACATTAATTACTCTGATAAGATTTGGGAAAAATATTTTATAATTTTTTACTAAAATAATTTATTCATATCTATGAAAATATAAACCTATTTTAAAAAGCTCCTAGAAGTAAAAGTAAATTATATTAATAATTGTTATACTATAAAATTACACCAATCCAACAGGGTTTCCTAAAGGACACAGTTAAAAGGTATTAAAAATGAGCTCATCCATTCAGAAAGTTTTCTGTGTTACTATGTCTCAGATTTTAGACAAATCACTCTTTTCTACACTTGGTTAGAGTAATTGAAGTACAAGGTCTGTCCATAAAAAGTCCAGCCATTGTTAGTATAACAAGAACATTTTGCATGACACCGATGTAACCTGGCAGCCAAGGAGAGTGGACTAGAATGCGCATGTGTGAACAAAGACGACTTCACTGTACCAGTCAGTGGGGGCCATAGACACTGTTGAGTTAGCATGTGTACTGTGTAGCTGTTGCATTCAAAACAAATGAGTGAGTAGAGCAATGAATCTGCATCAAATTTTGTGTTAAGCTTCAACATTCATCTGCTAAAACCAGTCAGATGATTCAGAAGGCTGCAGCTATGGGCAACTCTGGTGATCAGCAGCTTCATCGTGACAATGTGCCCACTCATACACCACGTCCCACACAGAATTTTTTTGGTGAAACATCAAATCACACAGTTACACAGGTGACTCAGCACCCCCTACAGCCCAGATTTGGTACCCTGTGACTTCTGGCTTTTCCCAAAACTAAAATCACCTTTGAAAGGGAAGAGATTTCACACTGTCAATGAGATTCAGGAAAATACAACGGGACAGCTGAGGGTGATTGGGAGAACTGTGTGAAGTCCCAAGGTACCTACTTTGAAAAGACTCAGGCATCTTTGTCCTTTGTACAATGTTTCTTGTATCTTCTTCAGTAAATGTCCCTATTTTTCATATTATATGGCTGGGTACCTTCTGGACAGACTATGTATGCTTCAGTTGAAATGATGATCCAGGATTCTCATATTTGCTGTGACTTAATGTCTGCTTACTTCTAAGTTTTCTAAGGAAAGGAGTACTAGCTGGCTCACTGCTCTTGACTTGTTTATGGTCTCGTTTTTAGCCTTTCATTATTCTGTTTTCATTTTCTCTACTCACAGGTGAGAGACACAGAAGATATTAGATGACTATCTGGTAATGAATTGAATGGTTCCATAGAAATTAAAAGCATGAGAAAACCTATGTGATTAAATAACACCTGCTGTTCCTTCTCTGGGTTCTGCGCAGAAATAGTCAAATAGGATCTCCCACAGAGAATGAATGTGACCAAGTTTGTCAGTATAATATATGACTCTGGTCTATATGAGCCCTCTTGACTCCCAGTATCTGGGATGCTTTAAACTTTGATTTAGCAAAGTACTGTGGATAAAACTTCTCCTATTACTTTATGTCTAATATGTTTTCTTTTTCTTACGTCTCATACACCTAAGGGCCAGGGAAATAGTAAGTTCTCAACAAACAGTTGTGGAACAGGTGAATGGATACATGAACGGATAAAGGAAACAGCCTGGAACAGCACAATGAGGCACTGAGGAAGAGTTACAAATCAGGGAGTCACAGGGAATCTCAGTGCTTTTGAATTCTCATCTCTTTCAACAACCTATTCATCTATATTTATTTAGTTCCCTTAATTGTAATAGAAGACATCATGGTAAATATGATAAAATGATAGATCTAGAAATATTTGTGTGTTAATTCTATCATGAAATTAACTGTTGAAATTACTTTTAACTCTATCTTTAACTATTTAAACCTAATCTATTAACATCCAAAAGTAATACCTATGAGTAAGTTATTTTTGTCTTTGCCATTTTTAACAAATCGTCTCTGAGAGTCCAGTGGAAAAACAATCTATTATGAGATCCTTGAATTTGTGTAATCCAATATAAATGTAAAATGTAATATGTAATATATTAAATAAAATCTACAATAAAGTATATTAATGTAAAGATATATTTTTAAGTGTATAGTGTAACTATAGTTCGGTGTTAGTTAATTTTCAAACGTTACTTAATTAAGAGTGTAGGAGTGCCTAAAGGGAGAATTAGTAGTCTTGGTACAATATTACATTAATAATGCAGCATCTATGGAAAAGAATATAAAGTGAATTAGTCAGCTTGCCAGTAGGTGCCTGAGACAGGTGTAGATAGTGTAATGAGGGGGAACAGGGTGGTAAATAGGAGACTTATATGCATTACGCGGGTTTCTTTAGGATTGTATTTTTAGGATAATGTTATTCCAGTTTAATGCTGTACGTAGCAACTGCTAAACAGAACAAAATTAATGAGTCCATGAAATAACAGCTTAATCACTAGCATGGACTGAAATTACACAACTGCACATAACCATGAGCTCTAATGCTATTGTCTCTTTTTTTAAAGATTTTATTTATTTATTTGTTTGTTTTATTTATTTTGAGAGAGGGGAAGGGAGGGAGAAATACAGGGAGAGAAACCTCAATGTGCAGTTGCATCACATACGCCCCCTACTAGAGACCTGGGCTGCAAACCAGGCATGTGCCCTACATTGGGAAAGGAACTGGCAACCCTTTGGTTCTCAGGCTGGCGCTCAATCCACTGAGTCACACCAGCCAGGGCTGATATTGCCTCTCCTTAGGAGAATTGAGAATAACTCTTGTCAAGTGTTCAACCAGTACATAAAACAAGATCATCAAAATTAAAATATTCTGAAGTAAGAGCAAAAACAGAAGTTAAAAACCTATATTTTTCATAGATTAAGGTTTACTCCAGGAGAAGTTTCAGTATTTTATACATAGTATCTATCTTTGGTCTATTTGGCTTTCTCCAAAGATGGAAATCACTTAATATTTAACATCAGTTAATTAGATGTGAATTATTTTGATAGCTATCTTTAATGTTTTTCTAATTATAAAAGCAATATGCATTAACTGTAGAAAATTTGGGCAAAACAGAAAAGTATGAAAAAAATCACATGTAACCCAAGCATCCAAGGATAGCACTACTAATATATCTTTCTGGTCTTTTATCCCATGCAACTACACATAATATTAGTTTTCAACTAAATTTATATCAAGTGGTAAACATACATTCATTCATTCAACAGATAGTTATTGAAGGATAACTATATGCCATTATGAGAATTTGAATAATTAGATATAATTTGAAAATATTATTTTTAATGATTATAGATGATTCTAACCTTTGTGTAGCAGTACTACTTAACCATTCATGCATGTTGTCTTTTGGGTTGTCTCCAATTCATCCACTGATCTTAGATTGGTTGGAACATCCCCCAGTATCACTCCAAAGGCACAATACAGACTTATTACAAACCACTATGCAAGTTTCTAACTCTTCCTATTTTGTATGAAAGGAAAAAATTCAAGATTTAGCCTGTCAAAATCAAAATCTCAAAATTGCGCCTTATATAATTAAATAATTGGTTCGTGAATTGTGAATGTGGTTAAGAATATGTCTCTAAAAACAACCCAAAGAATATGTTTTTTTGCTCTGGCTGGTATGGCTCAGTTGGTGGGAGCATCATCCCGTAAACTCAAAGGTCGCAGGTTTGATTTCTGGTCAGGGCACATACCAAGGTTGTGGGTTCAGTCCCCAGTCAGGGCGTGTGTGTGTGAGAGGTGGATCGACATTTCTCTCTCACATAGATGTTTTTCCCCTTCTTTCTGTCCCTTCATTCCCCCCCAAAAAATTAATAAGCATGTCTTTGATGAGGATAAAAAATAAAAAAGACTATGGTCTCTAGAGCCAAATAGCATTGTCTTCAAGTTTCAGCACTGCCATTTTTTAGCAAGCGCTAGACCTTTTTCTGGTTTGTTTCCTTTATTTGTAAAATTGTCTGATACCACTAACTTCTTCATAAATAGCTTAAGATTAAATAAATTAATATGCATAAGGTAAGTATTTCATAATACTATCTATTATTATTTTTTCATTAATATTTATTGAGTGCCGTTCATGTGGCTGTGTTTTGCTAGAAGCTATGGTTACACATATAAACAGACAGGCAAGATTTTTACCTCTACAAAACAACTGCAACAGCTATTAAGATAAGCCCAAAATAACGATATCACTTCAATCAAAATAAGGGCTATAAAGAAAAGGAATATTAGAAGGTGCTAAAAGAATAGAAAACAGGGCATCCATCCATACACTTACTCTGGGGCACGGTGCGTGGGTGTCTGCAAAGTGGGTTTCTGTGGGGAAGAATACAAAGTAAACTATTCAGAGAAAGGAAAAGAGGAGAGGACAGTAGGAACAGATATTTGTTCAGGTACGTAGAGGCCCACAGGTCGAAAGGAGCTTGCCCCTATTAAAGAACTAAAGGGAACTGAGTAGAGAGTGCCGGTTGGGAAGGTGGAGACTGGAGAGAGATGAGGTAAAATATGAAAAGGAAAACCAAAGCACCTCATTTGGAGCCTTTTGAACCTTATTACAAATTTAGTCATTGTTTTAAGAACAGTAACAAAACAATAAGTCACTAAAGTTTTTATTCAGAGCAGTGATGCACTCAGATTTATGATTTTTAAGATTACTTTGGCTGCGACATAAATAAACACATAAGGAAGGCAAATAGGACAGTTGATATTTTATTATTAAAATGATCCAGAAGAGTGGTTGGTGAAGGCAGAGATTAAAAGAAGACGACAGATTTGAGGAATCTTTGGGGATACATAATAAGTTACAGAATTACCCTTACCCTCCTACCTGCTACAGTTAAGAACCACGAGAGTTGGTGATTGATTGCATATAGGAATTGATGGAGATGGAGGTGGAAAGAACACCCAGGTTTCTGAAGTCAGACGAGTGGTTAAATCATGTACTGAGAAAAGAAACCCTGTGTGAAGAGTAAATTTGAGGGGATAGATGATGTTAGTCTAGGATATGTTAGGACCAAGGTGCCTTTGAGACATACAGGTAAAGATATTTAGTCAATGGTTGGATGGATGGATGGATGAATGGATGGACGGGTGGATGCATAGATGGGTGGATGGATGGATAAATGAATTGATGGGTAGAGAGAATGAAGAATGGATTAGGCTGGAGCTGAGATAAGTGGTCTGGACTGGAAAGAAGTGTGTGGGAATCCTTAGCATGTTGATTGTAACAGAAGTCGTACTATGGATGAGATCAGTTATGAAGAGAGAAAGGTAAAAAGAACAGGGAGAACTTGGAGCCTCAAGGAACTCCCAACTTTTAAAACTTGCAGAAAAATGTCAGCTGTCATGGAGGATGCTAACTCATGAAGTTCCATCTGATGGCTGCATTTTTCTTTATTAATGAAAATATGAGACCATCTGCTGAGACTGAGAGACCAGGCAGGGGAAAGTGTCTGAGGTTTGAGAGACGGCGTGGCGGGCCTGCTTGAATGGGGTGAACGTGAATTTATGAATTAATGAACGTTGACCTCCTTATGACACACAGTCTGACACTGTAGGAGCAACTCGGTTCCACAGGATGCCATAAATGACGTCATAAAAAGCCTATGTCCCTAACATCATCACTTCAATGAGTTTGTTGTATATTTTGAAATATTATTCTACAATTCATATTATTCATAGGTAAGTAAAATTGATCTGAGAGAAAAAGAGTATAATTTTCTTTTGTCTAGGATATTGTTTTCCACAAATAGCCAAATTCCACCAATTTGAGCAAACTGAGATGATTCATTTTCAAATAGGTAAATTGTCCATATGGGTGAAATGGCAAATTTATCAGGATTTCACTGTGGGTACTGTGACCCTTGTCTCCTCTCTTTGCCTTTCTATAAACTAACACTGGGTTACGAGTTTTACCAAGTCCCAGTCTGCTTTAATAAATGGCAAGGACGGCACTGAGCACAGAACAAATGCCAAATAAATAACTGCTGTTTGATAAAAATGGCTCTTATCAGCAAGGCCAGTATTTGTATATAAGAGAATGATTCCAAGGGGCTTAAAAATATTTGCTCTCTTCGATGAGTTAAACATACCCACAGAAATTATGTTGACATTACCCACTAGCTAAGCAGAGATAAACATCAGTCCTGGTGCAGTCTGAATTCTTTTAATTTCAAAATTTTGGCACTGGAATTCAAAAAGCTTCACCATTTCAAAAAATATTTTGGTATAAAAAAGTTACAGAATCATCATCACAATGACCTACTTCAGGACACTGGGGGAAGTGTTGTGTGGGTGTGGAGCATCATTCACAGGTCGCCTTTCCATTTCAGGTTGACCAAGCCAGTAAGCACATTAGCCAATTGAACAGAGGTGGACCAGACCCACGCTATCCTGGCACAGAACTATGGTTGAGTCCTTTTGATCAGAGATCATTTCTTCTCTTCCAACAAGATTGGATGCCGTCTTCACTAGTGTTGTTATAAATTGCTCATTAATCAAAATGGATTTATTGAGCATCCATAGTGTGCAAAGCCTGTACTGAGTGACTCAAAATAACAGGTTGCCTAGTTACCATGAAATGGAAAAATTCCCCTGTGAAGGTTAAAATTAAAGGAAAGACAGATCAGAAAACATTATTTTTAATGGCATGACTATTTCATAAGGGCTTTTTCTGCCATGTTAGCCATTTTATTTTAAAGATAATATTCATTCATTCATTCATTCACTCATTTAATTATTCATTCTTACATGCAACTGAGTCACCTTTATGATTATATACAGTTCTTTTTCCTGATACAATAAGGGAAAAATATGATTCAACATGGACTGCAAATGAGTCTTAGACAGCAAATTACCAAGGAAGTACTATACTCCCGCTGATCTTTATTCAATGAGCCTAGTACTTTAGCAATTTCATTTTCACTCCGTGTGAAATCTGTAGTCACTGAGGTATTAGTTAAACTGCTCCTTGGGAAGAGTATCCCCCACTTTCTGGTCAAATTGCAAAATTTTGTTGACTATAGATTTGCTAATAAGTTCCTTCATATTTAAATCAAACCAGTGGATATGCTGAATTGTTTGGTTTTGTGTTTTTTGTGGTCAGGATGAAATATGTTTTGTACTAGCTCATCTAGTTAATAAATAGGAGAGCCCACAAGAAGGTAACTAACATACATATTTAACTGTGATTTTTCTGAGAATATACATGGTCTTTATCAAGAATGACATTGCGTCACAACTGAGACCCTCAAGCTGCTTAGCCTCTGAGATAAGCAGGACAGGCAGTCTGTCCTCCTGGGCCCAGCATCCTCACTCGCCCCTCCCTTCTATGTAGTATTGAGTCTGTGTGCTTGGTTTTGGTCCCCATATTCATTCCCTAGAGCTGCTGTAACAAAGTACTACTAACTGGGTATCTTAACAACACACATTTATTATCCTACAGGATAGTATCTGGAGGCTAGACATCTGAAATCAAGGTGGTTTTGGGGGGGCAGGGTTTGTTCCACCTGAGAGCTGGGAGAGAAGACTCTGTTCTAGCTCTCTCCTTGGCTTTCAGATGGCCATCTTCTCCCTGTGTCTCTCCACATCATCTTTCCTCTTTGAATATCCCTTGCGTACAAATTTCCCCTTTCTATAAGGACAGCAGTCATGTTGGATTAGGTCTCAACCGATGACTTTGTTTTAACTTGATTATCTCAATAAAGACCTATCTCCAAATTTTCCACTTAAGGTCACATTCTGAGGTACTAGGAGTTAGAAGTCCAAAAATAATAAGGGAGGTCACAATTCAACCGTAACAGTGCCTCTAACGATCTGATCATCCCTTCATCATATCCATCTCCTGTCCCTTCCCTTCCCTTCCCTTCCCTTCCCATCTCTTCTCTCTCTCTTTCCATAAGCTTTTGAATGCAATTCCTATGAATGTACAAATCTCCATTTTATCTGTAAACCTACATCATGTCATCCAACACAGCTAAGTGAAAGCTATAAAACACATTCCTTAAAATATAGTTTTTTTAGTTCCCTTGACTACTTATTTCCCAAATGTCAGAATCCTTAAGGGAGGAAGAGATGAGCGTCACTCTCAGCTTTGTTCCCCCTTCCCCCTCTGGCCAGCATTTGTCCTGGCCACCATCATTTCTTGCTGAGACTGCACACTGATCTCCTCATCAATCTTCCTGCCCTCTAGCCTCATCTCTGTCCAGTCTCTTCTCCACATTGCTGCCAGAGAGATCATTTCAAAACAAAACCTATCATGCCACATCCCCACTTAGAGTCTATCAGCAGTTCACTCCTGCTGTCGGGTAAGATTCAAACTCCTATATTCCATTTCTTGTTGTGTTATGTATTTTCTCTAAAAACATTCTAAGCTCTAACCATGCTAAGTTGGGTGTAGTCCCTGGATGCACTATGTTCTTCCACGGGACACACTGTTCTATAGCCCGGAGAGCCACACAATCCCGTTCATCCCCCCAACTCTTCCTTCTTTGAGGCTCAGATCAGACAGCACCTCCTCCAATAAGCTTTCACTCATTCACCCTCTCCTACCCTCCCAGAGCACCTTACATTCGCCTCTCTCCTTGCACTTGTTACCCTTAACTTTAACACATTCTCAGCTCTAAATATCAAGACTGAACCTTTCACTCTGTTTCTTCTACGACATGTAGCACAATGTCTGAACACGAGAGGCACTCAACAAGCGTAACTGAGTAAACAAGAAACTGTAGGGTAGTTACCAACCCAGTTCAAACTGAGTGCTTTTAAAAGACTCCAGTGCATCAAGAGATGTCTCCATCACCAGAAGTCCTACTTTTAGTTCATAGAGGACTTGGTAACAAAGGGAAAACATCAGTTAACTCCGAGAGAGGTCAGTAAGTTCCCTGAGTTCATCAGCTTACTTTGTTGGCCCTGAGGGTACAAGGAAAATCGAGGGATTAGGTACAGCAGAGTGAGAGACTTGGAAGGATTAATAATTGGATCCATACAAAACCTAAGCTATAGGTTAATGGAATCAACAGAAAAAAAAGACGCAAATTGTCTCTCATCCAGCCAGAAGACCGTCATGTCAATGCTCTCTTCTCCCTGCTATGGAGCTCAAGGAGGCAAGTTCTATGAAATTCCAGAAAGGTTCCACATATAATTGGACCAGAAACTGCTCTGACTTATATTCATCTCTATTCCTAACATTGAAAAACATTTTCTTCCATTTGAATACTGGGCTCCCTTACCCCTAGAATTCTCAATCGCAGCCCAAAGTGCAAAGATGACCAATAATTATGAATTAAGCCTGGATCAGTTGAGCCAACTGACTTCTTTTACACTGAATCCAGATGACTGAACGCAACTGGGGAAAATCATATATTTATGCAAATTAATTCTTGTTCCACAGCAATGAACAACTCAGTCACTGTGGCATTTTGTATTTTCCAAATGTTGCTGCAAGAATATGTTCTTATAATGCAACTTTTGGTAGCACTTTTGGAGGCAGATTAAATTCCTTCCATTTAGGTAAAGGTAGCCTGTTGACTACACTGGTGGTGAGGTTGAATTCTGAGGCTAAGTCATACAAAGTAGCAGAGCTCTGCCTCAACCTCTAGGGGTTCTCACTCTTAGATCCCATCACATACCAGGAGGAAGTCCACGTAGTCCATGTCATCAGCCATATGAACAAGGATTGGCCTTGAGAATGGATCCTCCAGCCCCTAGAGAACTTGCCCCAATTGATAACATGCGGGGCAGAAAGCAGTCACTCCCGCTGAGCCCTCTCTAAATTTCAGATTCATGAGCAAAATAACTGACGTAACTCACTAAATGTTACAATCAGTAACCAGAACAGATTCGGGTACTTAGAAGTGGGGTGCTGCCCTACCAAATATCTCAACACAGTGGCATTAGCTTGGCCATTGGACAGCAGGCAGAGGCTGGAAGGGCCTCAAAGTGAGCGACTGTGAAAAGCTAAATGGCCTGCAGGAGAGGATACGTGGAAACCCGAAAAGCATGAGAAAGCAGTTGGTAAAGGCTTAACGGGCAGCGAATGAAATTGGCAGCTCAAAGCAAGGATTCCTTTGTCGCGTAGTAGGGGAAAGTTTGGCAACATTGACATCTGCAGTAACGTGGCAAATGGAAAATGAACCAAATGAACTCCGTGATCTAGCGAAGGAGATTCCAGGCAGAATATGTAAAGTGTAACTTAGATTCATCTGGCGGCCGATGATAAAATGCAGCAAGAACTGAAGAATGGCCTGTTGAATTAGAAGGAGCCAGAAATCTCTGGGCATAAAAACAAAACTGGCTTCTTATTTCCAGCTGCTCCAAATGGCAAAAAAGAAATTCTAAAATTAGGAAGGCCAAGGATCAGATGTGGGCGGGACTACAAGATCATCCGTTAACACCTAAGCAAGCTCTCAGGTGGGCCCACATAGAAACTTTAAGCCAAACAAGAAGACCCTATAAGGATTTTTAAGGCATGACTCATTGATCCTCCCTGCTGAACTACAGGATTTCTAAGGATTGCAGGGACAGTGTGTCACAGAAGTCACCCAATATTCAGAAGAGCTTATCTAAAATACAGGCTTTTGTCTAATGGAGTGTTATATAAATTGGAACACAAAAAGTCTACAAAGTTCTAAAAGAAATGATATCAGCTTGACCTGGAAGAAACAGAGATAGGACACAATGAAAAGAGGTCTTTTGATCTCTCAGATTTTATAGGCACAAAGCAGGTGAGAAAGATATTCAGCTGCAAATATGGGTTACTTTTTATGGAAAAGGAAGTATGACTCAGAAGCTGGAACCAAGAGCCCCAGAGAACAATTCCTATGTCATAGGGCTGACCATTACTCAAGGAACTGTGCCTGATTTAGGTGCATAATTGCCACAGGCTGTGACTGCTGTGTGCCCTGTTTCCCCTGCGTTTGAAGGGGAATGACAACTGTGGCTTTCCTGTGCTTGTTCCACTGTTATACACTGGGTGTGATGGACAGGACAGGTTGTCTCTCTAGTTCACAGGTCATCACTGCTGAGAGCAAAGGTAATCAAGGGCCTGGACCATGAGAACTGCACCAGAGACTCATGCACGCCTGAACTTAGACTTGGAGCTCATGCTGGAATGGGCTGACGTTTGGGGATCCTGAAAGAAGAAATCGGTGTATTCGCATGTGAGAGGATATAAATCACTGTGTCCAGAGGGCAGACTGTGGCATACTGTACTTTCCCAAAATGACAGTAAAGTATCTCCCATTCTATATTCTCTTATTACAAAGTAACTGATCCTCTTTCATCAAGAACTGGGGTCCATGTCCCTTCCCCTTGAATCTGAGTGGGCCAGTAAGAATAGCAGAAGTGACAATCTGTGACTTCTAAGGCTATATAGTAAAAATGAAGCAGCTTTTACCTGGCTCTTTTTGGGATTTCCACTCTCAGAACCCAGCCAGCATGCCATGAGGAAACTCAAATAGTCCATGGAAAGTGAATGGTCCCTAGCTCATCCCCTCAGCCATCACCAACATGCCAGCCACGGAGTGGGTCATCCTGAGAATAAGTCCTCTGTGCCCCGGTGGAGCACCCCCAGCTCATGCAGTGTGGCTCCAACAAGCTGCCCTGTCAGATAAGCTCTGCCAAACTTGCAGACTGTGAGCAAAATATATGACTGATGTTCCTCTAACTCAATATGATCAGGGGCAGCTTGTTAAATAGAGATAGCTGATAAAGACATCTCCTTTATGAAGTGGTCCTCAGGCTCCTAGGTCGGGGAAAATCCTCTTCTTTTCTGCTTCCAAAGCACTCTGTGTAACATCATCTTAGCACTTACTACACTCTTTTGAAATCAACTGCTCATCGTCTGCCTCCAGGTGAACACAAGGCAGGCTTGGGATTTCCAGAAAATCAGCTCCCCACATATACATATTACTTTTGCCCCGTTCTCTCTCTCCTCTGCTCTGGAACTTTGATTAGCCAAGTTAGAATTTCTTAGTGTATCCTCCAAGTCTCTTAGCTTCTCTTTCCTGGTTTCCATCTCTTTGTCTCTCTGTGCAATGTTCTGAAAAACTACTTCTGATCCGATTTCCAGCTCACTAAATATCTCTTCAACTGAATCCCATCTGCTATTCCATTCAACTTTGGGGTTGTTTTTCTTTGTGTGTGCATGTGTGAGATATTAGGGGTTTTTTCCCCTTCTCATATATGCTAGGTAATTTTTTACAGTTTCTATTTCTCAAAATACCTCCAAGATTATTTTTTTAGTTATAATAGCATGGTCACTTTATGACTCTCTGATAATTCCATCTGATAATTCCAAATTTGAAGTCTTCTCAAGTGGGGATCTGTTCTTTCTTGTTTCTGTTGATTCCTGCTGGGGATTCCTTTCCTTGTAGGCTTAATTATTGCAAACTGCTCATTTTAATTGGAAAATTGTTTATAGGATTTATCTGGGCCTAGAAAGAAAGTCATTCCCCTTTAGACGGATTATATTTGCTTCTGTTTGATACCTGAGAGTATACTGCTTTAAGCTAAATTCACAAACTGATGTTTTTTGAACCATCTAAGGCACAGGCAGCAAACACAAGGCCCACAGGCCGAATCTGCCCCTCTACCTTGTTTTATCCGGCCCGGCACCTTGTTTCTACCTGGCGGCAGTACCGAACTCCTTGCCCCTAGTTAAGGAGTAGTTACATTCATACAGTGCTAAAATTACATTCGGCCCTTTGAAGGCAACCACGAGGCTGATGTGGCCCCGATGAAAACAACTTTGACATCCCTGATCTAAGGTGATTTAAATTTTGGGTGCAAACCTATGTGAGGACCAGTTTGTGGTAACAACATCTCAGAAATTTTCTCCATCGTTCTACTCACAACAAATTATCCTCCCTGCGGTCTCCTTGGGTTGCTGGTTATGGGGCAGAATTATTTCTGATTACTCTGAGGCATAGTCCTTGTAGTCCCCATTCTATGGAGGAAGGGTTCCTTTTAGAACCTTAATGCTGGGCAGGCACAGAGAAATATATTCTATAAACAAACCCACAAAGCACCAAAGTTCAACGGCAGGTTCAGACAATTCCCTCTGGACAAAAGGACTTTAATGCTCTACCAGTTTCCCATCTTCATCAATGTTTTGGCTTGATGATTTCTTACTTACCTACTGATTTTAAAACATTCCTAATTCAAATGTTATTCAGTTTATATAATTTTCCTGTCATCTTTTTGCTGCTTTTAAAAAGTTTTTCTTTTCTGCATGTTTATCCACCATGTTTACTTACTTTAAGCAGGAGAGCTGTTCGAAGCCTAATCAGCTGACACCCTATCCATGGCTTCTTGTCATTGTTTTCAATTTCTGTGTCCTCAGCACACAGCACAGTGCCTGGCACATGAGCTCAATTCGTTTCTTACTGCTTGATGAATATATTGGACCTTTTAATTCCTGTATCCATCACCCCCGGCACAGCCCTACCCCCTGGGCCCTAATTAAAGCTCTTTTACATTTTTATACGTATATGCTATTTTCCTCCATTAACAGAAATTTCCTCCTATCTTCCCTCTATTTCCCTGTTCCCTCTCTTATGGAGGGCTTTTCATCCCCCTCAACCCCCACAGTTTGGGATCAGCATTGTCTTCACTCTCAGTGGCTGCTTCTGGATCATTCACTCTCCTTCTGCCTTCATCCGAAATCTGCTGCTCTTTGAAGACTATGCTATCCTATTATAACATTCTTTTTCTGATTTTATTACTATCAGAAGTGGACTTTCAGTCATATCTCATTTCTTGAGAGTTTCAGTACTTGGTTCACAATTTCCACTCTACCTCATCCCCTACAATAATTCAGCAGGATAACAGAATACTTAGGAGCACAGTTGAACAAACCAAGTTCAAGCCCCAGATCCATTCCTTATCAATAAGTATGTCTGGGAAGTTACCTAATATTTCAGGGCCTCAGTTTCTTCATCTGTAAAGTGGCAATAATGATATTAGTACCATACAGCATGGTAAGAATCGTATGAAATAATATCTATAGAGCACTTGGAACAGTGTATGACATGTGGTAAATGCTCAATGAATTTTAACCATTTTCATTATGCTCTTACCTCATCTTAAAAATCTTCCTTCTGCTAACTGTTAGAGGGGATGTGGAGAAAAGGGAACCCTACTACACTGTTGGTGGGAATGCAGACTAGTGCAGCCACTGTGGAAAACAGTATGGAATTTCCTCAGAAAAATAAAAATGGAACTGCCTTTTGACCCAGCAATTCCACTACTGGGATTATACTCTGAGAACCCTGAAACACCAATTCAAAAGAACCTATGTATTCCAATGTTCATAGCAGCACAATTCACAATAGCCAAGTGCTGGAAACAACCTAAGTGCCCATCTACAAATGAGGGGATCAAGAATCTATGGTACATTTACACAATGGAATTCTACACA